>CM029121.1:1312328-1702328 GCA_016859345.1 Istiophorus platypterus
CAAGAATTTCACAGAACTAGAAGCCTTAAGCAGGAAGACTGGGTGAAAATTCCCCAAACATGAACTGAAATACTCTTAGCTGCAACAAAAATCTTTTATAAGCTGTGATACTTGTAATAGGGTTTTTTTTATAAGTAATGATCATTCAGGGTGGCTAAATCTCTGTTTAAGGCCTTTTCCTTTTTTGTTATTTGTTGAAACTGTAAAAGATGGAAATGAAAACATAATCTTGCTTAAAATACTAAAGAAATGTGCCAATTGTTACCTTTTGGCCATACACAGTAACAGAACTTTTTGACCAGATGTGAGCAAGTGTTTTCATGCAACTATATCTTAACCCTATGCACAACAGAGCTCTATTATTGTCCAAAAACTGTTATAAAAAAAAAAAATCAGTTAGACACACCACTGCATGGGGCCGAACTTTCTATCATTATTGTGAACATGCATACCAGAATTTTATTTGCACTTAATATATATGATTCTGCTGCTGAAAATAATCTTGGACAAACATGCTATTTACTTGAAAAACTACAGTGTCAGGTTGTTTTAGGAAATCAAATTTTTAAAAGAATGAAATTATTTGTAACGTGATTTATGTCTAAGCATTAAGAGGGGGGCTAAACACATTGTTGGCTTTGTTCTTGTCGTACAATTTTTTGACAAGAAAAATAAAGAATAGCTCTATCCTCATCCTTTAAGAGATGCTTTTCGGTTAAAACCCTGGTGGTTTAAAAATGGATAGGAAACCTTGAACCAGTCGCTGTAGGAAGAGAAGATGCCAGGTCCCTCCAGCGCACCCTGTCGAGCCAACAAGAAGGCAGCTATCATGTTCTCTAAGTCATAGCCTTCAAATGCAGAAGTCAGCAGCCGAGACAGCAGCTCTGATAGAGGCACAGAAACAGAACAGACCTGACAAGTTTTAACATGGAATTCAATACAACTAAAAGTCTGTCAGCAACAAAAGCGAATCTGGTTTCTATTATTTGTGTTTCCTTGTGTATAAATACTAGCCTGATATAACAGTCTACTCATGTAGGAAATTAATAATAATGATACCTTTATTTATATAATGTAGCATCTTTCATGACAGTTAGAAAGTACTTTATGGAAAATAAATAAATATATAACAAATAATTAAATGTTGTTTTAAAACAAAAACAACATGAATTAATCAAACAATTAAAGTACCATCAACTAAAAGCCATAAGATAAAAGTAAGTATAAAGAAGAGGTTTAAAAGACGATACTGAGTTTGACCTTAAAATTAATTATAAATGCAAATGATTAAATACTTTTCTCGTTTATGAGAAACTGCTAACCTAAGTGTTACAATTTGATTGACAAGCATTTGCTTGAATGGTGCATCGGGGGTTAATGATGATCAAGAACAGTAAAACAGTGGAGGATACATTTCAGTATTTTTCTTTCATCAAACTGGTCAAATTTATTATCAGCACAAAATATAGGTACTTTGAATTTGAATCCAATAATACAGGTATCACCGATATTCACTGAGGTTGCTCTCTCATGTTTACCTCTGAGGCTGGGCTGAGCACAAGGGTTGTAGACCAGAAGTGTGGATAGGAAGCACAAGACATGTTTCCAGTTGACTTCGTGGGTTTCCAACACCTGCTGCAGGTGACACAGCAGCAGCTCCACGCTGAAGATCACAGCCAGCTTTTACACAAGAGGAACAACACAGACAATTCACTGTTAGTTCCATTGCAACTGCCTGTTCCAAATAAAAAACTGAAGACACATAAGCACCTAAAGTAAGGTGGGATTTTTGTTCAGTGACACCAAACAGAAAAGTGCTCATCTGAAGAAACCAGTAGTAGAATTCAGATGTTGACTGACATACTATCTGGTTGTTGCAGCTAAGAACATTTTACTAGAAATGTACTCGAAGAGTCAGTACTCTCTGTAACTGAAGCCTGTAGTCATTTAACTTGACAGAGCAGAGGATATTTTCTGAGAAGCTAAAAAATAGTTAACTGTACATACAGGAACCACTAAACCATGAGAAAAGCAGTTTTAATTGTGATAAACTTAACTTTATGAATGTTAAGGTTGCCAAACAAAGTTACACTGGTTATACATAACATTTACCTTACGGAATAGAGAGGTCAACAACCTGCTGGCTTTTGCAAAGGTCCACTCGTTCTGCAGAGTAATGGCATCTGACACTGACAAAATATGGTTTAGTTGTCTTGCTTCAGGATTTTTAGAAAATTCTTTTTGTTATGCAGCATGTAACAATCTTGCATGAAATGTGAAGAATTTTTCATCTTTAACTTTATGCCTTTTGATTTAAGTTCATCCTTTACTCACTTAACCTTTCATGGTAACAGAAATTTTCACCAGGGGTGCCCAAACTTTTTTATGCCACTGTATTTCAAAGTGGTTCTTGTCAGATGAGTGTAGACATTGTTTTTAAAGCAAAACATAAGTATCAATATTATCAGGCAATAACAAGCAACAAGCTGTTAAGATGGTCTATAACTTGTCTTTACCTGTTAGTCTAGGCTTGTAAGTGAGTATCTGTGTGAGGGAGTGTATGAAGAAACGCTGAAGGGCTTCTGCTGATGCTGAAACTCCACATAATGAAGCATCAAACATCTGAATCCTGCGCAAAATACAGGGCAGAGACGGAAGAACAGAGAGATCTAATGTCATATATATTTTCAATGCAGAGACAATGGTCACAAATCCCTGTTGACCCACTGTTGGTTCAAAGAAGAAAAAATATATAACCTAAAACATTAGAACATTGAAAGCCTTATAAAGATGTGTTTGTGAATTAAAAATAGCCCAATTAATGTTCATGCTACTGTCTACAGTTTCTTGTGCTTAATTACAGGATTGAAATTCCACAGTCAGTGTTTCATTTTACCAAAATGTCTAGTGGCTTTGACTCAGCATGTGAAGCATGCAGAGTGAGCTAGGAGAGCCAGTTACTGTTATTGTTGCACTGACTTAAGCACAGTCTGGTCATAGGTGCCAGGTGCATTGCTTCAGCATTTCAGGACCAAGCAAGCACCATGGAATTCACACACCAGTGTCAGAATTTAATGAGAACTGCATAGAACAGAAAAATCATTCAGAGAGCTGCCATCCTGCTGGCTTAAAGTATTCTATAAAACTGTGCTGAAGATACTAGAGAATCTGCAGAGAAAATCTTTAGAGGGTGCATCAAGTTTATCATCTCCAGAAGCAGATGAGACTAAAGCTGAAGTTTGTAAAAACATAATTTGGAACCACAAATTCCTGGTTCCTGTTGCAATATGGCAACAGTAGCTGAAGAATATGAAAATTTTACTGCAGCATAATACACAAGCTGAATCCTTACACATTTTTAGATGAATCTTCTGCTTACAGAACAATAGGTGTGACCATGTTGTATTTGACAGATGTTTACAGTCAATCATGGATTCATTAATTAGATTAGATCTGAGACTTCTAGTTGATTAATCATTAGTCAATCAAAGGAAAATTATTCTGCAACTAATCAATTAAAACAGGAGGATTTGCTGCTTTTCTATGCCTTTTGAGATAATAAACTATGTCTTTGGATTTTAAGCTGTTGGTCCGAAAAGATAAGTGATGTAAAGATGTTACCATGGACTTAAAGAAATTGATTTCATCTATCTTCTAATATTTTACTGACTGACTGGATTAACTGAAAAATAATGGTTAGCTGTTTATGGCAGACCAAAATTAGATTGAAAGTCACTGAAAGATGTAAGTCATAGAAGCCAGGGTGATTCTTAGAGGCAGAGAGAGTTACAGTTCAAGAAGTGGTTCAATACGTTAACAATATATTCAATATAAATCTGGTACAGTGTTGCTAGTTGTCCAGCATGTGTTGAAGTGAGACACATCATCTTGAGAACCACTAACCACTTTGTGAGATGTTTGAATTAATATTTGACTTTGCCTACATGTCTGATAAAGTGGGGAAGAGTAGCTTCAGCCCATCTGACAGACCCACTTAAATGAGATTAATGCATCAAAACCCTTTGGTTGGGACTTAATATTCCCTTCCTGCCTGAAGTTTAAGAATATTTCAGCATTTTTGAACTTTCTCACTGAGTTTGATGAGAAGGTCAACGACACTCTCATATCTGTACATTAAATATGAAGCTAAAGCAGGAGACAGCTTAACTTCGCATAAAGGGCTGACGACAGGGGAAATAACTAAAAAGCAAAACAAATCTGGTTGAGTTTTAAGAAGGGTTGTCTTGAGTGGGTGCATTAATTTCCTGGACTTTACAGTTATTTCCTGATGACCTCAAAGTGACAAAACTCAGGGAAGTTACTGGTCCCTGCAAAGAAATATTCTGACCCATTACCTCCATAAACCACAACCCATTCTTTATACACTTCTGTTATTGTACAGGTTAAACATGAGATACAATGTCTAAGTTAGGAAGCTTAGAGGTGCAGGTAGGCTGATTTTGTGAACTTCTTACAGAACCAGGCTGGTTATGTCCCCCTTTTTCCTATCTTTAAGCTAATTTCAGCTAGGTAATGATATGACTGTGATATCAATCTTCTCATCTTACTCTTGGAAAGAAAGCAAGCAAGCACATTTCTCCAAATGTCGGAAGTATTGACTGTGAAGGCTGAAGGCGTAGGGTAAGGAATCTGAAACCAGGAAACCTTTTGGATGAGGTTGAACAGGATGCTCACAGAGTATACAAAATCTGTGAAAAATCTATAAATACTGAAGAAAACTATCAAGGCACCAAGATGTGAACAATCAAAGAATCTCCCCAAATGTCTGTGATTGTTTTCTATCATGTCTTGCAAATTTTTTGTACTTGAGGCTCTTTCTTCAAAGAGAGACCTCAATCTCAACAAGACTATCTGATTATATAAAGGTTAATAAGACAAATAAAAGACAGAGAACCAAAGCTCAGCTTCTGCTCCAGAAGATTGTAAAGTCAGACCCTTGTCCACAATGTCTAGAAGCCCTGCAGAAGAAAGACAAAAAGGAGAGCACTAAAATTAGATGTCTTAGCAGTTTAAGAAGTAGAAAATAGCTTCCAGGGTCCCGTGGTTTGAATCAAAGTACTTTGCTAAATATTTAATCAACAGAGAACAAGGTAAGTTGGAGTGGGACATGTAGACTCACAGAAGAGCATTTCATCAAGTACTGAGCAGCAGAGCAGGGAGATCCTCTGGTCCAGGGCTGTTGGCTCATGGCTCGGCTCAAAGCCAGATCCCACCGAGACTCCAGTTACCACTGAAACATGGACCTTTTCTTAGCTTTATCTTAAACAGAGATTACACTAGATTACACTACAAGATTAAAGCGACTTAACATTTGGTATTCACAAGTGTACTGAAGGTAAGGTCTGCTTCTTAATTTTTTTGTATCTTGGGTGGTTGCAATTAAAACACCTAACCTGCAGTATTTTGTTAACCTTGGACAGACACCAGTTTATTTTCCCTGCTTAGAGTTTCTATTCTAAGTTAAGATAGGTGGCTGCTGGCTGAAGTGCTATACTTAGCATATTGAAATGAGAGTATTATATGATATTCTCACATAACTCTCCACAATCCACAAATAATGCAGATTTCCCAATGCAGATTTCAAAATGTAACAGAATAAAATTAGGAACATTTAACACCCTGTGTAAAATGATCATTAATTCAAAAAATGATTTTAATTCACCAAAAAAACTGTTAGCACTTTCTAGCACTGCCATCCCTTAAGCACCTTTTTATTGCTGAAGTTTTTTTTTATTGCTGAAGTTTTTTTTTTAATTTAAAAGAACTTCCTATTGTCTTTTCTTTTGCACGATATTGTCTCATTATCTTATTGTGCAAAAAATATTTACTTTTAAGGGACAACAAAGATCTAAGTTGAACTAGGCTGTGATTATACGTTTTTACATGAGAAGAAAAGGAGGAAAAGAATCAAGATCAGAATTTTCGCTGGTGTGGTTCAATTAATTTGTCAGGGAACAAAAATCAGTTCTGATTTTGTAATGAAACTTGTTTCCAGGTAGAATCTAAATTCCTTGTGGCCTGACAAACTGATCAGAATAAATTCTCCCAAAACAGCGTAGTGTAAGGTCTAGGTGATAAACAATTTCAGTATTCAAATGGGTCTGTGATTAATATTTTAGCCAACATCCTCCAAAATGCACAAATACAACTAGATGAGTGAAGACATCTGTGTCCTTACTTGACAACACTTTCTGTTGAACTTGTTTGGTCTCATCTTCTCCCTGTGGAGGTTTCCAACTGCACAGAGCCTTCAGCTGAGGCACCAACCAAAATCTCACACCTTCATCACTGGAGGGAGAAAAGCAGCAGAAGTGAATGAGGGGCTCACATTTATTCCCTGCAGAAATGTGGCAGTCATGCTTGCAACTTTGATGAACTGAGGGACTTGAATATCCTTCTTTTCTCTTTTCTTTGCTTTTAGACTGAACTGAACTATTTTTATGAATTTGAACTAGTATAAAATTTGAATAAGGGATCTTTAAATCTTATCATCTTATCATACTACATCCACAGAGGGTTACTATGAAAACATCCACAGAGGGTTACTATGAAAACAACCTGACAGTCAAGCGTCTGTGTCTTTTTCTGCCTTTTTCAGCAGAGATTAAAGTTATTTATCTGTGTGATAAATTAGTCTTAGTCTAATAAATTAGAGTAAAGTCAGGACATACTAGTTTGAGGTTTTTGAACTACTATGCAACCACCTTGTAAAATTGAATCACTACTGAGAACACTTAACATTGAAAACCATTGAATATATCGCACTGAGGCATTTCACTCTAAAAACCAAGCTTTATGAATTTATGTAGTAGGATTTCCCAGCTCATTTCTAAATTCAGATACAAGACTTTTATAAATTCACACATTAGGAGAAAAAAAATCCAGGTTCTCAGCTGCTCATCTGAACTTTCTTGTTCTCTGCCACCTTTTTAGATCCTTCGTAGTCTGGGTGTCAAAGTTGGAATTTTCCACCATATATTTATCAAATCCAATGTAAGAACCCTAAATTTTTTACTTCACTAGAATATTTAGGTACTAAAAATAATAACCTGTTGAATTTGAGCAGCATCAAGATAGATTTTAAAATATTACAGACCTCTCTAAAAAATGAAGCCTGAAATCATAGTTTTGAAATTACACAGCTTGTAAGTCATCCAGTTTTCAAGTATAATATCTCAATGCTATGAATTGAGTGTAATCAAAATTTTAACATTTTAACAGGTGGTTAAATTTCAGTGAAGTTAGGAATTCAACTACTAAAAGACTGGGACTGTTTTTGCTTCTATAGTTTCTAATAATAAATTACTGATTCCAAAGTGGTAACATTAATCGCTTGATGTTAGACTAGCTCCACAGCAGCTGATCCTGATGCCTAACAAGAAGGCATAGTTTGCTTAAAACTGGATTAAAAATCAAATAATTCTTACCTCTCTAAAATGTTCTTCAGAGTGAGGATGTTGTAAAAGTGAAGATGGTACACCACTTCCAGCTTGGGTAGCCTCTGTCAAAATACTTTAGATATTACATTTACTACATCAAATGTATCAAGCATGAAAGGACGAGCTAAATGTTTTTTTTTTACTTTTTATTGTACTTTGAAGTTGTTTTATGTCAATAACAACTAACCATTAATACTGAGGAAATTGTCCTTTTGAGGGACTTTGGACCAACCAAAATAAAGGGAGTGAAAACTTGGGAAAACTAAGTCTCTGTTTTTTTAGCTTTTATACTTAAAAAATTAATTTCTTCAGCTGCATTTTACAACAAATTCATTGAACTTAATTAAATTTCAAATTTGGTAAAACATCATGAGAATTAAATACCTTTTTTAGTGCTCATATACAGTGTATGAACATTCTATGATACCAAATAAACCCTCCCTCACGCACTCACCCAACCACACACACACCCTACCACACACACACGCACGCACACACACCCACCCAACCACCCCCCCCACACCCACCCACCCACACACTCACACACACCTGATCTCTCCTGTACTCCTGCCAGAGCAATTTAGGACAGAGGGCTCCCTGTGATAGCAATTCTTTGCTTAACTCCAGCAGGACACACAATTGGGCCTAGAGAGAAAAGGAATGAGACTTATGTAGATTGGAAAAACAGCAACATTACATCTCCAGGGAAGTTAAACAGAAAATACGAAGTCACTTTGCATATTACACAACCTCAGTGACACAGAGTCAAAAAAGTAACCACACATACATCCCGCTATAGACACTATGCAAAAGCTTTCCTTTATGTAAAAATACCATCTGTCACATTCTTTAAATGTGGAATTCATGACATCAATCAGATGCTTATTTTTTTGGCAGCTCTTTAGTAAAAGTGCATATTATATATATTTAACGTATCTAATTTGGTAATCTGCCTAGTAATTAAGTACAGCAGTTGAAATCCAGAATGCCAGAAATAATAAAAAGAACAAACATTGACAGTCAGTAAAAAAAACAAAACATATCTAAAAATAACCACAGAAATCTAAAACAGGTCTAAATTTAAAGTTTATAATATTAGAGTTTTAAAATCTGATGTTGATGTAATTTGTGAATATCCTCTCTGAGGATCAATAATTTCTTAATGTAATTACATCTGTGCATAGGGTGTATAGCAATGGAAGGAGGTCTTCCCTAATTCAGCATTTACCTATGGGGTGTCTGGAGTTAGCCAGTCGTGAGATATGCGATGTGTCCCAAAACCAGACATATTAATTCTATACAGTATACACTACATACTCCGCAACATAGTATACTGTTTTAGCAGTTAGTATACATAGAAAAAAAAAACCCTTACTTCCCCATTTAATACCAACAAGAAATTATACAGTATACATGCACTGTAATACATCAACCTGCAACCTTGGAATGCTACTGCCAATTAAACCTCCAAAGAGAAAGCAAATTTTCTTTCTGAGCATTTAACACTCATTTTTAAATTTTGTTTTCTGTGATCTTTCTTGAAAGGTCTCACCGTGGCCAATGATTCATATGAATTTTATGCAGCTGTCATAAGATCCTCTATTTCCTTTTTGCATTGTAGTGTGGGAGAAGAGTGTCTATCGACAGCACATTCAGAAATCAACTGTATTTAATATGCATACTGTGTGGTTTCAGTATACTGCATGGTGTTTCCAGTTTAAACACATTATATTTTGAAAACCTGCTTAGTGTTTAATTAGTGGTTTATGGGGGATGTGAAATACTAATTTGACTTCAGAGACTTTAATAAGGATTATCAATAAATTATAACCCATATTAAAAGTAATGAGGGTTTTCAAAAAGAAAAAAAAATTATATTGTAGAATAAAGATGCTGACAGAAAGAGAAGACTATATTTCTAACACACTCAACCAACAACATGTTGATGAGGTGGCTGGTAAAAGTTCAGATAGTCCTTTAGATTCAAGAAATTCTCCACTATAACTTTTGCATAACAGCTCTGACTGAATGCTCAACTCGGATCATGCCACAACGAAATGTAAGGTCAAATGCCACTGTCGGACACTCACTCTCTGGGAGGAAGTGAGCAGCTGTCTCTTCTTGTCCGCTTCCTCCTCGTCTTCTCCACTTCCAGTGATCTCCATCAGTCTTTTGTGCATCATCCTCACTGAAAGCACCGCCACTGGGACACCCAGCTGTGTTGCCTGATGCCTCAGCTCACACACTGTCCACAGGTACAATGACATTCAGTAGCTCATAGTGTTTACTTCATGTCAAAGTTAGGTTTTCATCATTTGACACTCTTGTTCTGAGGAGGTGTTTGTTTTTTGTAATGACTGTGTCTAGCAGCAGGCATCTATAGGCCACAGTATGTTACATGCCCTGCCACTTTACCTTTGGCCACTTTGGCAAAACTTATATACAGCACTGAGGGTATTTCAGAGGGCTTGTACCAAACACTCACCCAGCAGTGACCCTGCAATGGCAGATGGGATACCATCAGACGCTGCTGATTTCTGCTCACCAGTCTGAACACAGAAAATGTTGCACAAATCTATATTCTACAAAAAGTGTGAAAAGTACAGTATATATATATTAATAACATAAGAATAAAAGGTCAACAGCTACTAAATTTGGAAATATCACTTTTTTAATTCTTTAAAATCCATTCTACAGTACATAATAAATATACAGTTCACCCAGAAGCTTTAATTCCAGTTTTTTGGTGGTTTTGAGGCATAATGTAATGCAAAATTCTATATTACCATCCAAAGCGAATAAAATTTTACTTATACAAAAAAAAAAAACATTGAAAGTAGAAGCTGGAAATCTTTGCATACAGTCTAACCCAAATACAGGCACATTTTTAAAACTAATTTTATGTTATTATATAGTCTGACAGTTTTGACCTTCCCAGTTTTTACACCCTCTTTCTCAGTTGACAAATTACTGTAAAAATGATTATTATAACAGTTGCTCATTAGCTGTGCATTCAAGTGGTTTTCTTTTTAGGGTCAGTTCACTTACCCCGACCTCCCTGAGCAGACTGCTGAGGTTCAGCTGCTGCTCCAACAGCTGGATCGCTGCTTCCTGCAGCTGTTGACCATCTTCCCTCCTCGGCCTCTTCACCACACGACCAGCTGGAAATAAACAGGAGAAACACACAACGCTCAGAACCTCTAAAACGTTCAAATGGACGCAGTTTCAACATATAGTGAGGGAAAGCCAAAACTAGTCATAATCTTGCATCCAACTTAAAACCAGACATATACCTTTAGTAGGTTATTTTGCTGAAATAAGTTTAAATGGGTTGATTCACTATTAAGGTTCACATCAAACTGTACTTGAAAAACTTTCAGCTTAATATGTCATCAGTGACATCAGTATGACATCAGTACCGTTACAAACTTCTGTCATAATGACATAACGTTAAACGGGGAGATGTACAGTGATGGACGATAGTCTGGCTGCGTTTTGAGTGTCGTATTTCCACAAAGATTTTATTCAAGGTTAAGGTTCTATAGGTTCTATAAATAATAACGTTAACTTGGTCCAGCTGATAACTCACCGAGGAGGCTCGACAGAGTCTTCTCCCGAGAGACCGATTCACACGTTGCACTCACTGACATTTTACTTGGCTGAATGTTCAAAAAATGCTCCGACATGTTTTCGACGTCTCAGCCACTGAGCAGTTTAAAGTACTACATTAGCTGTGTTACTGTCTGCGTTCAGTCCTTGTGTTAGACAGGCTTCATGGCGGCCGCTGTCTGCGTTCAGTCCTTGTGTTAGACAGGCTTCATGGCGGCCGCTGTCTGCGTTCAGTCCTTGTGTTAGACAGGCTTCATGGCGGCCGCTGTCTGCGTTCAGTCCTTGTGTTAGACAGGCTTCATGGCGGCCGCTGTCTTTGCTTTTCCAAGCTAGTCCTCCATGTTTGCCCTCGCGCTCTTCGTTGCCATTGGTCCGTTCTACAGCCAATCAGAATAGACCATCCCGTATCCGTTGGACAAACATAAACCATTCCGGAGTTTTAAAGTCCCTAAAATAATAATAAGCTGATATGCTATATTCAACTTGCAAGCTTATTGGGAAAAAAGGACATTGTTTTTACAGGGATGTATTACTGTGTCTTAACCTGACATTGTGTTAATAGTTCCTTCTCAAAACTGTATTAAATTTTTAAAAAAAACTCAACCCAACCATTTATGTATTTGCGGAACAAAGTGAAGCTCACAAAACTGATCAGGTAATTAAATATGAGAATAATCTTCCCAGACAGGACAAGGGACAAACAGAACAATAAATGACAGAGGGCACATCATCCCTCTTCCTCCCTTAAGATGTTGAGCTGGACAACTGACTGACTGGAGGTATGCAGCAGCCAGATTACACTGGTATACAGTGTGCGGTTGAAGCCTTCAATCAAAACCTCTGGTACTAAATCGCCACTGTATGCTGTATATAGACTGAAGCTCTGTATACAGTCCTTATTATCTACCATTCCCATGTGTATCAGATTACATGATGGTATTTTGGAAGTTTTTTCAAACAGTTATCTAATTATGATGATGTAGTGTGAAATGAGTAAAAATGAAAAAGTTTTTTTCCCCCAATAGAACATAACTGTGTTCTAGTTGCACATTATCCCTTTATTCTCAGTAGTGGAAGAAATATTCAGATTCTTTACATGAGTATATTTACATTGTCGTATTGTAACAATACGACAATGTAAATATACTCCATTAGGATTAAATATCCTGTATTCCAAATATAAAGGGCCCCAATCAGTGTTAGATTACTATATAGTACTGAGACATTATCACTAATATTTTTGATTAATCAAATGTAGCAGGCCAGGATAGAGATATTTTTATCTATTTAATATACTGAAAGGTTGTTTAATCTTTAACAATGCATAATGTTTTGTGAGCTGGTGATATAGTTTGTAATTAAAATATCAATCTGTAACTATAGCTGTCAGACAAAAGTACTAAATATAAAGTATTAAAAATAATGGTCAATTAAAGTGAGAGTAATTAGAACTGTACCATACTCGACTAGATATTTAAATATATATATATATATATATAAAAAGGAGGAATGGACCGACAGGATGATTGGCATGGCACAAATGGGAGCATGGACTAGGTGGGAGGGTGCGCTGGAGCGTAAGATAACCTTGCAACAGAACCCCAGTAAAATCAAGTACATGGTCCAAGCTGTGATTGAAATCTCCACATCAAGTGTTTGTAAATGCTAAATGGACTGCCCTTGTATAGTGCTTTTTTAGTCTTATCAACCACTCAAAGCGCTTTTCTGCCATAGTCACCCATCCACTTTAGTTCATATCCACAGCTGCCCCCTGAAAGAATGCAAATGACATCATCATGCCTTACAACATAAAGCTTAAGAAAATAAGCTTATATGCTATACGCTTATTTAGCTAACAAGTTTATTGGGAAAAAAGGACATTGTTTTTACAGGGATGTATCACTGTGTCTTAACCTAACAATGTGTTCAATTGTGGGGACAGTAAGTATGCTGTTATTTGATTATGTGATTGCTCCCCTATAAATGTGCTATAGGTTAATGCACACAATACAGGTATGTACAGTAATCAGTACATATCTGTCCACCTGTCCTTACATGCCATGCATGGGGCATATAAGGACAGGTGTGACAGCAATGTAAGCTTCACCCTCTTCATAAAATAGATATGACTTGAATTATTAAGTGTAAGGATTGTTTTTTTTTCCGTGAGAAGTTGCACTTCATGTTTTCTGAAAACTTAAGTGATTAGTGAGGTTGTGATGTGCAAGACTAAAAATGTTGTGATAACATTTTAATGAGATCTATCTTTCCTTGAACAGATAAGATTTTGACTCATTTCAGGTGTTGCATGGTGTATGCCGCTCCTTGTTAAAATCACACTCAGTGACCATGACTATACAGCAGCAGGCTCCAACTTGCCCTTGGTTTGTTGGAGTGCTCCCTTCCCCTCAGCCACTGATGTATTTTCTGGACTTCCCAGCTTTATTTCAGCAGGCAGCAGGAAAAACCGTCTCATGGGGGGTCAGTGAAAGGAACTCATGAAAACTTAATGCATGTGTCCTCATTAATTTTTTAATGGCTCTCTCCTCCTATTGTGCCACTAATGTGCAGGATAGAAATGGAAATAGGGATGCTGATGTACGGGGCTGAGTGCAAATCTACAAGCAAGGCAGAGCATCATCGGCTGTCAGCACTGTGAAGAACAACACACACTAGCACCAGACGACACACACACTTACAGTTGCAGTGACAACTCTTATCTGAATCATAAAGGAGCCTCTGTCACTAGAGGGCTCAGTAGGTCAGCAAATAATAAATTAATGATATAATAATGTCATAATGTAATAAAGGTTGAGGGAGCACATGATGTCAACATAATGTCACTAAACTTACCAGTTCTAATAGGAGGTCAGCTAAAACGCAAAGCGTACCAAATATGAAAAATAAAAAATTCAAAACACAAAGTTCACCTCATCCAGTACAAAAAGAGCCTGGAACAAACACACTATACCCACTCAAAGCCAAAATTGACAGCTGTTTCTGTAGCAATCTATTGACTATGTATTAATAAACAACTGTATTCTGGTTATTTTGTACTGTGGGACTATAGAGGAAACATTACATTTCCTGCAACTTTAAATTAGAAAACTGAGTAAAGAACCATAGGAATAACTCAGTGTTCAGTAGAGTTACTTTGTGGATCAAATTAAGCATATCTTAAATACAAGTAAAATTTCATTTAGAGGAACTGCAGTTAAATATTGGACATTTGGTAGAATGCAAAAAGAAATTCAGTGTAAGAGAGTAGTTGTGTATTTGTTGAAAATATTCTGTTTTAAAATTTATAGCTAAATTACGGTTATATCAATGACTGGGAAGAAAGATAGGGAAAACTTAGAGGGAACAAGATGGTGGACAATGGTTTCATTATGAAAAGCAAGCAAAGATATGTGCCCAACCTTCATCTATTCAGTTTCCACTGATTGAATGGATGTATTTAGTTACAGTTACACCTATACAGGTCAGAGATCAGTTTTGTCTATGACACATGCCTCAAGTGATAAAAATCAATAGTAATCCTACCAAAGGAGCAATGTGTTAACGTATCAAGGAGAGGAGACAGGTCCTGACTCAGAGAAATCATGTTGTTCTTTTGAAAATCATTTCCTTGTCGAGTACAGAGAACTGGATTTCCCCCTCCTCTGTGAGGCAGCCACAGGAGTGGAAACAAATCAGAACTGACTGAGACACCAAAAAACTTGAGCAAACTTGAGCAAAACAACCTGGAGGCTTTACAGCTGTGCCACATTCCTGAGAGCTCATTCAGATCTGCTGGGCCAGGACAGCAGGTTTGAACTCTCCTGTTTCCCCACTACTAACCTCCCTCAGACAACATGTTAATTAAAGCACAAAAAGAGTCTGCTGCTCTTGATGCAGACAGGAAATGCAGTCATTACACAAAATACTCATGTGTAAAATTCTTCCCTTCACTGCTGGAGCTGTGAGCTGTTTCTTGGAAAGTGGAGGTTGTTGTGTTGATTGTGAACTGTTAGCACATGCTGTATTCTGAATTTTGAACACACAGAAGTTCAAGCCTTGTTGAAACACTAAGCTGTTCATTTCTATTAACATGAATTGAAGTTTGTTGTACAACAAGAGGAAGCTGATAAGAACTGGACTTTGTCCTCTGGCACAATAGGTCACTAAAGTGAAGGCATGTTACACAGTTATAATGACCATACTGACCTTTTGCATGGTTTGTTATTCATGTACTTTAATACTCTCCCTATAATATTCCACAGGCTAATACCCCTTTGAATCTACTATTTGATTAATGTTTGCATTTCCTCCTGAGTAATTCACCTTTCTTATTTGACCTCTGCCTGTGAAGCACTGTCTAAATCCCCAAAAAACATATCTTCTCACTTACCACTACTCGTATTTAGCTGACAGATCTTTAGAAAACTCTCCTATTTTCCAGGTATTCAGATACATGCCTCTGGCATTAATGCCACCAACTCAGACAAGGGAGGTTTGTGGTGCTTGAAGCAGAAGCAAAACATACATTCAAAAACTCTACAGATACACTTCTTCCAAAGGCCATATTGCCAGAACTATCCACACCGAACTTAAAGCACTTTATACCAAAGATACAGTCCCTTGGAGAACTGTTGACAATGTGTTCTGTCCTGAAAAGACATTTTACAGTGAAGCCCTTCCACTTTTCCCAGCAGCTTTAATACTTGCATTGGTGGAAAAAATATTCAGAACCTTTTCTTATGTAGAAGTAGAAATACCACACTGTAAACACATTCTGTTACAAGTAAAAGTGTTGCATTCAAAACTTAAGTAAAAGTATGTTAATTATAAGAAGCAAAATGGATGGTGTTGGATAATCATTACAGATGCATAACAGCATTTTAAGGTTGTAGTTGAGAGAAATGGAGCTGACTGAAGCTATTTCATACACTATGTGGTTAACTTTGCTGTACAAAAATGTGTTATACTATATATAATCATTAAAGTTTACTAAAATCTCAATCTGAAAGGTAACTATACTACAGCTGTCATATATATGCAGTGAAGAGTACAATTTTCCCCTCTTAAATGTAGCGGGGCAGAGGTATAAAGTAGCATGAAATTATAATACTAAAGTAATATACAATTGTCCTTGGTGAGATAGTTGGTTAAACATACTTCAGTAGAGATTTCTGAAAAAAATATTTCAAAAGCAGCATATAAAACAGCATATGAAACCAAAACTACCTTATTTTGATGTTTAAATACAACTCAGGGTAAATGAGAACATTTTTGTTGATGGTTTAGTTTCTCATAAATGTGTGATTGCAGTTTCGGATATAGGGAAAAAAAGAAACAGCCGAGTACAAAAATATTTGGACAGTGAAACAACTTATGTAATTTTGCATACACATTGGTACACAACCACAATGGATTAAAAACAAATAAAGATGTGACTTAAGTGTAGACTTTCAGCTTTAACTTGAGGGTTTTCACAAAAATTTTACATAAACTGTTTAGGAATTACAGCCATTTTTATACATAGTCCCTCATTTTCAGAGGCTCAGAATACTGACATATTGACAATTGATCAGTTTAATGGACAGGTGTGGCCTGTTCCTTTGTTATTTCATGACAAACGAAGCAGAGAAAAGGTCTGGAGTTGATTCAAAGTGTTGACTTTGCACTTGGTAGCTGTTCATGGAAACTTTTAATATGCGTTCCAAAGAGGTGTGGGTGCAAATGAAGGAGGCCACCAAGGAGGAAAAAACAAACCTATCTGACAGATGGTAGAAACGTTTGGAGAAGCAAAATCAACATCAAAAAGAAGGAATGAACTGGCACACTCAGCAAAACTGAAAGAGTGAAGACAAAACTGAGGGCGGAAAGACCCACAAACACTCAGCAGCTGAAGGCAGCTGCAGTAAAGACCTGGCAAAGTATCTCAAGGGAGGAAACTCAGCATTTGGTGATGTTCATGGGTTCCAGACCGCAGTCAGTCAGTGACTGCAAAGGATTTTCATCCAAATATTAAAAATAATCCTTAAATGTATAATTTTGTTGGTTTTTCCAATTACTATTGAGGGACTATGTACAAAAATACCTACAATTCCTAAATGGTTCATGTAAAAATTTTTTGAAGCCCCGTAAATTAAAGCTGGAAGTCAACAATTCAAATACATCTCGATTTGTTAATTTCAGTTCCATTGTGGTTGTATACAGAGGCAAAATTACCATAACGGTGTCACTGTCCAAATACTTATGAACCTCTCTATACAAATAAACATAAGGTATCAGTAGCATTAATCCAAAAATATAACTAATTTTATAAGAAAATATGACCTTCATACGAATACGAACTTCAAAGCATAAAGTGAAACCCCTCTTAAAATATTCAAAAAAACTTAACAGCTATAGGTTCAACCATCTCTGTGCTAAAGGGGAAGTCCAACAGTCACTATATGCAAAAAAGACATGGTTATCAATCCGGTAAAGCAGCCTAGTTTCACTTTTGCTACAACAGCCTAGTGATACTCTTGCACAATAACCAGTTCAAGAAATTTCCTGGCAGATACAGTCTTGACAAACTGAAGGCTGCTTTCACAATGTTTTTATTGACTTTTTCTTCATTTCCTTTCTAATATTCAAGTACATGGATTTGCAGATCCAGAAAACACAATCAGTAGCAAATACTTTCAAAACATCATCGTGTTCCTTTTTGATTTCCCACACAATTTTTTTCACACAATTTCCCCAAATTCCCCCCAGGCTAAGACACGTGGACCTCTTGTAAACATGATACAGATCTTTTTTTTTTCTTCTTTGATTACAAAAAGTAATCTGGTAGAAAAATATCTTTTCTTTTATAGGCGTTTCTTTTCTTAGGAATATTTACATTGATTACCTCACAGTATAATCTGATTTTAAAAAGTACATAGTGTAAAATAAACACAAAAAAAGGTCTCAGAGCGGTAAAAGGCCTTTGGTTTTCTTGAAAAAATACCAAAACAACAACAAAAGAATCACAAAAAAGTTCACTGTCTGTCCTGTGTACAACAACAGTGATGACTGGATTGGCGATTGCTGGGCGTCTTGTGTCCGAGACTGTGGAACACCAAATTTCCACAGGTTTGAAAGGGTTAATTCTTCAAAAAACGTTCAAAATCAAAAACTGCAGCTACAATCAAGTGTCACTCATGGGGACGGCACAATCACACAGCTTACGCTGGGCAACGTATCCGAGAACAATGAGCAACATCTCTGAGGTGCTGCTGAGGGCCACGATGAAAGGTGCCTGCGATGCAAAGTCAGCCTCCGCCCGCCGGAATGACAGCTGCATGACAGCGAGGGCCAGCAGACTGTTCTGGACGCCCACCTCGATACTGACCGTCTTCCTCTGTGGCGGGGCCAGGCCAACCAGCTTGGCCATGACGGCCCCGACCACCAGCCCCAGCAAAGGCACTGTCACCCCCACCGCCACGATCTGGGGCCTGACATTGGCCAGGATGGACGCACCCATTTGGTAGGCCATGAAGATGCCACCTACGATGAGCACAAAGCTGAAGGGTCGTATGAGTGCTAGCAGAACACGCGTGAGGGCCGGCAGGCGCAGCTTGACCACCATGCCCAGCGAGATGGGAATGGCGATGAACAGGAGGGTGCCGAGGATCTTCACGAACGGCACGTGCAGGGCGGCGTGCACGCCCAGCAGCCAGCCATACAGAGCTGATGACAAAGGCATGGCCGCCGCCGCCACCACTGTGGAGACCAGGGTCATGGATATGGCAAGGGTGACATCCCCACCGAGCAGCAGGCTGTACAGGTAGCCGCCCCCGCCACCTGGGGCAGAACAGGTGATGACCAGGCCCAGGGAGAGCGCTTTGGGCAGTGACGCCAGCTGGGACACACAGTAAGCGTACAGTGGCATCACCAGGAACTGTCCCAGCACCCCTAGAAACAGCGGCATGGGGCTCCTCAGCAGACTCCGCAGCACCTCCACCTCCACCTTGCATCCGAAGGCACACTTGTTGACGAAGATGAGGGGCAGCAAGGCGAACAGCACCGGGTTCTCTGAGAAATGGGAGAGGCCACCCGACTGGACGAGCCGAGTGGCCGGGTCATCGCCGCCGGGCGCCACTCTGATGCAGTAATCTGTCCTCTCCTCGATCAGAACCGGAACCGAGTCCTGGTCCAGGTCCAGCAGCTGGATCTGCAACTGAGCCCTGCCCGGGAACCCGGAGCGGATGCTGATAATATAGCTCTGGGCAGGACCTGTGTGGCCGCTATCCGTAACATTAAGGATGGAGAGGACCTCCGGGTCCATGGAGCGGACCCTCACCGTCTGCTTCCAGCTCTGGCGGCCCTTCCTGCTGACCGCGGCGCTCCGGTACTGGCTGGAGATGACAATCACGCCGTTGGTGTTTTCAGGAAACTCGAACTCCTGCGATGACCCGTCCCCGATAGAGATGTATTTGCTGCTGCCGTCGGCCGTCAGGTTTCCGGTGGCCCACGCCCGGTCCGCTCCGCCGGTGACAAGGAAGAGACAACAGAGAGTAAATAGCGTCCTCATGTTATTGACGGACTGGGGCCGGAGAGACGCCGCAGAGACACGCTTCCCCCGCGCCAGCGGCCTCCCCAGACGGTTACACCGCCGCCCTGTTACACCAGGACGGCAAACTTCTCATTCTAGTCTCCGAGATGAGGCGACAGCGTCGGCGGCCGGTTCCACGTCTTGTCTGGTTCCCATTTTCTCGCTGGCTTTATACCGGAACCTGAACATCACCCCGCCCTGTCCGACCCCAGCTCAGCGGCGGCGGCGGCGGCGGCGGCCCCAGGCACACGAGGGCCCCAGACCGCATACAGCGCTCTCACTGCTGCGCCTTTGTCTGCTCGACGGCCGCGTCGACGAACCAAAGCCTCGCCTCGTCGCCCGTTTGTCCGTCTCCCTGGCTGACGAGGACCGTGAGCATCGTAGCTCAGCTGCGGGCTGCTTGCGGCTCTGAGCTCTTTTCCGTGAAGTTAGACTGAGTTACAGTTGGACTTCCGGCCGTGAAATTCCGGAATAAAAGCCCTTTAGAGTTGGGCTAAGAGCTGGGTAAAGCCGGCACCCGACTGGTACCAGGTTCCAAGAGGTCCCTGAAGACCTAGTCTCAGGTCGGATATTTCATCCACTGACTGCGAACTTGTACCACTAGAGTATAATATCAACTAAGGATCGTTTTGTTGAGGGGCCTGTGAAAAAATCTTTTTGAGAGCTTGGTTTCTTCTGAAGTGTGCTGGCATGGTGAAAGTCCTAAATCAAGTTGTGTTCAATCAAATTACTGCAAATTAGCTCAGATGAAGTGTCATTCCAGCATAAGAATACTGGTTGCACTGACTTTATGTGCATTTTTCAGCAGGGTATATACACATGGTACTGCGGGAGGTACAATGGGGGGCATTATGGGCTCAACAACAATTTTTCCCCAGACCCCTCTAACAGCCATGGAAGAATCCTCTTCAAAAATCAGTCTCCAGTACACTGCTGTTTCATATTTCTCTACGTTTTGCAATTTATAATACATTTTTATTGAACGAATAGAGGACAAGTAAACTGTTTTTAATCATACTCTTGCATGGTATAGTATGTCATGCCTGGAACTCCAGGGGTCCTGAATTCCACAGTCTTGTGAATCAGCAGGTTTTTGCTAATTTACAATCAGCTGACATGATAAGGGTCTTAGTTTGGTTCTTATTCATCAGTTCAGTTCTTTTCAATACAACTTGATTCACCCCTGTAAGGTTAATTATATACAATAGCTTAGCTCCACTATTAAATATGATATGAATCACTAAATTATTATGGGATCCTGAAGCCCTGTCAACATTAAGAAACTCCTTCAAATCTAATTTTGCAGTTATGAGCCTTTATGTTGGATATTTCTAAATTCATGTATTTAATCAAACTACCACACATCAAACCTGAGGACAGGGACTATCCTTGCATGGAAAACCTGTACACACTGCTCAGACAGGTGGAGGAGGGGATTGAATGAGGGCCCAGTCATTCACTTTTTTTCCCAGGGCCACCTATCATTTCATATATGTCATTTTTTCCTCAGCTTAACAAGCTTGACATGAATGTTTTCTCACCAAACGTTGTTTCTCTGAAATTGTTTTGTACACTCATATACCTACTTAAGACAAACAGAATGCTTTTCTTTTTTAAAGAAAACTCTCAGTACTTCCTGTGTCTCTCTTGATAACTCCGACTAGTTTGAAGGATCTCTTCATTAATCCAGTGGGAGCAGCCCATAACCTCATCTCTCCTCAGCCAATAAGCAGGGGTGGTCACATGGGAGAGGAAACACCACGATTAGTATCCACATGGGGGCGTGGTGGGGAGCCAATGATTATCCCGATTACGCAGATACAGGGGGACATGTATTTAATTTTCTGACCAAAGCAGAATTGCAGAGTGAAGCTAGAAGCTAGAAGCTAGAAGCTGATAACATAACAATAAAGTGATGACTGAGCAGATAAAACAAAATGCAGCTTGTTAAAGTCATGAGGATGTGGGTGTTAATGTTGATAAAGCCTCCATCTCCTCTCTTACTTTCACTTTCACATTGTCTCTTATTGTCTTTTGCAAACATGGAGATAGCATTTCTCCTCTTTACCTCCTGCCTAATCCGGATTCTCACTGTCAGTTACTGTTTCCCGACCATTGATCCCTGTAGTATCTTGTGACTGATCCATTAAGCTCACGGATGAAAACAACAGTCCTACTCCCTGAGCAGTCTCCAGTTACAAACCTGCAGCCAAGAGGGGTTATTGCTCATTTGTCATACACAAACAGCAGACACTACTGGGACACCTGACACTTCCGCCCATCTCGACAAGGTGGCATTAAAGGGGAACTCCATTCTATCAACATAAGCCCTCTGAGTTTCCCTTCCCTGCTGGGTGTCGCTCACATACTTAAAAGTCATTTTCAATTCATAACCTCCCGTTTTCTACCTCCGTGGAGGGTCAGTGAGGTCACTAGGTTGGTACTTACAAGTGAGAACACGACTCGGGCTTTTCTCGGATATTAACTGTCACTGCTCACTGTTTATTCATCATCTATTGTGTTTTAATGAGCTGTGTGTCCTCCTTCTGTCATCCCCGCTAAGTCAAGGCCTCCAGAAAAAGAAAAGGTGGGGGAGTCATCAGAGGAAACGCTTAGTGCACATAAGACAACCTGCTGGGTTGATCGCTCTGGCCTCTGCTTTGAAATTTCGTGGCATGACAGCTAGTTGTAATGGGGCTGTCAGGCGTGCGCGTTTCATGTCAGGCACTATTGCTGCTCTCCTTCCTGGGCTGTCCAATTGTTCACCCATGGAATGATAATATACCTCAAGACTTATTTCACAAAAAGTGAAGGCAAAAGGCAGCGTAGGAGTGGCATAGAGAGAGGGTGAGGAGGAATGCAGAGAAAGCCCATCACTTACATTCCACCACCGCCCATCTTGGCATTTTCCTAGTCATGGCTTGAGTTAGAAATTCGTGCTGCAGTTCAACCATTTAACCAGTAAACAGAGCAGCCTGTATTTACCTTTGTGTGTGAACATACTGCATCTGTGTGAATATTGATGAACTCAGAGCAGTAGTTATGACCTGCCTTGTGCTTTGTTACAAATGAAATCATAAACAGCCATGATGACTGATCCAAAAGCATTGCCCTGAAATGCCAATTTAGCATTTCAGGGCAATGCTTTTAGTCTAGATGTGACCGTTGTCCTCTATTAGGTGGCCCAGGAACAGTTGGTCTTAAACGGGGCTTTAGCCAGGATTTTTATAAACATTTAAAACAGGAATCTGGTCTGCCTCGACCAGATGGATTGAGAATGGTTTAGCTTTGTGATTTATTTTGGCTTTATGCCCTTATACATTTGTCTTTCACCTCTTCAGCTGCTAAATGCTCCACTGGTTCACCAGGTAGTTGTCAACTATTTCTGTCTGCTGTTTGTTGCAGAGCAGGTAGTGAACAGTGGCTTAACCTGGATTTTTTTTTTTTTTTTTTTTTTACTGAAAACAAGGTTGATGCGAGCAGATTTTATGGGGCAGAAAATGGAAGCAATGACCTAAAAATATGTTTTAAAAAAGTCAGAGTTGCACAAACTATAGCTGGATATAGTATCAGCAACACCTTTCATATTACATATACACATTTGATGCAAGCTGACATGCTGACTGAGACAATACTAATATTCTTATGTTGAACAGATACTGTATAATGGTGGAAATATTACAGTAGGTATTTGGACATAGATTAAAGTGTTAGACAAATTGGAGTTTTGAGTCTGGGAACTGTGGAAATCTGAACCAAATATCATTACGTAGATGTTTTCATATTTCACAGAATAAGGGAAAACTTTAACCTGCTGGTGGTGATGGAAGAAAAGTCAGGGGATCACTGGTTGTTGGGATTTATCCTCTGGGATATCTGTACCAAATATCAAAGCAAACCATCTGACAGTTTACCTAAAATGTCAACCTTTTGGTTATGGATAAAAACTCTACTTCAGGTTATTAAGCGTCTCCATATTGCCTGAAACAATACTGAGCACCTGACCTTTCTTGTTAGACAACGGTAGCTATGGTGTATTTTTGAGGCTACTTGACTTCTAAACAGTGGGCCCACCTGTTATTGGACTTTAAAGTTGTTTTATGCTTTTTTTAAATTTACATTTGTTTGTGTCCTTTTGTGTATTTATATGGTGGTTTATTGGTATTCTATGTGGAATATTGTCTTCTTGTTTGCACCACTAGAAACAAAATGAGACACTGCATTATAGGGTAAGATTTTATTTTCACAAGATAGATATATAAAACAAAAGTGCTGAAAAGTCTGCTGAACTAAGTGTATAAATAAACCCTCTTTGTGTTAAAATGGACAAAAAAAAGCTGAAAACATTATCCAGAGGGTGCAGCTGCTCTGTTGTACAAGGGGGTCTGGCTTCTGTTTGCCTGCCCTTTCACTGACATCTATATTGAACACGCAAAGATGGAAGCATCAAAACCAGTCAATGCACTTAACAGGCAACTCAATATAGAGCTATGACCTTAAAAACTGAAGAAAAAAGGGAGCAGTCTTCTGTTATTTCCAAATCATTCTGATACCATTTGTACATTTTATTATAGTCTTTAAATATATCTTGCTCTTGATGCAAAACATTTTCCAGCACATCCCATGAAACATCTGTAACATTACAAATGAACTTTTCAAGCCAATGTTTGGTTAGCAAGGCATATTAGAAACAGCGTCTGATTTTTGTCAAATTTAAAGAGATCCAGCATGTACATCCCTGCTCCTGCTCTGAACGGACATCTTCCCCTGAAACGGTCCATGATGAAACTGAGACAGGTGGGGATGATCTGGTTATTTTGAGACAGAGAAGCTTCTAAAAATATCTGAATGAGGTTTCAATGTTACTGGGGGGGGGGGGGCACCTTAAACCAAACACCTAAAACCAAAAGGATACCAGGCAACTTCCTGCTACAGAGTTTAAGACATACTTCTAAACTACTGTCCTTCAGGCACTGGTAAGCGAAGCACCTATGCAGGCACCTGCATATCAAATAAGGCATTCAAAGCGAAAAGACTGAAAACAGGCATGAGAAATAATCAACAACAAATCTGAACAACAACAAAGCAGAAAACAAACATAATCCATTTGACATTGAGACACAAAAGGTGGGAGGACTGTCTTGTTTTATACAGTGTTATGATGATGTCAAGAATCGGTTGTTACTTGGATAAATCTGATGAAGGAAGAAGACTGTGTCTGTTAGTGTTACCAACACATCATGATTTTAAACCCAAACACTTCTGATGGACAGATCCTGAAAATCGTACACACATCTTTGAACCACTCTGCAACTTAAGACAGCCAGGGACACCTCCATTATAATTATCATAACTGCTAATTAAAACTTTTAATTTTCATCATTGCACATTATACAGTTTTTAAATTTTTTTTCCTTTTTGTACAAAGAATATATTCAAAGTGTGTGACCTGGGAACTGGAGAGTGTAGCCACAGGAGGTGGAGGTGGAGAAAAAAAGGATAAAAAAGGAGGAAAGAAAGGTAAAGTTAAAGGTAAAATGAGATCTGATTGGGAATTAGAGGGGAAAATAGAAATGGGAGCAGAGATGAATATAAGTTGGAAGGTGAACCAGAGAGAGATTCAAGCCCTCTCAGGTGGTATTTCTAGCCACTGTGTTTGTGTGTGTGTGTTTTTTTAAGAGCAGGGGAGTGGTAATCAATAGCCTTATTAAGTCGTCCTGGTAGGAACACTTCGATTGAAATACCACACAGCTCCTGCCACCATGCAGCACCCCGGGGGGCTCAGTTCCGTAGAGCAGCCAGTCTGGAAGGTGTGAAAAATATGGTACAGTTTAATTGTTTTGTCTTAAAGGTCTAGTTCACTGAAATACATTTCTAAATGTCAGTGTCATGCACTAGATTGTTTTGAGGGGAATAAAAGACAGCATATCTGCCAAGATATAAATGAAGACTCTGATTGGTTGTATATACATTATATGATTACAAATACTATGAGACAATATAGATATGTCAACTGCCGGAGATTTTACTATACTGTTTATAGAGATATTCCATTAGTATTTCTTGTAGCCTTGACCACTATGGGCAAGGTTGGTAAACCACTTAAAGGACTAATTCAATTTCAAGCTTTTTCCCCAAGAGATTTTAACCACACGCAAGTCTTCATTAGCAAATACTGAGTATGCAACTTTGATCATGTGATAACAAGCTAGTAAGTGGACATTTGAGTTAAGATTATTTTGTTAATGTATTTTTTCCAGGGTTTCACGCACTTTCTCAATTGATTATCCAGTAAACTTACAATATTAAAATACATATAGCTGATTAAATAATGTGTGCGGTGATAGGAGGATATGACTCCAACCATGTACATGTTAAGACCAAAGCCTGCTAACTGCTTCAAAATTACATTCAAAACATTGGATCCATAAACAATTGTTAATACCATAAGTGAGCACTGTCTCCTTTTCTCCTAATTTCAAAAATATAATCTTTAATGATGGAATTTAAACACAGGAAAATAACTAGTCCCCCTTTGTGTTAAGGTTTTGAAAGAGAGTTGAATTAACAATAGAGCTCGACTGAAAAATCTGCCAAGCAAATATATATTGACAAATATTAGCTTATTGCTAATATATAGGCATCTGCTTAAATGCTGGTTCATAAGAAACAAGACAAGCAATGCACCAGAGAGAGCTGGAAACATTATCTTTCAACTGTAAAATATCCCTCTCAGTATCTCACTTTGTCATAATTCTTCAAAAAACAATTCAAAGGGATCTTTATTATTATTATTAAGGGATTTAATTTTAAATTAAAACACTCCCTTTTAAAGCGAAAATAAAATTACCCCCTTTCAATTGTATACTTCAGTTTACATCAATGTTTTTCCAGACCCATATTAAATACAATATGTAGTGAAGACTTTGAAAATATCCACAATTTTTGATATGTTATAAAGGGATATATGAATAAAATTGATATGACTTGACATTGTTAAATGCACAATATGTAATTTTCAGCTGTATTGGGTCATTTAAAACAAAACCATAACAAAAAAGAGTTAGATGATGTCATGAGGTAGCGTGGGATCATGGTAATTGTGCCTTCACCATTACCTTCCACCATTGCAGTTAGCTTCTCCTGATTAGGATTCTTTCTGTCAATCATTCAGGAGGTTTTTACCAGGAGCCAAACTACCTAGAGGGGTTTCTAACTCTAAAAAAATAAATGGACCCTGTGATTAAAACCAATAAAAAAAAAAACAAAAACAGAATAAGGCAGTTTCACATTAAAATTTTCCTGGGGGACAGTGACCTGAGCTGTGGCTAATGTCTGCTCAGCTTGTTTCTCTAATCCAGACATTCAGGAGGTTTTTAGTTGGAGCCAAATAATGTGCCGAGGCTCTGACTTTCATAAACAAACCACCCCAGTGATTAACTCCAGTATAAACAATCAATAAAGCAGTTTCAGTTAAAGAATATAGTGTTTAGCTGATGCTGTTCGGTGGACACAGGAGGTCTTGGAGGGGCTGTGGAGCGGTGTTGATGCTAACGTTTGCTCAGCTTGTGTTTCTGTTAATTTAAGATCCAGACCTCAGATGACTTAAATCACTCATCTGAATGAAATATATCTTTAAAAACAACCAATATCTAAACAGTGTATTGTAAAATGTGGCTTAAAACTGGATGAAATGTCAGTTTTGACTAATTCTGGTAGACAACAAATTTTGGAAAATTGCTGGAAACATTTAGGATAATAAAAGTACATAACTCAACAAAATATATAACACATGGGGGGGGGGTGTCCATGGGTCTGAGACCACTTTCCCATTCCCAAGTGAATGGGAGAAGTTACATATTACGCCTTTAAGCTTTGTTCTTGTTCTGATGTACCTCTAGTGTATTAATGTGAAAGTTCACTGAGAGTAAAAAAAGTCAAATTCCTTGTGTGTGTTCACATGCTTGGCTGATAAAGCTGATTCTGAAAGAACACAAAGTTGTAGCCACAACAGTAGAAAATGCTTCCAATTTGAATGTTGCTACAAAGAAGCTACAAATTCTAAAACATATTTTTTACCCTGCAGCATGGAAGATCCATACAATCACTTCAAGGAGGGCAACCAAGACTAGTGTCAATGATTCAGTATCAGTATTGATTCAGTGCAAAATATCCTCAAATTGCCTGCTTTGCCCCCCCAAAAAACCAAAACATATATTTAATGTATAGTGCTATAACACAGATAAAAGCATCAACATCTCTATTGTTTTTTAAATTTTGTTTTTTGTCAAAATATGAAAAAACTGCTGTCTACTTTCTGAACCACAGTGCATTTGACTCTGACCCACATCTTTTTACCATGCAGTATCTTCCTTCTGTCTTTGAGCTTCTCAATTTGAGGTAAACGTAGTGTATTGCTCTTGATCACTCATGGCTTTGCAACCAGAACAGTAGTGTTCTGTGTGTGGACATCAATGTGCTGTGCAATGAAATTTCCCCATTCTCATGCTCTTATGTAACTGCAAAACTGCAATTCATATGTGATTTGTCAGCCCACTGCCAGAGCATGAAAAGAGTTTTACCAAGTGAAGAGTGGGAGGACTTAGTATCTTGTTAAAGGAAACATGAGTCAGATACACATGTTGCATCTAACCTGTACCTCAGTAGCTATGGAATGGCACATAATGTCTTGTACTGACACTGGTCCTTACCTTCGAGACAGCTGGTCCTCTTTCTCCTGGCTCCGTGAGCTCTCCGCGCCTATTGAAGTAGCTCCTGCTGGGAGCTGGTTCAGCTGGTCCATCACCTCCAGCCCACTCTCCTCTGCTATTTGGTGGATCAGGTCATCCACCTGCTCCTGAGGCGTGGTCAATGTCATTGCTGAACTCATGGAGTCCTCCATCACCTGGTGTAGAAAAGACAGGGGAGGATAGAGTGGGGATAGGAAAAAGAAAACTCAGGAGAGAATAGAACTAGGTTTTAATTTTTAGAGTTTAAATTCAGACATGACTTGTCAGGTCCTCTTCAATTCCATAACAGAATATCTTAGCAGACAAAGTTTCTAAAGCTCACATAACACTTGACTAACACACTGTGAAAACACAAATGCACATAGAACACAGCCACTCACTGAGGTGTGGACGTCAAGGTTCTGTACTTGACTTTCAAACTTATCCATGACTGCAGAGACCTTCTGGAGGTCCATGGAATTCAGAGCTTTGTCAAGGGCTTTGGTCACCTGGCCCATGTTTTTGGTCACCTGAAAGAAAATGAGATACATTTATAATATAATTGTCTCATTTTGGAAAGACAAAAAAACCTACCAAAAAACAAAAAAACAAAAAAACAAAAAAAAACAACTCACTTTTCTCAAAAGTTTATCAAAATAGAAGGAATAGTGAAATGTGGTAATATGAAAAAAAAGGCTTTATAATCCTGCAGTTTGAATGCACAGCAAAGTATGTAAGTCAGCATACAATCATCTGACTGAACACAGTAACTTACTGCCTTCATGGTGACAGCTGTCTGGACTTTAGAGGCCACCGCGTCTACTCGTGACGCCATGCGCAGCCAGTTAAGACCTTCATTTTTTTTCCGGATGGCATTCTCTGCATAAACTCTGGCACATTCCACATTTTTCTGCTGCAAAGCCTGGTGATGGAGACAATGACACTGCAAAAACGGCATCCCAATTGACTTTTTGTATATCTCATTTAGTACAATCTTCCATGTGCCTATACACACAGTGGGGTCCAGAAGTCAGAGATCACTTTCCCAAATGAATATTAAGATTGACACACAGAACTCCACTGCTTAATCTTCAACGTAAACATACTATAAAAGATTAGTTGTCTTTTATATATGAAGTCAGGAAAAGCACTTAACATGGCATTGTGCCACTTGATGAGGCCAGGCCAGTCATCTTGTTTGTTTTAACTGACGTCTAATTTTTAGTGTTTTTCTTTTCTACCAATTCAATTGTGTAGATAACAATAGGAATAGTGGAGCTCATATAATAATTCTAATCCTTTCAACAATAATGAAACAACTGCAGCAACAGATCGTAATATAAATGCCTATTATCTGCTAAACTGGACATGAGGTTGAATACTTTGATGAATCGACAAGGAAATATGTCTGGCCAATGAGAAAATAAGGGATCAGCTATGTAATGTCCCCATTGTTCAGTGAGAGAAGTTATCTGGACATCTCTTCTGTACTCAAACAAACATTAACTTAAAACAGGAACAGAGATGTACAATGGACATATAGCAGAATTTAGCCTTAAAGGAAATAGTGAAAACAACCATGACACTATTTGTTTTATGCTAAACAATGCCCCCTACTGACTGAAGTGTGTGACTCACTGTCATCTGACCAGTAGAATATGCATAGATAATATACTGATAATAAAATTCCAATTATGGGGCCCTAAAATTGACGAGAGACAGTAAAACTAACTGACTGTATCATTAAATATTACTGTTAGTAACATGATTGAGATGGAATTTAAAAAGAAATAAAAATCTTCACGTTTTTGTATTATGTATATCAATATATTTAACCTCCAATCAGCTGTTTGAGGATGATTTTTTTTCTTTCCCTTTTCCTTCAAATAAGTTGCTCAAATACATTTAAATTGATTTATTTTATCTTATTTTTAATTTATCTTTCATCAGCTCTTTTTTCTTACTCATTTATTGTAATTTATTCTATTCTTGAGTTTCATATGGGTCTACCCCATGTTAACGTGTATGTGTGTATGTGTGTATGTGTGTGTGTGTGTGTGTGTGTGTGTGTGTGTGTGTGTGTGTGTGTGTGTGTGTGTGTCTGACCAGGAGGACTGTATGGTCAGTTTAGCTGAAAACACTGGTACTTAAACAAACAGCAGCCTTTTCAGCTAGCTACCTAGATGAAGTTAAACCTTGTCATAAAACTTACACAAATAGAAGAAATCTTAATCCTCCATATTCAATCATTTCACTGTATAAATTCTTGTAGGGTTGCATTGCATTTTAATTGGTAAATTAATGCTAACAAAGTTAGCCATCTAACACAAATTAAGATATTTTTAGATCCCTTTATTTATTAATATGAAACATTAAATTACATACATCTACAAAATGTAAACAATGACTTGTTCACATACAATATCAACTTATTGGATTTATGGGGAAATTATTCAACTCACCTTATCTATTCATGTATTTAGTTTTATTTATTATATTAAGTATTTATTAGTTTAAGTAGTATTTTTTACTTGTCTGTATTACTGTCTCTTGTAAGTTTTGGGGTTCCATTTTCAATGACTATATAAGGCTGAAAAAAGAATTAAAGGAATGACACCAAACAGCCACACCCAAACATCACCATCACCCTCTTGATGCCAAATGCAAAAAAATACATGGGCACATTATTCAATTTCCTCGGTTAAAAATAAAAATAATAAAGAAAAAGTTGACAGAGAGATGCCCTGTATGTAGATGATATCAGCCTGGATGCTTTACATTGTTCTTCTGTGCTAAATATGGAGTAGTTACTGAACCAGAAAACTTGGTTGGTTTGACTACTTGAAACACAACCTTAAAAATCAATCCTCGCTGCTACCAATTCAGTTCTTTCCTCCTCTGTTTTTCTTTTTTCATATAAATTTCATCCTCATTATTTAATTGAGCCAACTGTGACTTGGGCTTTTTTTGTAAGATTAGTGTATTAGAATTTTGGCTTTTTTCGACCGGCCCTAGATGGAAAATGAAGGGAGAGATAGACAGGAGTATGGCATACAAAAAAAAAAATGCAAATAGAACAAAGCAAGAATAAAGCGTTGCTATCAGAGTTTATCGTATGCATCTTTTAAATCAACCAGCCTAGACACTGCCCCAGTGGCTTGGCCTTAGGTTTGGGCCAGTTTGCTTACCTTCTTGACCTTGACTTGCTCCTTCTCAGACTCTTTCTCTGCCTTCTTGGCAAGTCTCTCAAGCTGCTTGGAAGTAAACTGTGAAGTTAAAAGAGAAAGATGTATCTAAAATTAATAAATAATCCAGTTTTACAAGATATGTCCAGTTGATATGGACTTCTTTTCAAGGATACATACCTTTAGCTGGAAGAGTGTTTCTGTGGAGCAACAGTGAGAGACAGTTAGGAGTATGGAGTGCATGTAATGTAAACTGTCAAAATGAACAGTCTGTTATATAGCAATATACTAAATCTACAATGTACATACAGTGTCTGGTGATACTGGCTTTTTAATTCTCTGGCACTGTTGATAAACTGATAAGTAGCTTTATTGTCTTTCTTTTCTTTGCTTTGCTTTGCTTGGAGATGGCCACAAACAGTGGAATAATAGGGTATATGTACGGATATATAGGATATATACGTAGAGGCACCCTTTACTTCTGACAACTCTATACATGATGGTTGTTTCTAGCAGAAGCTGAAAAAAAAACGTTATAACTTTACCTAAATCATCAACTTTTTTTTCATATCACTACCAAACCCTGACAGAGGAAGCTCACACTTGGAAATGTAGAAATCAGTCTTGTCAAACAATTATGTGTCAGTTTTACTACTGTCCCCAGGGGCCATGATTTTGTTGGAGTATTGGACTGGTTCTCCAACATTTGGCAGTATCCAAAAACTAAAAATACAAACAAATACATAACCTGAAACATTAGAAATTATTTTACTATAATAGTATCAAGGGAGAAATGCTGTCAGATACAAACCAATATATGAGCAATATACAAAATATCAAATACAGTAAAATCTAACTAGGTAGTCGGTTTAAAAAAACTATTTAATGCAAATTAATTGCAACAGGTTTTTAAATATGTAAATTAAATTTCAATTTAAATATAATCAAAAGTGTCAGTAAATATAGGGTGGAAAAAATGAACTGATTTTTTCACCATGGCTATAAGGTGCAAACAACAGTGCAAACCTAAGGAAGTGTCAAATGTGTCCGCGTTAGTCGATGCTAAGCCACATTTTAAATTGAGTGTGGCATTACTAAACCAACAGTCATATGCTAAGAAAAGATTCAGTGGCAGGCAGCGTTAAGACAACATGTTAACATCAAACCGAAGGCCTAATTAAAAGTCAGTCTGGCAAGAAAGAACTAAAAATCATAGCAGGTCTGACAGCTACTCTAGCCAACCACCCACCTAAGCTAACAAGCTAAGGTTGGCTACCTGTCTTCAGATTGATTTTATAGCTAAAGAAGAGAGAAGCAAAGTCCATGGAGACGGACCCTTCAGCTATTAAAACACGACATACCATCCATATCAAGACGAATGGGAAATCAAGTGGTGACAGGAAAAAGGAGTTTTCCGCTCCCCGACAGGCTAGTATTTATTTGTTTTGATAATACCGTACATCTGACCCCGCACTTCCTGGTCTGAGAAAAGTCACCTGACCAGAAATACCACTCTTTCTTCGCCTCTTGTTCGTTTGTCGAACCTCGTTCAGGGGCAATGTCGCCCCCTAGTGTAGCAAAGTGGCACCGAGCTCCGAGCTCCGAGCGTAAAACCATGAGCTACTGATTCCTCTCAGGTTTTTCGGTTAAAAAGACATTCACATTTTCCAATTAATCAATTAATTATCATCTTATAGTTATAGTTTTATTATATACATAAAGTTTTTTGTTTTACCTTTAGGCAAGGCTCATTTTTAGTAAAAGTTCAAGTAGTTCACACAAACACTTTTCTGAGACAGCCATGATTTTCTGTGACGGGTGGGAAAAGACACCATAAATAGAGTTATTTTTGTTTTGTTTTGCGTTGTTTTTTAAACAATATTGCAAAGTCGAGTTGGAATAATGACATTCTAGAGAATTACCCGCTTACGTGCCACCCATAGTTGCACATATTTCCCTGTAAGAGTTGTGGTGGTGGTTCTGTGTTTCAGCCGCTGTCACAAAGTCCCACATGTCTTTTCTTGTTAAAATGTTCAGAGGAGGAGAAAAGGTGAGACAGACGCCGGGGCAGCATGAAGAGGCTGACGGGGCCCCGGGGCCCGAGGAGCTGCTGAGGGACAGCAAAGAGCTTCTCAAGAGGACGATTGAACGGGAACTTGTGTTCGCCAAGAAGAACAGTAGAAAAAACAGACGAGGTAAGATGTTATAAAGGAAATCGACAAGGGCCTTGTGTTGCTCGTTGATGAGGTTCTGTCAGGTGAGTACCTAGCTAAGGTAGTTGACCTATGTAACCCAGGCCGATCTGGGCTAGATGAGTCTCAGTCAGCCTGCGTGGACCGCTCACTGCTGTCAAACATATTATGACTGCTAGTCATTTAGCCCGCGTTAAACTAGTATATATATATATATTAATCACATTGATACATAAAGTTTGTCATTTTAAGCTTAATATAAGACAGACTGTGGAGATGGTAAATGATGGTTGGAAGAGTAACCATAAAAGACAGATCAAATAATGGAAACAAATTTTGATAAACTAACCGGGATTTTAAAAAACAACAAGAACCACAGAGCTTTGGTGGCTGGAGGAGAAGTGAACTTCTTAGTCTGCATGCAAATGGACCTTTTTCTGTGCTTTTTATATTTACATTGGAGGCAAAGCAACTCTTTATAGACACTAGAACAGTTTATAGATAAGACAACAAAACAGAAGTCACTGCTTTTGGCACATCCAGATAATTAAATAACAAACCAATCATAATGTCAGGTAAAGAGCAAAGTAACACACTAACTGGTATTATCTCCTATCATCTCTCCTTCATTCTCTCCACATGGTACATGGCAGCGTAATTAGTACTTTGTAAACTGGGACATTATTTTTAATCTTAATTTGTTTTTATATTCTTCATTGGAAGTGTTAGATAGTTATAATATTGAATATAGTATTATGTTATTTTTAATGATAGTTTTATTTTGTGGGTAGTTATTTCTTGTAATTTGATAATCAGTGTTGGTCGATTAAGATGGGGGCACTATAATTTCCATGTTTTCATAAATGAATAAATTTAAATTTTCAGCCTCTTAAAAGCAAGACAACCAATCATGTTGATGAAATACACTTAGAGAAACAGTATTCAGGTAAAGATAGGACAGTGTAAGTGGCAAGACAAAATGTATGACAGTTTAGAAATTCATGTAGTCTTACTGTACATATAAATTGTCATATCACCCAACTCTTAACATTAGTAACAACTGCTTCCCAAATATGTGCCAGTTCACAGGGACTGTCAATGGACCTGTGCCATCATTGATGTTATTAGTTAAACTGCAGGAATCCTGCATTTGTACACATTCCTAATGGAAAATTAAGTTTTATACGGTAACAAATACAGCCTTGCATAAGATAACATTGCGCAACAGTTATCTGTTTGATCAATGAGATGCTGCTGTTTTGTTTGAAAAATCCCATGATTCTGTTTTCCTTTTCACTTTGTTGAAATACACACACACTCCTTCTCATATCCTGTATCTCACCATGCTCCCCCCCCCAGTGGCACTGCAGGCGATGAGAAGAAAGAAGTGGTACGAGAAGCATCTTAAGTACATTGATTGTGCTATTCAGGCCACGAGGTCCGCCCATGAACATATGTAAGGGGGAAGATATCAGGACATGAGCTCATTTGAATTAATGGTGTATGAATATCTGAAAGAATTTGTGCAGAAGAAAAGCAAGTACTCAAACAAAATGCCTTCTGTTACAACTAACATTCTGAATATATGTCATATTGTCACATTTTGATACTGAGAGACTATATTTGGGTGCCATCTGTTTACATGATACAATGTTTGGATCCATGTCACAGCAAATTTCAGAACATCATGTATAGTTTACAAACATAGTTTTAAAGAAAGGTTTGCCTGGAACATAACTCTCTGCTGATGGTTTCAGAGATATCCTCAATAAGGTGAATGACCTGATCACACAGATCACAGAGAAGCAGGATGTGACTCAAGATATGTCAGAGACCCTCTACACCTCTACAAGCTGTGGAGTTGAATTTGTTGAGGTAGGTACAGTGAAACTAAAGCCTTATAAGGGATTATGTTTTATATCATGAGATATTTATATTTATATTCATATGATAATTATATTGGGATTTTTTATATTTGTGTGTGGTTCTGATCAGTGCAATTTGTTACATCCTGATATACTTTATATCAATATCAAGCAAATAATTCTTAAAATTGGAAGATAAGAGCAAGAAGTCCTCGTAAACAGACCTGAAGTATTTGTGGTGATCTTGGTAAGATCTGTGATGCCAGGGCCAGTGTGTGTGTGTGTGTGTGTGTGTGTGTGTGTGCGCACGTGTGTGCGTGCGTGCGTGTTCCCCTCAGGATGAGCTGCTGGCAGAGCTGGAGAAGCTGGAGAAGAACCTGGATGAGAGCATCTCTGAGAAGGACAGAGTGGGGAAGAGAGTGCCTTTCCCCGGAGTGTTGTCCACTGCATCGCATTCCCATCCTGGTAAGAACCACTTAAAAAGCAGGTATAAACACTAGTTTGTTAGCTTAGTTAATAAAGCAGAGGATCCTTGGTCAAGTTAACATGAAGCCATCTGCACTAGATGACAAGTATGAATTTAGTAGCATTCATGTGCCAATTGACAACTTCATAATAGCTAATGATACAAAACAAGGTGCAGTTGGCTGCAGTATATGAGAGTGCATGCAAACTGCTCACAGTTTTTTTGTTTTTTCTACCCCATAGAAAAGACAGAGGAAGATGAGGTTGAGGATGAGTTAGATTATCTGTGGCGCTGGGCTAACGAGCCCTCATAAACTCACCAACAGCTACAACAAACTGGCATTTAAAAGAGAAGAGGAAAGTGCAGGATGAAATAAAGATAGAGCAATTATGTTATCGTTGATGAGTGTTTTATGTTTGTATGGAAATTTGATGGTCTTTTCTCTACAACACAATGTCAGTGAAAGCACTTAACACCGTCCGATGTATTTCCTGGATTTCCCAAAGATATGTCATTGACTCAAATATTCATCTCTACCTTTTGTACTTTTTGTTTCAGCAAACTGTGCCTGATTGAAAAGCCAATGGCTCTTATTTGGTGTATTACCAAAAAATAGTCTTTTGTTATATATTGTCTTGATGTCACTGAAGGGTTCTCCTATTGTTTTGTGAAGCATAGTGTTGACCTTCATCCTGTTATCTGTCAGGGTCTTTCTTATTAAAGTTTTTGTTTCAAATTGTTTGATGATACAGAAATAAACAGTTATATAACACCTCACTAACAGCAGTCTAGCAGTCTAGCTTGAGACAATGATTTGTACACATAAGATTTAAATAGTCAATATAAAAAATGAACATTTTGAACTAGAGCCCCTTGCAAAGATGTCTTATACTATATAGTAAACCACTATGAACTCTCCAGATAATTTTAGGGCATAACATATATTTATCAAAATTTGCTTTTACTCGTAAACGGTCTAATACTTGAAGTTAAATTTTAGCGAGAGTTTGTATTAGTTATCTCAATTTGTACTTTAAATCCATATCCAAATCCAAATCTCTTAGTACTGCTGTAAGCAATGCCCAAGGATTACTGTCTGTCACCCAGACAGAGCAAATGACGGAGACAGGGAGGAAGCAGCTGATCAGAGAGAGGCTGGTTGGCAAAAGCAGAAGCCCCAGACTTATCACGAGCTCCTAAATGCAGACTCTAAATGTACTATAGCATGGACTGACAAATAACGTGAGCATCATGTAAGTGGACATAGATAGAGTGTGCCACAGCTGACTGAAGTCTCATGGGGTCTGGATCAAGCCAGAAGGAAAATTCTGGTAGGGATGAACTACACAGAACCTTAAATGATCTCAGTGGATACCTTTGCTAATAGACACACAACGAAATATACAATGATATTATCAGCTAACTAGTAAGTCTGTGACTTCACCAATTTGGATATAAAATTGTGCTTTAGGGACAGACAATGGATTTTACCTGGATCATCACAGTTCCTTTTGTGCTTGTGACTACTGAGTGAAAGGAGGATATGACTGTGCATGGACTTTAGATGGGAATATCTTTAGTTTATATTGACCCAGCACACTGATAGAATTTGAAGTTACTATTTGTTTGCTATCAGCCACAGAGTAATACTTGTAAATATGTGTGTGCGTGAGTGTGTGTCATCTTGGTGTCTTGGTGTCTCCGTTTTGAGTAATTTGGATTTGGCAGCTGTCAGTCTGTCTGTCCGTATGTGGAAAGAATTTGTTACTGCAATAGCATCATAACTGCAAGATACGATTACAAACCTTTATGGGTTTTTAGTTGAGATGAAGATGAAGGGTGGCTTTAAAGATGGGTGTGATCTGGGGGGGTTGGAAGCATGGAAGGGCTGTTGGCTCCCCAGTTTATACCCCTGGCTGACATTAGTTTTAAGTTACAGATCACTGTATCCCAGATTCAGTCACTCCTGTCCACTCTAAGACATTTGTTTAAACTACAGACCATCTTGCGATTGATCACAGCAGCCGTAGCACCTGTCAGTAATATAGTAATGACTACTGAGTACTCATGTAGTAATGTAGTAATGGTCTGTATTTATTGTAGAACTTAATAGGTTAGAATTTTATACATATATACATACATTTATTTTAAAAATATGTGGTGTATGTACATATCTATATATCCAATCTCTCTCTCTCTCTCTCTCTCTCTCTAAAATATACACATACACACAAACACATGCACGGAGCAGTAATATGATGTAGACACAGTCCTAACACTCTTAAGAAATTAAGATAATCCAATTTAATCCAATTGTTGACTCTTTATTCCAATCACAAATACTATGACCCCATACCCAAGCACACACACACCACACACAAACACACTGCTGGAAATTCCCTTGTCAGCAGGTTTACCTCACCTGACCTGCATGTCAGTCTCAGGCCAATGGCAGTCCAGGGTTTACTCCTAATCTGTGAGGACTAAATTAAGTGGACAGGAATTAAAAGAGGCTGGAGAAGCTGGGGTATAGGTAAAGAGCACCTCTAATAAATTTAATGGGTTTGTGACCTTTTACTTTTATGCTTCCCTAAAACAACGTTGTTATAGTAAGTTATTTGCTGTACAAAATAATAGTGTGTGGACTAAGGATAAATATGTATATCTGACTGATATTTGGCATGAGTCACTTGGGATTTCTGATACTTGAGAGTTATTTCTCCCTCTCAGTTACAGTGACCCCCCCCCCATCACAGTCCAGCACTGAATCACATTCAGCTGACTCCTCTCCACCTCCACCCGCCATCCTCATCACAGCTCCATCACGAGAAGACATTCATGCCTCAGGATCTGCCATCACAATAGCTGATGCCGTAAAAGCGCGGAGGCCTTCTTCCACACCCTTTGTTGTTGGGAAGAAACCAGTGAGCAGATAATGACTCAAATGTCCTGCTGCTTAAGGTAAACTGAGAATATAACATGGATGATGTCCTGAAGGGTTATCATGGCCGGGTTTTAGTGACTACAAATTTGTGACAGGAAATTACATTAAAAACTGGAAGTTAAGAGACACACTAGTGTTTAGCAGTAAGGGTCTCATGAGATGTCACTATTGGTTGCTTTATGTAAAATTCATAATCTTGGACCATATGAAGGACTAAAAGTCAGCATAACTCAGCCCATACTGCTTCAAGTTTGACCATTTATTGTAAAAAAAAACCAAAAAACCTGTGTCCTTTGAGTCCCCAAATGTGTGAAATATTAAATTGATGAGGTACCCCTAAAAAAGGCCCTGAAAACCCTTTTTCTCAGCCGACTTCTTACGTTTAGCAATGGGGTCCAATTCAGACTTTCTTCCAAAGTTACAACAGTAGGTTTCATTTCACACAAGGAATTTCTGTTTTTGAGGGTTTTATTTTTACATATCTTTTAGTGTTAAACTCATAATAAAACCCAAAACTTAAGCTCTGATTATTTATTCAAGAATATTGAATATGAGAGGAATAATTTGCTTTGAAACCAAGTTTTCAGGGACTTTAAGTAGTCTTACTGAACTCACTCACTGTAACAACGATACTATATATTCTGTGTTATTCCTGAAATCCAAATTGACCCGTATTACTAAGTCATTGAAGATAACCTTCATAACTTAAGTAAAAGAACTGTTATAATACTCAGTCACAGTATATTGGTCTACCTTAGGTGAAATCAATAAAAACATTATACAATTGATCGTTACTGAAAGATATTATCTAACTAGACTACATCTTACTAGAGGTGTCAAGGCCTTATCAAATCACCATCATACATATCACAGGGGAAGTGGCAGGCCAACCGTCTTCATCCACTGTCGGATCAGGATTAGAGTAAAAGATGCAGCAACCAGCCAATTAGCTCTTCTCGTTATGTTAATTAAATGAAATTATACCAGGAATTTAAAATAAGGAAGTACAATCCATAAGGAATAAAATGGAAATCAAATCAAAAAATAAAAATAACCATCATAACATACCTAATGTAGTTTCTACAAATAAAATCTGTGTTTTAGGTAAAACTAATGAGTAAATATATACTAAATAAGAGTAAAGAGATAAATATAAGGAATTAATTCAACATAAAAATCAAAATGAAACAAAATCAAATTACAATTAATACTAAGTTAATAATTTAAACACTAAATCCTAATACATAAGCACTCAGTCCACATAACTGATTCCAGTAAGTTAAGGCCAACGTTACCTGAATTTTATACTCAAATCCTACTTTCACATACATTTGTACTTCAGCAATACGCAGAAAGGATTGTGAAATTAAGTCCTGTTGGAAGGCATTTCTCATTAATTGTTTTCACAACTTATTTAGCAGTCCTTACATATAGCAAGGACTCAATTGAATATCGGGTAGGTCGGGTGTAACAATTGTCAACTGCTTCTTAAATTCTAGAAGCGAGATCATTCCAATTAAATTTTATGTAATCAAACTTTGCAGATGGTATTGGGTTAAACACTGATTGCACTGATTGTGGCATACTCTGGCATGTCCAATAGTTGCTTAGACTTAATTCATGCACACAGTCAATAATTAGGTTGATGGCTGCATATGATCTGGTTACATTATGCTGTTGAACATGGAAAGAACTTAGTTGGCGATGGGAACTGTCATCAATATAGTAACTATTCCTACAATTATTTATTCTATTTTAATCCCCAAAATAATTGAGGTTATTACTCAGTTCTTTTTTTTTGGTGAAACACCCTAATTCTGGGATCTTAGTCATTGGGGTCTCATGGATGTACTCAACTTGGGGAAAATATTTCTAACTAAACTTATTCTGTATCATGTGTATTATTTAGCTCTAGCATAGAACTTTGTAAAGGCAACATCCCAGCAACATCTGTTTTACATTTGTCAGTAGGACATTTAAATGCAATGGGAGTCACTTCCCTTTTTGTCCAGATAAGATCTGGAAAGACATGTCCATCAGCCTTTTCCATATTTTCTAAATTATCCTTTCCATTTTTTCTTAATAGAAAAATATCGTTTTTTCAGTGGTTTCCTTCATCAGTTCATTTGGAATTCAACGAGAAGAATGTCTTTCAATTTGAGGTGTGAAATATGCAATGGCGTCAGTGTTGACAATATGAGAATCATGTGGGCTTGTTTTTTTGTCTCCTGGATCTCCTTATACTGTTCTCTGCATGAATCCACCCTGCAGAGGGAAGAAGATGAACCCCCCTTTAACCTCTATAGCTTTTCACCTCCTTGTGAACAGTTGGGGTAGGTGCCAGCACCTGGATGTATGGATCCATTCTGCATTGCCATTGGCTTTATTAGCTGTACTTGTTGTCAGCAGCTCCTAGAATGGTCCTTTCCCCTAGCAGACAAAGAGATACATACCCTCCTCAGGGGTTTGATAAGTACTCAATTAGCCACTTATAATCATTGAATATGCTCCTTTGATGATTTTGAGAGTCTGCTTGAAAATGAATCTTTCTCTTTTAATCATTTAACATACTAACTGATATATTCATCAGTCTAAAACAGAGTAGTGTTGTGGTGTGTCAAAGGTGGGCCTGACTCTATGGATATAGGAGGATGGACAGGCGAACAAATATTTCTATTTATCCAACGTTTTTACACATATTTTAAACATTTTTATTCTTTCATTGAGACAACAATCTCCTATTTTTATTGACATGTCCTTAACATGTTTAATTGTACTGTCCCTCAAGACAGTTTAATACATCTTGGTATGAGCAGTGCCCACAACTAAAACTTGATGCAAGAGGCTACACTAAAAACTTTCATTGTGTTTCAACCTGAAAAGTCAATTAACCACCATGACCTAGTTCAAAATTTTTTGTCTGTATAAAACTCCTCATCTCCGCTCTAACATGAGTTCAATACATGATTGTTTGTTATCACTATGCTTCATAGACATATCTGTCAGAGATTTGAATTAATAACTTACCAGTCATTCACTACTGCACAGCCAGCAAAATGTTTACTATCACTGCACTGTCAGTATACAGAATTTGTCATTGATGTCTGCATCAATTCAGGTCTTGGAGACATGCTTGTCTTAATAGTAACAATACAATATTTCTTCATCAGTTGAGGAAGGAAGGATTCAAAAGAGTTGAGCGCTTTAAAGGAAGAATAATCGCTCGTAACTTGAGCGACATGTTGCTGTCATCTGCAGAGTTACAGAGTTGCTCAAAATCTGAAAAACTGAACAAAGCACAGCACAGTCATCAGCCAGTACAATGTGTGAAGGTTTCTCAGTCATGATAGCAGCTATGGCTACTGATCTAAGACAACTTGGCATACCAAGGACTACTGGAGAAAGTCAAGATAATGACATGCAACCAGGTGGTAATGTGCCTATAGCGTAGGCATGTGCAGATTAAATGACTGATGATATTCAATGAGTGCATGTGTCAGATCATGAAAGTCTTTGCACACATAATCTGTCTGGCACAGTGGGGGGAGCAGACTGCACTGTGGCTTCACACAAGACTGAGTCCACAGCAGCATAATCGAAAATCCAATGTTTACAGAAGTGAGTGCATCTCTTTCTTAGTCTTAGTTGGAGGCCTGGTGTTCAGGAGTTTCACTCTCTGTGTTGAAAGGAGGCACTGTCCACTATTAAGAATACGTACCAGGTACATCACTTCAGGCAAACAAAACTGTAACTTAGCCAAAGAAGCTCTGTGACCACACTCTGCCAGTCCTTTCCTGTTGTGGGAGGTTCCTCCCCCTGGAAACTTCAAATCTTCCATATCACCCTTTAACACTGCTGCGCACACCTCAACATGTTTGATAAAGCCCACTAACTATCAAATGTCTGGAATTTCAGGAAAATCAGAAAGGGTCTATATTGTGTGTTGCAGTACAAATGTACATTCTTGCAGAAGTTGTTCATTGCGATGTAACATATAAAGTTAATAACGTCTGCTTGTTATCTACTGTGTGTTTTTCTTAAACTGCTGCAACTTCTCTCAGTGACTGGCGTTGTTTTACCATTGCTCCAACATGTTTTGGTTCACAACCATGTGTCACTCCAATAGTAACATGAGCCATTGACCTTGAACAGTTTGATCTGTGTGTCTGGATTGAATTGGTAAAGCACCACCCATGTGGACCAGCAAATCAAATTTGTTCACACTTCAGTTATTTATCAAGAATGCGTCTGTTATTGCTTATATCCATCTTGTATTCATATGTTTTAGCAACATATTGAATGTTTGATATATAGAAAGTGTGTGACATATCAAATTTGTCAGTTTCATATGATACATATATTCAGTGGTGTGTTGTAAAATGGATCTGCCTGAAAGGCTCTTTCATCAGGAGTAGTCAGAAAAAATGTATCTGGGGAACTGTGAATGAAAATGTACAGTTTTGCATAACGATTCAGTCAAATTGTTTGAGCTTTTCTTGGGTATAAGGAAGAAATATTGTCTCTCTGAACCTTAACTGTTAGATTAGATTTTTTAGACATTGGTCTTACAGTAGTAACAATATAAGAGGATGGGCTCATTAGCTTGAACTTCTGAAATAGTAGCTCCTCTATCTACCAGAATATCTACAGTACCATTAACCTCAACTGGCACATCCGGATCTTGTGAGACTTTTAGAAAACCAAATTGTTCCTGCTTGTCATTGTTTTTATTAGGATAATGTTCACCCCCCCCCCCCCTTTGACACTTGCTGTAAATGTTAATGTTACAGAATCTGTTTAGGACTAGCCAAAGCTCTGCTTTGGGACAATCCTGGTTTCTATGTAAACCAATTATATCTACACATTTCTATTTGCAATCATGTACTTATGTGATTATACCTTGCATGTTATTTTTTTACCTTTTAAACATTATCGTTCTGCTCCTTATTATTTTTTGTCATTCTCCAATCCATGGACAGCCAATCAACACCAAATTTTAAATGATATTTTGTAGGCTGTGGCAATGTGTTGTTTTACATTTTTTAGAAAATTTGAATAGCAAAGAGATTATTACTCTCTCTATTTTCATCATGAGGCCTGGTTAGAGGAGAGGAGCAATGGGGCTCCCTGCACTTCTATGAATCTGAGCCAGAAGCTCCTCTCTGTTTTTTTTTTTTTTCTTCTCTTCTGGTCCTGAATCTTCTGTACAATTGTTAGTCTGGTGCTTTATATAAAGTGAAAACTTGCTTTTTCTCAATTACAGTTTTGAGGTACTAGTACTTACTTGAGTATTTACAATTTCTGCTACTATACACCTTCACACGACTCACTTATTTATAAGCTTTAGTTACTAGCTACTTTTCAGATGAAGACTTTTCACAATGGACAATATAACAAGCTTTTAAAATACAACATATTGTTAAAGATTAAATCAGTGGTTTCCATTCTTTTTGGCTTCTGATATCTTAGAAATCTATGAATTCTCAACAGCTTCATCCAAATGTTTTTTTCCTCGCTAAACTTCTCACATGGTTTGATTACAATAAATGTTCACATCATCCAATATCTCACCAAAAATCAAAGATTAAAGGAAAAAAAAAATCCAAAAACCGAAAACAGATTTGTGTATCAGCACTGTTTTTTCTTCTTTCCTCTCCCATTAGTTATCTTAGGACCCCTCAGATTTATCTGGTCTTGTTGTGTATAAATCTGTATATAAAGTAGATTAAACTAGCTCTACCTGCAGCAGCTACATAAGTAACATGCTGCAACACACTGATGCTTCACTACTGATCATTTAATACTGTCATATATAATAAAGTATCAGTCAGAGGGCCAGAACCTGTAATTTTACATTAATACTTTAACTGCATTTGCTGCTAGTAAAAATGTGCTTTTACGTAAGTAGGATTTTTCATGCAGGACTTTTACTTGTAGTATTTTTACATTACTGTAATGGTACTTTTCTTTAAGTTAAGGATCTGAATACTTCTTCCGCCACTGCTATCCAGAGCCTCTCCACTGCTTATTTTATTGCTTGCTGACTAATTCAGAATGGGCATATTTTTTACTTTTTAGCATCTTTTGTTGAATTCACAAATTCACGTCTAATCTCTGATGAGGACGGATCATTAACCTTATTTGCATCATCCACATTAAAGCAGTAAGCACTGGTCTTGATTACATTGAGATAAGCATTTTACTGCCCCCTCAGAACATCTTCCCTGGGCTGTTACCTCACTGTGGGTTTATCTTGTTTTGACACAAAAGTTGTTTTGATGCAAAAGAATTGGAATCTCATGGTGCTTCTGTTGGATGAAAAAAAAACAACAACACACAACAAAGTATTTTCTCTCAAATTTACTAACTAACCACTAGAACTAACTAACTAGAAACAAATTTTTAAAAAGTGAAGTAATCTAATGACAGCATTGACTTGATACAAGTGTGGAACAGATAGGTAGGTATTACGAAATACATATAGAGCGCTGATAATATCAACAGTTGATTGTGGTTTTTTTTATGGGGCATCTAAATTTAGGTGAAATTAAATTGATAGAATACGAAAAGAAAGCCTTGAGACTGCATTGCTGTAATGAGGTCAGCTCTGAGTAATGCTGGGCTGGTAGAATCGGGAGAGATCCAGCTAGAGCTCAGAAGTGATAAACTTTCTTGGTGGTGAAGTTGATCAGCAAAGATCTAATTTTTTCAAAGTCTATTTAGAATTAACAGGTTGGGAATAGATGCAGTTTTGTTTGGATATAACAGTAATGATAGGATCTCTCTCTCTCTCTCTCTCTCTCTCTCTCTCTCTCTCTCTCTCTCTCTCTCTCTCTCTTTATATATATATATATATATATATATATATATATATATAGATGTGTATATATATATATTTATATGTGTATAAATGTGTATATATATGTATGTATGTATATATATGTATATATGTATAGATATGTATATATTTATATGTATATATATTTATATGCATATATGTATATATGTATATATTTATATTTATATATTTATATGTATATATGTATATGTATGTATGTATACATGTATATATTTATATGCATATATATATATTTATATGTATATATGTATATATATGTATGTATATATGTATATATATGTATGTATATATGTATATGTATGTACATATGTATATATGTATGTATGTATATATGTGTATAAATATGTATATTTTTGTATATGTATATATATATGTATATGTATACATATATATTTATATGAATATATATTTAGATGTGTATATGTATATATATATTAAGATGTGTATATATATATATATGTATATATGTATATATATGTATGTATGTATGTATGTATGTATATATATATATTTATATATATATATATATATATATATATATATATATACTAGTAGTATATATACTACTAGTAGTATATATACTAGTATACTAGTATATATATACTAGTATACTATATATATACTACCAGGCCTCTACTAGAGGCCTGGGAGTTTGAGGGTTCTGCGCAGTATCTTCGGGTCTGAGACATTCACTTAGCAGCTCATCCTTTGGGGTCATTTTCTTGATGTATTCTTGGATTTTCAATGTTTCATCCTGGACCGTGGCCTAGTGTACAGTCTCAGGGTGCTGGACTTAGGGTGAAACTCTCCGTGCATGGTGAGGAGCTTTCTTGTCTTGATATCTGTGGCTTCTATCTCCTGCTTTGGCCAGCTTATGATCCCAGTGGGGTATCTGATGACTGGTAGTGCATACATGTTGATGGCTCGGACCTTGTTCTTACCATTCAGCTGACTTTTCAGGACTTGCCTTACTCTCTGGAGGTATTTGGCTGAGGTTGATTTCCTTGTGGCCTCCTCATGGTTTCCATTAGCCTGTGGGATACCAAGGTACTTGTAGCTGTCTTGGATATCACCTATGTTGCCTTCTGCTAGGTCAACCCCTTCAGTTCTGATCATCTTGCCACTCTTTGAGAGATAGTTATAATTAAACTATAATTATAGTATAACTGTAGTGTTAATTATATATACTATACTTTTAGTATAATTATAGTTAAATTATAACTATAGTTGTAGTATATTTTTTTATAGATGGATCAAAGGCTCTGCAAACAGATGCAACAGGGTCTGCATTTGCTGTGCCGAGTATAAATTGGATTAATAGAACCTCAGACTGAGTGTGTATACTTTTGAACTGTTTGCCATGTTGATGGCATTGGAATGGACTAAACAGGTTAGTGGGAGCAATATAGTCATATTTAATGATCCTGTGTCTGCCCTTGCATAGGACAAATAGGACAAATACTGCCAGAAGTCACCGGGATCTGCTTGATGAAATCTTCTTTGCTAACTCAAGAATAGATAAGCAAAGAAATAATTTAACATTCAAGTGGGTCCCATGAAGCCTTGAGGCTGAGACAACTGGGCACATCCTAAATTCATATTGGAAATGTAACAGGAAAGACCAAAAATGAAGAGACAAATATGGCGGGAAAACTGGACTGGGAAGACAACACTGAAATGAATAGACAGGGAGGAGAATAAGACTGAAGGGGGCAGTAATGCGACATCGGGGCTGCTATCTGCCGATAAACTCCAAGAAGAAGAAGAAAACCAGCAACACAATGGCGGCGTCCACTGGGATGATCTGCTGCTCGTCCAGTTAAAGCCATGAGCGACAATATTCGTGTCTTCTAGGGTCTTAAAACTTGTTTTTTAAAGAATGGACACCGTAGGAGAGGACGAGCCGGACTTAATAAAGCTGAAGTCCATCAAGAACAATAAAACATTCACAGTGCCTCAAAATCACAGGGTAAGAGGGGCAGTTTGGCGAGAGAAGAAAATTGACTTAAAAGCCCCTGCTCAGCGTTTACACATCACTCCCGGAATTTATTTAGTATAATTCTACTGTGTAGCTGTCTGTCTGTATTCAACAATCCTCTTTCACCAAACCCTGGCGGTAACCTTAGGTGTTTGTATGAGGATTGTTGAATAGAGACAGACAGCTACACAGGGTAGGTCTAACCGGCCGATTGTTTTGCGGAGTTTGGTATCCTCTCCATCTAAGACAGCCTGTCTGTTAAGTAATACGCTACCCGTGCTTATGTGTGCAAACACTGTGTAAACTAAGTAGCCTGTGAGACACCTTTGCTGTGTGAGTTACTTAACTTTGTAGTTAAAGTTAAGCTCTGTGTACTAAACTACCTCACTCAGTCTCTGGCCGCCGTCAATCTCGTTACTGACGTCCGCATTAGCCTGCAGGTTAAGCGGCACCCTGCGCGTCATGCAGTGATGCCTCGGTGAATCCTCTCTGTGGCCTCCTTACCTTCACTTCACCTTTTTTTTGGTAGTAATCACAACCCTGTGACACCAGCCATCTCAAACTGGCTGTGGGTTTTTTTTCTTTCCATTTAGATAACAGATTTCCCAGAGAGCCAACTCTTCTCATAGCTCTGGGTGACAGTTAGGTTTGATGATAACTATTAGATCCTTTTATTGACTTTTTTGTTGTTCATTGTTTCATTGCATTTCAGCTTACCAAAATATCCACCTAGGTCATTATTAATACAGCAACCATATATCACATCGAGCGATCTAGAAAAAAATTGTAAGACTTTACAGTGTCAGTCATTAACCACATTTATGCTTTAAGCTTTTTCCTGTGTGTAATTTTATCATCACAATGCACTTATTAGGAAAAGTTTTCTTGACTCTTATTGGTCATGAGCATGATTGAGGTCACTAAAGTGAAGAGAACCTCTGTGCAACTTCCTCATCTTTTCACTCTTTTTCAGTTTGGGAGCTGCAGAAGTGTCAGAGAGTTTGAGAAACTCAACCGAATTGGAGAAGGAACTTATGGCATCGTGTGTGAGTCATTCAAGACTTCAAGTTGAAGACTTAAGTTTATTTGACTAGGAAACATCGTTTTAACTGGTCAATAAATAAACCGTTTCCCTTTCTCACCATAGACCGAGCCCGTGATACTAAGTCAGATGAGATTGTAGCACTGAAGAAGGTTCGGATGGACAAAGAGAAAGATGGTGATACAACTTCTTTACGCTGATTTATATTTGCATGTAATCACCAGTATCAAGAGTATTCTTCCTCTGGACGTCACCAATACATTTTAATAATAAGCTATCCCCTCAGGTGCTCCATTAGATTTTGTAATATCTCTTGTATACATGTAGATGTGTCTGCCCTGATGGTGGCAGTAGAAAAAAAAATGCTAGGGTGTCATTAAAATCATTATGGACGATCCCCTGTAGACCATGAATATTATCAGCAGAATTTGCAGAAATCTAGTCAGTTGTGACCCCACCTTTAGTAGAGCAAAGAATAGAGGGAATAAATTAACACATTTAGTTCAACATTTAAATACCCATGATGATGATGCCCAAATTCCCTCAACAGTTTATTTCCTGGTTTTCTCACTGTTTCAGTTGTGTAATTTTTAAAATGATGTGTAAAAATTTTTTGTTGTCCTACTTTTTATCTGGCAGGAATCCCCATCAGTAGCCTCAGAGAGATTACCCTGCTGCTAAGACTGAGACATCCCAATATAGTGGAGCTGAAGGAAGTGGTTGTAGGCAGCCAACTGGAGAGGTAGTATACATACACACACACATACACACAAGCACACGTCACTGGCAACATGCAATTTAAGAATTTAGTTCTGATTTCAGACCACAGAATCATCTGACACATACTCTGATGGGGAAAATGTCAATATATAAGTATTTCTCAAGATGCGTTGAATTATTCTGAGCAATAATATATGTGCAGGCTCTAAACTATTTGCTTTAAGGAGAAATGAAAGCTGTAGTATAACAGTTTATATCTTTGGCAGATACACATCAGTGGATTGACAAGCAATAAAGGAGAATTTTCTGCAGCATCACTTATTGCTGCATAACTATCTGGTTGCAATGTAACCGTTCACAACCTGGATTGTAAGCACGCAGGCCTTATATGTAATGAATATGTAATTATATGTGACTATCTTCAGTCCATCAAATACGACCTGGAATATGAGTAGTTTATGTGGACCCAGTTGGTTTTTGTAACCTTACCCCCAAGTACTTCTTTACTGACATGCACACAGACAGCTGTGGACACCATGGATGGGTAGTTTTTCTTATTATACTACTCTCTATTCCGCTTGGAGCCCACTTGGTATGGTCCATGTGCAGGTGGTTCCCTTGAAGTGAAACTGGAGAGTACACTGTTGTCTGCACAGAGCATCGTGTACAGAAAATTTACGTCGGTCTGACCATAGCGGACCCTTGCACGGTCACAGATGTGGAATGTACAACACTAGCCTGAACTCACCACAACCTGTTTGTTACCTAGACTTAAACTAGTTTTGTGTGTTTCCCCTTTAGTCTGTTTCTTGTGATGAGTTACTGTGAACAGGACCTGGCCAGTCTGCTAGAAAACATGCAGACACCATTCTCTGAGGCTCAGGTAGGACTGAGTGAAGTTCCTAAATTTAACTTTTAACTCATATTCATATGTTCTTTTTACTTGGTGTGAATTCCGAACACCAAAAACCTTGTTTTTGGGATAAACACGCAGTCCCATCATAAAGATTAGCAAAAGATTTTGCAGAATTGTTTATTTTTGCTTGAGTTTTTCTCTAATTTGTTCTTTCTTGTGAATATAGCAAATTTCACATCTTCTGATCTCTAAAAATCTGTCAAATTAAACAATCTGAGTATGAAAACAAGTTCTTTAGTTAGCTCCTCACATTTAGTGTCCATACTGATGCCTTGACCTGTGTCAAATGATCACAAGTAGATGTGTTTCTTTTTAAGGGGGGACAGGCCACTAAGATAGTGAATCATTGCTGTATAAAACAGTGAATGAAAACATTGCAATATTTTGATAACTGTTTACATTTTTGTTGAGGTTATAACTGTTGTAAGTGTGAGAGCTGCTGTATGATTGCATTTATTAATGGTCATATCTGAACTACATTCATTTGTATTGAATTAATTAGAGAGAAATATAAAAATTCCTCTTTTTCTGAGGCTCCAATCTCTGCAAGAACACCAGCTGTCAAGATAAACCCCTCAACAGACATCACTAATTTGCATGAGTCCTGAATTGCTGTCTTGGTTTGTGTTGTGCATTATATATTTTTTTTATTTTATTCTGTCCTTTTCCAGGTAAAGTGTATTGTTCTTCAGTTGCTCAGAGGTTTGGAGTATCTCCACCACAACTTCATTATACACAGGTCAATCCCAACAACTAACTCTGATGCTACTATGTGTAATCCAAAGCTGAATGCTACAAGTTATGGCCTCTTCTCTTGAGGCCGTTGAAGGTTATTCTAAGGAACAAAGTAAAAAGTGTTACTGGCATAGAAGTTAACAAGTCAGGTTTAGGCAATATAGGTAAACCAAATTACACACGAAACTTTATGACAAGTGAAATGTATTGATATCATCAACTGATGTAAATGGTCTGCACTTACATAGCACTTCTCTAGTCTTATTGACCACTCTAAGTGCTTTAAACTACAGTCACATTCACAGTTTTTTTTTCTATGCATAAAGCACTTCTCTCTCACTCACTTACTCACTCACTCACTCACTCACTCACTCACTCACTCACTCACTCAGACACAGTCTGTAATAATCGGGGCAATTTGTATAGTATCTTGCCCAAGGACACTTCGACATATTAAGTGGAGGAGGTGGGGATTGAAACGCTGGGACGACCTGCTCTACCTCCTGAGCCATATGTCTAGCATTATATATCTTATTAATGTTTCACTAGCATAATGTGTTTCAGTACTTTATTTTCTCTCTTTGTCCTATTCTCTGTAATAAAGATGGGCATGTGGATTAACTAAGTGGACTGATCTGGTTTTCATAGTGACAGTCATATTTAATGCTGCAATGCAAAGGTAACTAAAGGAGCGGAGGAGATGACTTTAGAGTTCAAAGAGAGATATAAGTCTTTTCTTACTAAGTTAAAAGAAAGGATAATGAAAAAAATAGAAAATGAACAGTTATTGAAGCTTATTTCCATTTCCATATAAAACAGTACTATTGACTATAAATCTAGATATCCTTAAAATGTAGAATATTTCCAATCAAGAAAGAAAACAGTGAAAATCAAGTAAAGGTACAACTTTTGTCTTTTTGTGTAATTTAAGACAACATGAACACGATTGTCAATATCTGCAACAAATATAGCTCTTGACACTTTCTCATGGTTGTGATGAAAAGACTGATTAGGAAGGAGCATTCCTCAGAAACAATGGCCATTTTTTACAACAGCTTAACAGTGGGTAAGCTTCAACTGTAAATTCAAGCTATATAGGTTGACATTTGTTATGCATCTCTGGAAATGCCTGACAAGTAGATGGAGTTGAAAGCACTGTATCCACTGGTAGTTGGCTCACGATCCTCTCCAATCTCGTTATCAGGGACCTGAAGGTGTCTAATCTGCTGATGACAGACAAAGGCTGTGTTAAGATCGGTGAGTCATCACTATTACCGTAACCACCTCTGCAGCTCCCACTATAGTGACATATCTGCACTGACATATACCCCAAATTCTGCCATCACTGACCTTTGACCTCTCTCTTACAATGCCGGCTTTCGATGTTCTTGTTTTCATAGTCTTAAATATGGATCCCTGACTTTTTATTTTACTTGCATATCTATACATAAATGTAGTGGTAGTCTTTTCCTGAATGTGCTATTTGCCCCCCGGTTTACAGCTGATTTTGGGTTGGCCAGGATGTATGGTATCCCGCAGCAGCCCATGACCCCCAGAGTTGTTACACTGTGGTAAGTTTATTTGTCCTCTCAGAATAGTTTACCCTAAATACCCCTTTAGCCTTATTCTGTTTGTGTCTGGGTGGTGCCTTGTGCAGATGCTTACGATGCTTACACCGTGCTTGTGCAGGCTCAGTGGAAACTCTTCCCCTTAATACCTCTCAGTAATCCTCCCTTATTAGCTCCATTACCTCAGGCAGGCTGGTCCCTGTCTCAACAACTACTCCTTCCTGCCATCTGTCTGCAGGTACAGAAGCCCAGAGCTCCTCCTAGGGACCAAGACCCAAACTACAGCTCTAGACATGTGGTAAGTCGCTATCTCTAGCTTACACGTATTAACCCTAAGTTGAAGTCCTCTCTTTATATGCATTACATTATAGAACATAGGGACCTCCATCTAGAGGGAGAATGTTTTCACTGGGAGAATAATCTGATTATCTGAATTTGACCACTGCAATTTGACTATTTTATTATCCAGTATCACTGAGAAATTTTACAGGCTTGAACTTTATATTCATCTCACACCACATGAAGAGTCAACAGGAAATGATTGGAGGAATGGTTGATAACATTAGGACTGTCATTATGTTTGCTGTGCAGGGCAGTAGGCTGTATCCTGGCAGAGCTGCTGGCTCACAAACCTCTGCTGCCTGGAACCTCCGAGATCCAACAGGTGGACCTGATAGTTCAGTTGCTGGGAACGCCCAATGAAAACATCTGGCCAGTGAGACTTCAGCTCTGAATAAATCTTCAGCATTAACAACACTCTGTCTGTGATGCCTGATGATAATAAGGGTGTTTATGTGTGTGTACATCTTAGGGTTTCTCTCAGTTGCCCCTCGTTGGTCAGTACAGTCTGAGGAAGCAGCCGTACAACAACCTGAAGAATAAGTTCACCTGGCTGTCTGATGCTGGACACAGACTGCTCAACCTGCTCTTCATGTACAACCCACAGCGCAGGTCCAGCAACACTCACTTAACTTTTGTGAAGCACTTTGTGACTTTTATCTTTAAAAGTTGCTTGCACATGTACACGTAGGCCTTTTACACTTGTGACAAGTTGTTGCACTAGAATGATTAAAAAAAAAAGTTTACTTTAAAAAATTCTTCGATTAAATTAATATATAATGAAAACAGGATGAAATACTCCTGCTAAACACTTTTACTTTTTTTATATAAGAAAATAAACTTCAAGGACTAAATTTCAGGCTTAAGTATCTTAAATTTTTCACTAAATTATCACATTTTAGAATCTGATGTTTTGTTTGATAATTTCTTTGAAAGACATACAAAGTAAGTAGTAACTATTGATGTGAAATAAATATTGTGGAGTAAAAGTAGAAGAAGCAGACAAGAAATATTCAAAACTGTACTTAAATACAGTGCTTTAGTAAATGTACTTAAGCTTTCCCCCATTGCTAAAAAGTCCATAAAAATCATAGTCGCAAGAGTGACTGTGCAAAAACAGTACATGCACTTGGCACGAACTACACTATATACATGATATACAAACATACCATATGTGACATTGGTGTTATTGTGCATTGTATTATCAATTGTAAACAATCAGGAAGGATTGAACCTGAAAGATATCAATTATTTAATCTGCTCTTTAAGGTGACTGAATTATTTTCCTGGTACACTTCAGTAGTTTTGTAATTATTAGGAATTCACAACACTATGTTGGTTCAAAGACAGTGTTCTCACTTTTATGTTTCACAGCTGCTTGCCTACAGGACATTAAAACCCTGTAACATGTAAATTTTCCTAAGAAACATCAATAACTGATTCTTTTTTGTTTCCCCGATCCAGAGCTACTGCAAAAGATTGTTTGGAGAGTTCCTACTTCAAAGAGAAACCTCTACGTGAGTAAAAAGTTTTTGGATGTGTGTCAGCTGTAATCTACCCCCTCTGATGTTTGTCATTCACTGTCCCTCTGCTCTGTGCAGCCTGCGAACCAGAACTGATGCCAACCTTTCCCCACCATCGGAATAAACGGGCTGCTCCTCTGGCAGAGAGCCACGTGAAACGGACGAAAGTTTGAGGAGGAGGAGGAGGAGAGGGAGGAGGAGGAGGAGATTCTCGCTCAAATGGCGGACACTGGGCTCAGTTTCCACTGCATGAACCAGCTTTGCTCTTAAGGACATCAGTGGATTGTACTGTGGAATATTGAGTGTGAAAACTAGTTCCGGTAGGTTTCAGGTTCAAAACAACTGAAGCCAAATATTCAGAATGTCACAGATCAGAGCAAGACTAGTTACACAGGACTCTTAAGTATAGTGCAATCCTTTGACCATTTCTGCAATGTAGTTACAGTTGTCTGCAGCACTGTGAACTGTTTATAGCCACAATAGAAATGTCCTTTGTTAGCTTCTGGATTATTTCTTAAAATTTGTATTGCTGCCAATGTCTGGACAATAAAAAGTTCTGGAGAATGAGGTTGCCTTGATATATATACCGAGGTGTGGCGAGCATTTATAACACACTTTAGAATTGCTATTATAACTGACTCAGCTATCCAGTGATTAGTTTTGATCCCCAACATTAAACCAATAAAACTGAAAAACATGAGAGATAGGAACTGTATATGTGTACAATGTATGAGTGTTTACATGTGTATATATTTAGATAAGGAGAGGTGAATGGGTAACTGGTCTCGACTGAAAACATTAAACCCGCTCATTGGTTTTAATGATGTGACTGATCTTTGTATGTCCGAGCCATTGGCTATTCAACATAAAATAAAAAGTTGAACCTGCAACGGTGTCTTTTGTCATTTGAAATGTCAGTTTTTATTAATTCAGGTTAAATTAGTAGTGACGGTTACATGGCCAGAGGCATATCAGGTCCCCTTACAGGACTGGTAATAATTGACCTCCCACAGAACCAGTATGTACCTTCACAAACACGCAGCGATACTAGCACTGGGCTATCACAAGACGTGCCCTCAATGAATTAGCCACAAAAGCTTGTAGTCCTGATGTGACAGTGACAGGTCAGAGAGTTGGTAAAGAATTAACATCAAATAGCAGTTTGATCTAAAAGATCATTTCAAACTGGTTAATTGTGTGATCCTGCTTCATGATAGCCAGCAGGTCTGACTTCCTTTCTGTCTGTTAGCTGTTGAGGCTGGAGAAGGAAAGTCAGCAATGAACACACTGATGAAACAGTGTCTGCCTCAGAGTGGAACCTGCTGTGTATATTTACCTCCCAATAGAAAAAAAGACTTTCAATGGAGTTACATCATGAAACATCAATGAAAATTAATACTTCAAGTGTAAACAGACTGTATCTACTAGTATCTAACATGTCATGTGCAATCAAACAAGTAATAGTATAAATAGTGTGTAACATTGCTGAAGAACATATGCCACAGCAAAACAAAATCAAAATGTCCCTCAAAAGGTTTGAAAAGATGTGAGAGATTTAAGCATCAATGCAGTTGGTGTTGAGCAGACTGCTACAGAATCATACATGTCAATAAAAGAAGATCCATGTATCCAAGTACGGTTCATATTCAGACAGAGGACTGTGTTCTGGGAAATGGAGTGCAGAGATTCATTTGAGTTCATTTAAAAACAGCAGTTGGAAGATGAATATCCTATGATATATTTCAAAGCTCCAGATAAGCTGCTAAATGGACATGGAGGTGAGAATTTTATTTCACCTACATGAAATGGTTAGAAATTAGAGGATTACCACTGAGATTTTTTTTTTCAAGTTTTTGGATTGAGAAAAACAATTATGTTGTGTTATGTTATGGCTCTCAGTCTAGCACATCTCTTGAATTAGGGATACTGAACATGAAAGTCAAGCTCTGAAAGCTGCTAGTACAGAGGTACAGGCCTGATAAAGACAAAGCTGTAGAAGGACATGGCGGCAATTAATTTACCTTTTCATCAAATAACAAAATAACAGGGCTCTCAACATACGGACATACACATTAAGACACACAAGTTTAATAAAAACACAAATGCATTCACACACTCACATGCCTGGCAGGAGAACTAACTTCCTCTCTTGTTTCTTCTTCGAATGTCACTGTCCTTCACTGCGATCCAAAGCAAAGTGCACTATGGCAACAAAATGTACCGTCCTTCAGTCAAAGATAGAATCGGCTCACTAAGGGACAAACTTTATGCATTAAGAATAAAATGCAGCTTTCCTTGCGTCAATGCAGGCTAGAAGAAAAGTTCTTTGAACGTGCTATAGTGGCTGCTTGGTAACAGAACATTGTCTTAAATGGGGTAAAGACATGGGCGCTACTGTCCATGTAACAACTCACACCAAGATTGTCTATTGTTGCATTTGGTCAATGTCCTCCAAGGATTCAAAAATACTGGACTGGATGATTAGAAGTAAGAAACATAAGATTTCTTCTCTTATTAGTCCAGCCAGACCAGTCATTTATTTTAAATCCATAAGAGGCAGTGAACCAAGTGCTCAGCTGACAGATGGAAGCTTACAGGATGGTACAGCAGTTGAGGGGGGAGTTGAGTCGTCGGGAGCAGTTTGACCCTTCTAATGGACTTGGGGGAAGAGGTGGGGAAGGATGGGGTGAAGCTCTGTCTCTCAGCCCTCCATCCCAAAGTCCTCTGTGAACTTCTTTACCTTCAGCAAGTCTTCAGTGTTGACTGTGGGACGGGTGGTGGACAGGGAGCGCAGCATGTCTGACTACAGGGGAGGGAAAAATACAAATGATTTTTGTTTCACACCCATTTTTTTTCTTGTTGAATCTCTCCTTCAGTTTACTACCTGCTTGTTTCCACAGTTTGAATTCTGTTATTGTGGCTCAGGTTAAATTATAAACCATTTCTATATTGTTCATTAATACATGTGTATCTCACCATGCAGACTATGGGCTCAAGGAGTTTATCACCAGGAACATCCATCCAGGTCATCTCTATCGCTGCAGGGTCACCAGGGGAACAAGGTGTCAAGAGGTCATCCACGATCACCTGGTTGTTGCTTCGAGATGGACCGCGAACCTGCAGGAGTAACAACAAGGAAAAAACTTAAAAAAGAAATGCAAAATGTACAAAGTCATGTAAAATAACCATACCAATAAGTTGACAGACATGGGTTCTGAAGATGGAACATGTTGGTCTTTTTTTCTTCCGTTTCTAGTGAGCCCACCTTTTTGAAATGTGTGGCAGACTGGACCTTCCTAACTGGCTGCATGAGAGCGTCCCGGACGATGATGCTGATGTCGGCGCCGGAGTAGCCATCCGTTTTGCGGGCAAGCTGCCGCAGGTCTGCTTCGCTCAGGCTGTGTGGAGTGTTGCCCAGATGAAGACGGAACATCTGAGCCCGAGCCGGCTCCTCTGGCAGAGGGATGTAGATACGCTTCTCAAATCTGCCACACGACAGAGGACAAGTTCCATCAATCACACAATCCCCAGGTGTTCAAATCAAAAATACTATCAACTGTGTGCTTGCAGGTTTCTGACACATTTAAGTCTTTATTGAGCTTGTGAAAGCTGCCTAGAGCTGAATTTTAGACTCTGTCACAGAGAGCCCAAATGTGTTTTAACGTAAGGGAGCTACAGATAAAGAATATAAGAATGGGGGACAGTATTCAACAATTATATTGAGTGATGCAACAGAATATGATACAAACAATATTCTCATTATTTTAATATGATCGAATTTTGGAATAACCCTGATGTTGGTTTAAGAGAGTGTTCACACTTGCTGATTGGAAAAGTTTTTAAAGATCTGAGGCCATTTTCAACAGTAGTTTGGTTCCAACTCTGGTTTCGCCTGAATACACCCTTTAGTGAAAACACTGAATTAATTATATTTGGCTTATTTCATGCATCCTGCATTTTGCCTTCCTGGACCAGTGTGGAATCTGACAATATCCGCTAACTTTGTCGTTGTCTTTGCAAGAAGGAAAACCACTTGTGTTGAAGGAGTATTTTTTACTTATTTTCTTCCCAGCTGTAACTCCTCTCCAGCACTACTGGGCAGATGGTGCAAAGTAACAATGTGCGGCTGAGATATAAAGGCTTAAGGCTGAAAAACCGGCTATTAAAACAACTTTTATTTGACTTAAGCAACAAAGATCTTGCTCCAGTTGTCCTGAATCATAATGTACAGTAACAGTGAAATGTCTCCTTTACCTCTCGTATATTATAAAAAAAAGGTTTTTTTGAATTACCCCTGAACCTCTGTAAAACAAACTCAGTGAGAGGCTAATACACCGGGAACCATGGAGTATTGTAGTGACCTCTGACCTTCTGCGAATGGCAGCATCTAGCACCCAGGGGATGTTGGTGGCCCCCAGCACCAAGATACCGTCATTGTTGTTTCCCACTCCTACAAAGCCAGAGAGCTTCAGTCAACATGAACACTTAGTGCTTGCACGTAGTATTTCCATATTTCAGAGGACTTTTCTATTGTCACTTATACGGTACATGATAATTACAATATTTGATACTGCATATTCTTCACTGTGCATTATTACTGTATGTCAGTCTGATTGCTCTCTTTACTCATCTCATCATTGGCTCACCCTGCATCTGGACCAGGAACTCCGTCTTTATGCGGCGGGCAGCCTCACTCTCATTCTCATTCCTGGAGCCGCACAGTGAGTCCACCTCATCAATGAAGATGATTGAGGGTTTGTGTTGGCGAGCCAGGTCAAACAGATTCTTCACCAGCCTGGGAAACACAGGGAGAGGAGGAGGAAATGAGACTGCAAGACCCAGTGACAGCAGTTTTAAAGGAAGAGCAGCATACATCAGTGACTGGGACTGAGAAAGACTGTGAGTACTGCTGGTATGGAACAGAAACTGGTTTACTGGGTTGTGTGGAAATCTTATTGTCAATCATCAAATTCTGGTTGATCAGCTCCAAAAATAGTTTACAACCTCCAGCCTCAAAGGAAGAGAACTACAAAAAGTAAGGTTCCATAAAGTTTCATAACTAAAAAAGAGTGTTTCATGGTGTTGTTTATCTAAAAAGATAAAGTGTCAGATTTCAACTCTAGATGGGCTAGAAACCTCTAATAAAATGAACGTGGGAAACAAACACATTCTTGTATATTACTTAATAAAATACATTCTGACTTCTGCAGAGAATGGATCACATGTCCTGAATTTCCTGTTTATACAACAGCCATTTCAGACAGACACCAGTGACGAAGAGACGTACTTCTCACTCTCTCCCAGCCACTTGGACATCAGGTCTGAGGAGGAGACAGAGAAGAAGGTGGAGTTGTTCGCCTCTGTGGCCACGGCTTTTGCCAGGTATGACTTCCCCGTCCCGGGAGGACCGAACAGCAGGATGCCTCTCCACGGAGTCCGCTTGCCTAGGAAAAGGGAGACCCAGACGTAGTGTTGGTCCTAGAAAACAATTGACTAGGGTAGCATCCAGTAGCCCATTCAAAAAAACAATGACTAAATGACTAAATCAGACATAGAGCTAATCATGATTACATTTGCAGCTCTATCAGTCAAACAAGAAAGATGGAGAGATTTACTAAAACAAAGCAGGACAACATCAGTTAGAGAAGTAATGCTAGACCGATATTTCTAAACATGTAACTTTTCAATTATTATGAAGTGAACTAATTAATTTTAACTGTAGATTCATCTATCAGTTTTTTTGAATGATCTATGAACATTCTACAAAATGGAAACGAAAACAGTGACAAATGGCCATTAAATGTTGTGACCCTCCCAAAGAAAAGTAGCAAATCCTCACATTTGAGAAGCTGAAATCTGATATTGTTTTGCATTTATGCTTAATGAAATATTACTTGAATACCTAAATTGTTACAAAATAACAAGCAATTGATTTCAGCTTTAAATTTACCTTTGGTTACCTCATTATAAACACTTGATAAGATACACATAAAAATAATAAAAATAATAATAACATAATAATAATATGAACATGAATATTACTACTAATAATAACAGAACACCTTTTTAGCAAAAATATATTCACCTCTGACACATGTTTTAAAATTGTGAACACATTTTAAACACATTTCGAACCTGAGGGGGGAGGGGTGTTACATCCTACAATACCTGTAAAGAGATGAGGGAATTTGATGGGCAGGATGACAGCTTCCTTCAGGGCTTCCTTGGCCCCCTCCAGCCCAGCCACATCATTCCACCTGACATTGGGCTTCTCCATTACAATGGCACCTGGAAAAATGGACAGAACATGATTAAGATCTTGATACCTTTCAAGTGCCAACCTGAGACACACTTGATGGCAACCATATACCTGTAGACCTGGCACCAATAGCATCTCATAACTTTGCTACTACTTCAAATTAAAACAAAAAACCTTATGTCTTTCCATAGATAATAAGTGGCGTTTTCTTCCACAAAATACAGAATATCACACAAACATTCACTGGGTTAATTTCACAGCCATGAGGAATGACTGAATTCGTATGCTCCAACTCACCCATAAGCTGCTCTTGCAGTTTCTTCTTCTCTGGGTTTTCACCCTCGCTGTCACTATCACTCCTAGAATACAAATGTTGAAGAACATGAAAATACAGGAAAGCCCAGTATTGAATTTGACACTTAAATGTGTTCACTGCGAGAACAGGAAGATGACAGCATACTTGTCATTACTCTGTGCCTCCTTGACAGGCTTTTTGCCCTGCTTGTCTTTATTCTTCAGGTAGTCTTTAAGTTTCTCCGCTCGGTCCAGGTACTGCATGCATTTTGCTCGTATACTTTCTTTTGCCTTATCACTGTGGGCCTCATCTGAAGGAAAGATTAAATTCCAAGCAGCAATGTGATTAAAACCTATCAACATCTGTACCAACAGAAGGCAGTAGAAGTTCAGCTAGGACAGGTACTTTAACCTCCTGTCAGGCTGCAGTACTCACATTTGATGGCATGTAGGAAATATTCCACAGCATGCTGATATAGGCGCAAGGCCTCCTCATAGTTCTTTGCCTTGTCTTCTTCTGTGGCTTTAGTCACAAGATCAATCGCTTTCTGCAATTGATGCAGAGAAATAATGTCAGAGGACAGAAGACAGATGTATGATGGATTGGGGGTGAGGAGACAGAGGAAGAGGCATCAAATATACAGGTGTTTGTCATCAGCTCATCAATCTTCACATATCGACACCGGAGCTTCAACCAAAACAAAGCATAGTGAATACAGTTAACATGTCATATTAAAGGGTCCTATTGGTATCTCTGCCTCTACAGCAAAATTCACTGTGTTGTTTCAGCCAATAGCCAGACTGAAATGTTTCATAACCTAGATCAGTTTGTTTTTTTTATCATGTTAATTGTCTGTGAGCAGAAGCCACAGCCCATCTAACGGGCTGCAACCGTTACAAACATCCTCCAGCAGGGGTTTGACGTTATTTAGCCATCCACAAACTCATGACCCACACCAGAATTAATTTAGATTACTATATATACATTATGCAGTATGCAAGTACAATAAGCTTAAATGTTTATGTTATTTTCAAAGCTATGGCCGAACTGTTCCCAGGCTCCGTAAACAAAACTACCGTGCAAACAATGTTAGCGAGCTTTGGCGTCAGCTGTTTTGCTAGCAAGTTAGCTTGCATTCAAGCTGCCATACGGGCTAAACCAAGTAATATGTCAAGCTGAAGCGAGCTAACGCTAGCTAGCTAATACCCTCACGGACCTGTAGTGTTGACGTTGTCATTTCATCTCAATCTTCTCCTATCTGCCCAGATTTATATCCTCCCCAAATGTGGATGAGTGAAGAGTTAGCAGCCCTGCGCTGTGAGGCGACAGGTTGACATGACAAAACGGCGGCTAATTCACTGGCTAGCAATAATGACAGCTCCGCATCGACCGAATAGAAGCACAGCAACGCTGCGTCCACGACAAGCTAGCTGGTGCACAGATAGCTTCCGGTTCAAACTTTCAAAATACAACACCTGGCACGCACATGCGGTAGAAATGACAGAACACACATATTCGCCTTAGGTAATCAGGAATATATCATGAAAGAGATCTTCACTAAGTTAATCGCGGGTTGTTTTTCATCTGTATAAAATTAAATTCTATACATACATTTCATTCGAAGACAAATGGCTATTTTCCGGTCGTGTGGCTAAAACTAGCCACTTGACGAAAGGCAACAAAAGCAGCAGATGCTTCAAGAGCGCGACTGGATCCACCTAGTGGCCATGTTGGTTCCGTAGCGGTAGTAGAGCCACAGTGAGATGAAGGAAATGATGTACATCATTCACTACATTACAGAATATAACACATAATCTGCCCTGAGCCTCACAACAAACCACGCGTGAACTCTTCATTTGTAACAGTTTTATTGGTGGGTATTTACATTTGAGATTATTACACTGCTATCATACATTGTATACTGTATCTTGGAAGGAAGTCTAAAACAGTTTGCATATAACTGGTTGTTGCAGCAGCACTTTATCCTCTTGTGACTTTTCAGTTTAATGATTGTGTTGGACGCAAGCTGCCACAGATATTACCTTTGGTTCAAAAACCCCTTCTTTGAAGCACTGCTTTGCATAGACAGGATAGACACAGTTTCAGAGATGAAGAGAAAGGAGATTTAAAAAAATCACTAAGAGGAGAAGAGGTGTACATTCACAAGTTTAAAAAAGTTTCATAAATTAGTGCATCAAGCTCAGAGGGACGGCCTGTAGCTTGCTGAAGGCTGACTGACTTCAGACAATTAGATCTGTGCAGCAGGTTAGAGAAACATGATGAGTATGAAATGAAAAGTGTTGTGAAAAAGTAGGATGATTGAATGCAACACTTCACTATTACTTGAAATGTTGCAGGAAAAAGACTTCATTCCAGACCAAATATAACTCAAACTTCTGACATACACAGGATGTTTTAAGAGAAGCAAAGTCAGCCTCTCCTTCAACATAGCCACTCAATAAACATAGCCTGAAAAAGCTATACATCTCTAGGAGCTACATGGTTATGCAAGTTGTTCAAACTATCCCAAGGACATCAGAGTCCAAAACAGAACAGAGGTCCTTCAGACAGGTGATTGTGTTTCTTATCCAGGGACAATAGGGTTCCCTATGTTACAAGGTCACTGGACACAATGGTACATTGTTTGAAGACTAAAAGAACAGGGACTCTACTGAAGGCTAACTTTACTAACATGTACCATAAAATCAAGTTGAAATCATTAATGAGCCAAGTCTCAAAACAGGCACTGGACTGAGCAGATGATCTGAAGGGAGGAGGATCATAATTATTTTAATTAACTCACCCCGATTTAGGGACAAAAACAACTTTGACTAATTTAGGAGTACTACACCAAAAGCTGAGTGTAAAATAAACTAAAAGCTTTCTAATGGTAATAGCTATTGACAGAAATCACAATGTCTGCACTGGGTTTTTAGTTTAAATCATGTTGACAGGAGCCTGGAAGTTTATTCTTTACCTTGGGAATAATAGTTCTCTAAATAATCTTCACTCTTGGTCCATTTACTGTTTTGTTTTTAAGTTCTTTCAACTGCATCTCACTGTCTCACCAGAAACAGACATCCATGCAGACCACAGTTCAAATCAATCTGCTAAATGGGACAATTTTTGACTTAAGTGGAAGAATAAAGCAAAAAATACCTAAATTTTTTTCCCACCTGCAAAAGCTCTTAAATCTAAGACAGCTCCAGAGGTCTCTTAATTTGTTCCCTTCTGTCACGGTGGCATTACAGAAACAAATCTGAGCAAACAAATTTTGAGACAACCAGGAGTTACATCATTTGTCATAACAAAATAATATGTGAGCAAAATGTATCATTTGAAATAGGGTCCTTTTAGCCTACTGTTCCGTTAGAACATTGGATGACATTTTTGTCTTTTTTTGTTTTTCTCAGGGATTTCAACAGCAAGAATATGACTAGCACTAAATTTGTCTTATGTGTCTTCTGTGACATACTTTGTCTACATGACAACAGAATGTCTTTCCTGTTAAAATTTGGCTCTCTTGTTTCCATGTCAGCCTATTTCCTATTATTTTTCTCTTTGTACATATCATAAATATATTGACTGTTATAGTTCAGATTTTTAAAACACACTGGTACCTCTGTAATGTGACCACCCACCTTGAAACTAGCCTTTGAAACAGTCCTTGGCCAGAGAAGTGATGCTATAGATTGGTAACTAGAAATGAGTCAACTCAAGAAAAGTGGAATGAGATGATAGCGACATTGAGGCGGAGACAACATGGTAGTGTAGGTGAAGGAGGTATCACACAGTCATGTCGTATATCATCATCTGATATAGAGTTCAATGTCAGGAAGTTATGCTATCACGAGAAATTCACTTAAAAAAAAATAACAAAAACAAAGTAATATTGTTTACACTATAAGAGTAATACTATTGCTTGTGCATGTCGAAAGCTTTAAATTCTCTTACTGTGTGAAATAAAAGGAAAAAATTACAAAGAGTGTCTTTGACTACATGTAAAAAGGCACAGTTGGCGATCCTGATTACAACAGTAGTTTGGGATAATGTGCTAAAAGGTGAGTCTGTCAGACAGCAGGCACACTATCAAGCCAACAGAAACATTTAGTTGACACACAACACACACACACACACACACACCCCTTTCTTTATTCGCACAATCTCTGCTAAATTAACTGCATTCTGACTCTAAAACAGCACTCACATGTCAACACAAATACAAAAAAACCCATTGAAAATAGCCCAAAGAACATTAGAAGGCTGTCGTGGAATGATAGGCAAAGAGTAAAAACAGGAAGCGTTTACCAATCTGTGCTCGGCTATGTGTTAATTGTCTGAAAAATCCCTCCTATCCTTCTACTAACACTTTGCTTGAAGTGCATTGGTGATGTAATCTCATGAGCACATCACTGCATCTTAGCTTGTATTTTTTAACATCAAAATTGAAAATTTCCCGACATTTAATATGTTACCACATGGAATGTTATGAGATTTTTAATAGTTATTTTTTGCATATAATAAGACTTCAAGCAAAGTGCCACCTCCTCTTGCTTACTCCCACAATACAAATGACTGCTAGAAACCAAGGAGAGGCTTGAAGAGGTGGCACATTTTTGAGACAATCAACAGTACAACATATGGGTTAAATCTTCCCTGCAGTGCCACCTCAGGCCTAACTTCAGCTGTGAATGGTGAAACTGGAAAAAAAAGAAAAAAAAAGTAAAGGACCAGTGTGTAGGGTTCAGTGATATCTAGTGGTGCGGATTACAACCATCTTAGTACCCCTCCCCTCAACCCTCACTTTCCAGGTGTGTAGGAGAAGCTAGGGTGGCCTACATGTAACATAAAGACACCAAAGCCTTCTGTAGAGCCAGTGTTGGGTTTGTCCATTCTGGGCTACTGTAGAAAACATGGTGGTGTAACATGGCAGGCTCCAAGGAAAAAGGACCTGCTCCCTAAGTAGATATGAAGAAGGGCTCATTCTAAGCTAACAAAAACACAACTATGCTTTGTTTCTGGTCATTATACACTAACTACAACATAATTATTCTATTTCTGTCGATAGATCATCCTAAATCCTACACACTGGTCCTTTAACCCCCCTTATCAGCATTTCAGGAGTGTCTTCCCCCCTCCCCACTGCGCCCGGGCCCGCCCTCTCGATCCACGCTGCTGTTGTTGGTTGCTTCACGTCAGCAGGCCCATACGGGTGAGCTTGGCCGACAAGAATGAGTGGAGGACAAAAACCACTGGCTTTGGACCAGAGTGGAGGTCAAATACCTGGAGAATGAGATGAGGGAAGAGTGAGGGAGGAATGGGTGAAGGCAGAAACAGCAAGAGTAAATAAGATACACATATACATATATATATATATATATATATATATATATATATATGTGTAAAAGAATCAGCAAATATTAACACAAAAAAAACTGTGTGTAAATGCCACTTTATTTTGAGGGAAAAGTCAGTAATTAGCGGTAAGAGCTGGATCAAGATATCTTCATTTCATCCTCAGTGTGCCTCCCAGTTGGCTGTGTTTTTGCAAGTGACCTTTGCTATATTCCTGCCATGCCTGGCATCTGCAAGGGATCAGGTCTGTCTGTTGCTCAGATTTAGTGTCGCACAGTTTACCAATACTAGAAAATTTGTTGCAATACCCTGCTGTTAAAAGTTTTCAGTGTTTCAATTCCTGAGTTGCGTGAGATGCCACAAAATGAGAGGCACAACTGGTAATCTCTTGTTCTCTTGCTGACAGCTTTTTGACCAAATCGATGCACAGAGCAAATTATGGCATTATTTCGCATGCACAGCCACAGTCAGGGCAAACCCAGATGCCACAAAGCCCATCTGTAAAAGATCTTTTAAACCTGGATGCAGACCAAGGGAGCATCTCGCAAAAAGACACAGCGACAAAGAGCGACTGGTTGGTGAATGTGACAGATAATATAACATTGAGTGATTTATTTTGTAACATCAGAGTTGGACGAGGGAATTAGGGGCCATGATATCTGTTTAATGTGGTTTAATCTTTTCAGCAAACCTACCAACATGGCAAACATCTCTATACACAAACACAATGTTCTGGTAACATTAATTTTACCATAATTTGCATGCTGCTAAAAATCAGGCATTTACAAGTATGAACGATAAATAAATAAATGATCAATTTATACACAGTCAGTAATGTTATTAGTAATCATGACATTTACGGTTTTGATAATATTTATTTCTGTTACTATAGAATGTGCTCAGCTGAGCCCAGACCTCCACAAAGAGGTGCACTGAGCCTTATTATATGCTGTTTAATAAGTGATATCTGGTTTAAAATATAAAGTAAATTATCAAAGAGATCATATAAACTTATTTTTAGGAGACATCAGGTTGCAACATACGTAAAAGCTTTAATAATAGTATGACCTCGATCTAACTATTTACAATAATCCAAATAAAAATATTATAAGTGCACTAATTCATTGTCAAATACACCTACATATAAAAACAAACAAGGAAACACTTGCCATCATAAACTACAATTTATTGAGCATGACAATAATAAATATAAATGACAATAACTGTAATTTTGGCACTTCATGGTGATGAGGCTCAAACCCAGGATTATTAGCCTGCAAATTTCAGTAGTGCACTCAAGTAGACACAAATGACTCAACACACATCTTTGATGGAGTTCTGCCCTCTACTGAGCATGTTTTCATCTATTCTATTTAGTCAAATTAGATTAAAAAAAAAAAAAATATATATATATATATATATTGAGAATAGACTGAGGTATTATTTCAGTATGAGTATGGAATCAAAGTCATAACATTGGTACTGTGACAACACTACCCTTAGAATCATTTGGCCGGAGCTTAAACTCCAAACGTGCCTCAGTAGCTATATTGCCTACGTTCCACCAGGTAGTGGAAGCATCTATTGACTTTAATTGCGTAATTGCTGGGCTGTAGGGGTGGTGGATGCAGTTTTGCTGCACCGAGTATACAATGGAGTCTTGAATGCTACTTGTTTGTACGAGTTCAGGTTTTGTTACTTGTCATAAGAAGTTAGTATGACACAGCGAAAGGTAGCAGGAACCTGTGAGCTGGTGCTCAGTGCAAAGAATTCCATGAGCTACAGTGTGAGGCGACAGCTTGCCACACACTTATTTGGAAATCTTAGGCATGGCAGAAGTCTGGCTAAGGTCACCCTGATTTGATAACACCCCCATGTTTTTAATTCTTCCTAACTGCCATACATGGTAAAATACACAAAACTCATAGGACTGTAGATACATTTATACAGACTCTCATTAGGCATTGTGATTTAGAAGAGAGGGGGACTATGAAGAAAGTTTCTGAATGTGCAAAAGGGGAGTGCTCAAGCTGAAACAGCGTGCTCTGTTGCTCTTGAAGGCCACTGTGTTCACAAAAATACTTCACTGATTTCACATTGCACTCGGCAATTCGGCTTGAAAATTCAGTCAGATTCTATGGTACTATGCTAGTAGCTTTTAATATAACTTTGAGCCTCTAGCCTCAAGCACAGATGAAAACCAAGATACAGGGGTCTGGAAAAGTCCCTTGTTTCTAACTCCACATACCCAGCATATCAAATATTACAGTATGTAATATTTTTTCATGATTATAACTTACCATTTCTCCCTCTGGACCCCCAAAGTCAAGGTAAAGGTTGCGTATTCCATCATCAGCGGACATTTTGAGCTTCTCATAGGGGTATCTGTATAGCACAGCGCCACCGGTTGGGTCGGTCAGTTCTCTCGTCACAGTGAAGCCCTTCTCATAGTGCAGCGTCAGTCGAACATCCTGCCTATTCAACGTGCAACCTGAAAGAGGGGGTGAAAGAAAGGGCGTAAGAATAGCAGGTGTATTGGTAAGTGAAGGTGAGAATGTCTGGGTGTGTGCAGAAAGTGGTAACAGTGGACTAAAGTTTTTTCCTCTTAACATCTGATAGGGATGTTGTTAACTTCCTATACTGACACAAATCCCACCAGCGACAATATCTGCCTCTTAATAATAACTTCCTCAGACAAAGTTAATCTACAGCATTTAAATTAAACGAGAGGGGTTTTCCTCTCTGCTGCAGGCCAAAGAGTGTAACTTTTCTAAAAAAAAATTCAGTCTGCTGCAGCTTTAACTGTGGGTTCATTTGATCCAAAAGCATTTCCATGTGTATTACTGTAACCTGAACGGCCTTGAATGTTCCTGCACAACTGTGTGTTTGTGTAGCAGCAGAACAGAGAAGGAGAAAAAAAAAGGCAGAGGCTTTCCAGTGCTCTTCCAGCAGCCAACAATTGTTCTGCACAGAGAGGAAACATTCCCTTCTGCTGGCTCCCACTTCTGCTTTTTCTACTCTAAGCTGCTATTTCTGAGCTGCTGCTGTTGCTAGTGAGCCAGTTAGTGTCCGGAGCTTTCTATCACAGTCAAAGTACTCCAGCATTTCAAGGCCAAGATTTAGTTTGTGAACAAATGTTTTCTCTATTAAACTAACTTGCAGTTGACATTCACCTGTAAACTTGGGGATTTCATGGACAGGGTGAACCCAAATCCACTGGTTGATGGTCTGCTTACACATACACCGCTGTTAATGTGTGTATACGGACACTCCACAGTGTTTAAAACAAGAACACAACAAGAACATCTTATTTATCCAAATCCACCCAAAGCAAAACATGCTCAAGGTGCTTATTCACCATCACAGTAGTTCTTGAGATTGTTGCGGTGCACTCTATAATGAAGACTGGACAAAATATTTTGAAACCAACGTCTCATATTTTATAAACTGATAATATCCTTGGTATTAAAATGTTAATCTGCAAAGTAAATAGTAACTTTAACTCTCAGATAAATAGAGAGGAGTAAAAAGTACAATATTTCCATCAGAAATATAGTATTATAGCAGTATTATATGAAATCAAATAGCAAACTCAAGTAAAGTAAAACACTGCCAAAATGCATCATTTTTGTACTGTACTTGGGTAAATGTACTTCATTACTTTCTCTTTCTAGATGCCACTATTTTTCAAGGTTTTTGCTTTATTGACATTTTTTGAAAAATGTGATGAGTAAATTTACATTAGTAAGAGATTCATAATATTTAGAAATTGGGTTTATTGCTCAGCTGTAATCAGTGCCTAAAATATAATAACATCATGTACTACAGCTTAAATATAAGTATAATAATAGTGTAAGAGACTCCAGTACTGTATATAGAGTGAATAATATAGACTGTATAAATCAGGAAGAGCTGTCCCCGTAGGGAATTTTTAGTACTGACTTCAAACTCTTATTAATCAGCTTCAGCATACACACCACACTCACCGATAGAGACCTCTTTGATGAGCTCAGCAGCAGCGTGTGCCCCCTGCACAAGAGCTCGGGTCCATGAGGACAGATCCCAGTGGGTCTCCACTCGAAAGACATGGGACTCAATACCCCGCCCTGTGCCTGTCCGAGTGGCAAACACCAGGTCTGACCCCTGGGCAGGAGATCCCCTCGTGCTGCCAGAATGAACCAGTCTGGAGAGAGACACACATGAAAGGAGAGACACAATTAACATACTCAAAGTCATCATAGACCGTCAGAATTAGCAAGATTCCTGATCGAATTTGCTCAAGTCCTCTTAAGCTGCTTATTAAAGTTGGTGAGGGGTCCTTGTTTCTCAGGTGACACACAATATAAACTGTACTAGAACTGGTTGTTCACATTTGTGTTGTCCTTAGTGCAGGTTCTGTCCAGTTCTTGGAAAAAGAAGTGGGTTTCTTTAAAGAAACAAAACAAAACAAAACAACAAAAAAAAAAAAAAAAACAAAGACGAAAGAGCTTACTATAACAACGACAACCCGACATTAATAGTGAGGAAAAGAAGAGAGTCTGCTGGAATAAGAAGAGTATTTGATGTCAGAGGTGTGTGGTTTCAGAATTTCCAGGCTGGTCCTGGTTGTGAATGTAAAAGAGGGTGCAGATGACTTGCAGAAGAAAGTTTTCTCCATCACCCAGGACAGAAAACCCAGCCCGACTCCAAAACCACATAACATGGTTTGGGAGAAAGTAGGAGACAAGTGCTATCTTCAAGCATCCGGTCTGTAGCAATGGAACGGACTTGAGCTGTTGTAATAGCTGCCTTAGTTGAATGTAGAATGCTATATGCTGCAGTTTTAGGAGCGATGCTACTACTTGCTCCAATAGGGGACCTTACTTTAAACCAGGTCTTCCCCTTAGACTCAAAGAGCACACCTGTTATCCGGTGATATAAGTCAGTTTGATGTACATTCATTGTGTTCTGCTTTGTTCATATCTTTGCAGCTGTATTTATCAAAAGACAAAAGTAATATGTGAAAACTATTGAAAAAACCTGGCATAACAGATGTATGGAGGGACCTACATTCCGCAGAAAAGAAATTCACGTACTACTCCCCTTGCCACAAGGAATACTCCAGGTAAGATTTCTTTTTCTAATCCTGATCATAGATATTAACATGATAAGTGAATGCAAGATAGGTATTAGATGTGTTTCAGACCAGTTAAGAGTGTATCTTACACTGCATCTAGATAATAAAAAGAAGAATACACTATGAAGACTCAAAATCAGTTTACTGAATGATAAAATGTGAGAGGAATACATAAGGAAAGCATTGGAAGAGTACTTGCAAAATAATGATAATGGAAGAGCATAGGACAATGCTGACTCTCAACTGAAGGCCAACATAACATCTTGATCTAATGCTTTCATTGGTGTTTGGTATAAAACCTTCAAGCCTGAGTGGATATCAATGCTCCTTAGATACTTTAACTACAAATCTGCAGTGGGAAAGATGCCCAAATCATGGAATGAAGCAGTAATATTAATAATCCCTAAACATCTAGAATCACAAATACATACACACCGCAAATTATTCTAGTGTCCGGGTCAAGCAGAAATGTGAGTGGGAAATGGGCCTGGATATAAGTGTGGATTACTGGAATGATATTTAGAAGCGTCAGTCTAGGACTACCAACTCAAGATCCTGGCAAGAATTCTGCTAGAATTACATTATACGAAAATTTGAAATGTATACTGCAGGGTTCGCAGGGACAGGATGAATGTTGAGGGCAGCGTGATAAATCAATGGCAGACAATTTTCAATATTTTTGGGGTGGCCCTCAAATCCATTTCATTTTGGCAAGAAATAAGGAACATTTCTTGAATAGAAGTTGCTCTTTTGTTAGATCATACATAAGCAGGATCAATTCAATTCAATTCAATTCAATTTTATTTATATAGCACCATATCATAATAGATGTTATCTCAGGGCACTTTCCATATAGAGCAGGTCTAGACCAGACTCTTTATAGTTATTATTTACAGAGACCTCCATTTCCCCCATAAGCAGCACTTGGTGACAGTGGCAACGAAAAACTCATGGTGGGGAGGGAGGAGAGAGCATAGCATAATAATGGGACTAATAGCTATATATACTATAGTTATTTTACCAGGGCTAATAATATAGAACTAAATGAAATGGTAACAGTAGTAATCATAATAATTAAAGCAGTGGGTGTTGATCAGGCTCATGGGGCAGTAGATGGTCTAGAACCATGGATCCAGACTCAGGAGCATCAGAAAAAACCTGCAGAAAGAAATTGGAGGAAGAAGAGAGGGACGAGGAAGTACAATACTAAGATAGAGAGAGGAAGGACAGTTATTAATGAGCATTTTTGAGGTGTTAATGCGCACGGGGAGAGAGGAGGAGGCAGTGGAAAGGGAAGCCCGGTGAATCATGGGAAGTCCCCTGGAAGTCTAGGCCTATAGCAACATAGTGAGGAGATGGCTTGAGCTAATGCTGAGCCAGTTTTAACCATAAGCTATATCAAAGAGGAAGGATTTAAGCCCACTCTTAAACGTGGAGAGGGCGTCTGCCTCCTGGACCCAAACTGGAAGATGGTTCCACAGCAGAGGAGCCTGATAACTGAAAGCTCTGCCCCCCGTTCTGCTGTGGAGACTAGGAACCAATAGTAGGCCTGTATTCTGGTAGCAAAGTGTTCTACTGGGGTAATAAGGTACTATGAACTCTTTAAGACAGGATGGTGCTTGGCCATTAAGGGCTTTGTAGGTGAGGAGGAGGATTTTAAATTGTATTTTGGATTTCACAGGGAGCCAATGCAAAGAAGCTAACACAGGAGATATATGATCTCTCTCTCTGGTTCTTGTCAGTACTCTTGCAGTGGCATCCTGAATTAGCTGGAGACCAATTACTGTTTTATTGGGACAGCCTGATAATAGGGAGTTGCAATAATCAAGCCTAGAAGTAACAAAACCATGTAATAGTTTTTCTGCGTCATTTCGAGAAAGGATGTGCCTGATTTTGCGATATTACAAAGGTAAAAGAAGGCAGTCCTTGAAGTTTGTATTATGTAGGAGTTAAAGTACATGTCCTGATGAAAGACCACTCCAAGATTCTTAGCAGCCCTACTAGAGGCCAGAGCAATGCCATCTAGAGTAGGTATGTCATTAGATAATGTGTTTCTGAGGTGTTGCAGGCCAAGCAAAATAAATTCAGTTCTATCTGAGTTCAATAGTAAACTCAGATAAACTGGTCATCCGGATCTTTATATCCTTAAGATATGCTTGAAGTTTAGCTAACTGATTGGTTTCGTCGGGCTTCGTTGACAGGTACAATTGGATGTCATCTGCATAACAATGGAAGTTTATGGAGTGTTTCCTGATAATATTGCCTAAGGGAAACATATATATGGTGAATAGAACTGTTCTAAGCACTGAACCTTTTGTAACTCCGTGACTAACTAGATGGAGGATTCATCATTAATGTGCACGCATTGAAATCGATCGGATAAGTAGGAAACTTAAACCAGCTGAGAGCAAGTCCTTTGATAACAATGAAATGCTCCAGTCTCTGTAATAGACCTTCACCAGTGCTGTCTCAGTCCTATGATGCACTAAATCCTGACTGAAAATCCTCAAATAAAATATTATTATGTAAAAAGTCACACAACTGGTTGTCGACAGCTTTATCAAGGATCTTAGAGATAAAGAATCTTCTGTGCAAATGTTTGTCTTTATGAAGTACTTTTGCAAGCCAGAAAGCTATCACACAGAAGTGGCTGTAGGCAACGAGCCATCAAAGGATGACTGAATCCAAACTGTCATTGAAAATCATTGATTAGAGAAAAATAAATATAGACATTTGTGCTAAAAAAGCAAGAAATGATAAAACAGACAATTATGGAGAGCAGACCAGCAAGAGATTTCAACATTCTGGCAGCGTGAGGCTTCAGCTGAGCCACAATGCTCTCCGTTTTCTATACCTGGTAGCTAGTAATGGGTGTGTAAGCAGAGGCATTGACCAGGACTCTCTGTTCCATGGCACTGATTCAAACAGCAGGATGTCCTTCTCTGTCAGAGCCATGACCACTGGCCTATACTGCTGTCGTCCACCTTCCAGCTGGACCTGAGGAAGAAAGTCAGGATGAGATGTCAAGGGTAGCTATAAAAAAGAGCCCTTCTCCAACCCTATGAAAATTGCTTTTCTTTTTTTTAATCTTAGTTAAGCGTACCTTAAAAATTGATTTAAAAACTGAAATATTTCAAATTGTATCGATGGGGTATAAACTACCACTGGGTAGGGGATGCAGTTGTAGTGATTGTAGTTTGACAGGGCACAGGTATAGAGATGTACAGTTTTAATTTTTCAGTTAAATTTGTACCAAGTGCAGTAGGTGAAAAAGACCTAAATCGAATCAAAATTTTTTGCAACAACCCTTTGCCATTAAAACAGCATGAATTCTGCTTGGTACACTTGGGCTCAGTTTCAAGGTATTTACAGGATAGGTTTGACAGTTATAAGCATAGTGATTTAGTTTGATAAAGTACAAACTCATGCAGGGTATTGGTACAGGTATAGTGATATAGTTTGACAGCAAACAGGGATAATGATGTAGATTGCAGCTGGAGAGGAGCTTCACTGACAATCATACCTGAATGTATGATAGCACTGTGGTAAAAATAAGGCATCCTTTGTTTGTCTGAGTCGTGGCTTTGAACTGTGGTGTCGGTGGTGTTTGAGTGAAAAGCAATGACATTAAACCACACAGTCAGAATGTTTGTGAGTGCAACTGTGTTGATTAGGTGGGCTCTGCTGGAAAATAGTGTGATGCAATGGAAACTCATGTTTGTGTTTCCTGTTTGAGTCCGCTCAAGATAAACAGAGCCACACATCCACATATTCAAAATGACCTTGAATGAAAAATTAATCGAAGTGAAAAGACATTATTCAAAGTTAACGCCTTGTTTCTGGATATGAATTAAGAATAGCCCTGGTTCACTTTTCAATGGAAATGTTTAAATTTACGACCAAAGCTACCGCTAGGAAAAGGAAACACACGCTTCCTGTGTGCTGCTGCAGACCTTAGAGCAGACATATCAGCAGGTATGTCTGAGGTCTGGGTATGTGCAGTGCCGTAGGAGTAATGAAACTGCTACAGTACTGTAGTGAACTAAGCTAAAAAAAACACTTGCCATTTCCTTCTGGGAGCAATATGTTTTTCAATTATATAGTATGTTTACCAGAACTGATAATGTACTGTATTCCCATACTACCATCTGGAAATGTGCTGATAATAAAAAAAACCTTTAGAGTGGCAAATTGTAATTAATTAGCTACAGCCGATATAATCTCCTCGTAGCAACCTTTGTTACTTTAAAGCGATAGATTCACATTTTGGGAAATATATCTATTTGCTTTCCTGCTGAGAACTAGAGCGATCTCACTATCATGTCAGTATGCTGTAAACTGGAGCCAGCAGGCATTTAGCTTAGCACAAAGACAGAAAACAGGGAATAGCTAGCCTTGCTCTGTCCAAAGGTGTCATCAGAAATTGTTGTCAGAAATTGTCAGATGACCAGCAGTCTCTCCAGGAGGTCTCTGGCTTGGCCAAGAAAAGTTCCAGCGAATAACCCAGTCTAAACAATGATGTGTCATACAGATTAAACAAATCAGACACGTGTTAGTTAATGAGCTTTAGGGGTGCTGGTAGGATAGAGTCTGGCCAGCTTTTTCCTCCTGCTTCCATTTTTTTGTGCTAAGCTAGCTCTAGCTTCAGATTTAGCATACCCATGTGAGATATTGAATTCAGTTCAGTTTAAAAGATCTCTGAGCACCCGACGGATGTCGGTGAATACAGAAACAAAAAAAGGAATAATATATAATGTACTATTGGTATGTTACCATGTTAGTTAAAACTACTGCTTGCACACTGACTATATTGAGGTGTGTGTGTGTGTGTGTGTGTGTGTGTGTGTGAGTGTGTGAGTGTGCCTGCATGTGTGTTGTTGTTGTTTTCTATTTTATGCCATCCTAATGAATTTGGTATCGAGACTCGTGGAATGTCCAAGGTATTTGTACCAATGACCAAATTTCTGTTATGTGTGATGTAGCATGCATTAAACAAAGCTGACAATACCTGTTCAGCCAACCACCCAATGTGTTTGAGGTGGGGGTGTGTGGAGGTCGAGGATGACGCCCCTAGGTAGGCGTTGATGTGAGCCAGGGTCTGTGGCAGCAGGGCGGCAATGTTGGTGTGGATGGCAGTGAACCAGGAGTTGGCAGTGGGGCCATCTTTACAGCGCAGGACCACTGTGTGCTGGCCATCTGGGGAATGGAGCTCCAGCAACCTGAAGGGCAATGTGGGGAGATTTGTCAACAGCACTCACAGGGACTAGACAAAGTAATATAAAGACCTCATGAAAAAGACTAATTACAATCATAAAAGTGAGTGAGTGTATTAAAGTCTGAATGTCTGATCATTGGGTTTGGGACCCCACCTGGGGTTTTCTAAAAAACAGGTTGTTGGAGATGTTAAAGATTGAGGTTTCATTTTTAAAATATTTTTAATTGAAGGTGCATTCAACATATTTTGAATAAACTTGTAACAAGCTGTACAGTATATAATTTTTTTGTGGAATCTCCTTAGAGTCCAATATCTTGAAGAATGACTCAAATAGCAAATTCAAGATACAACTTGACAAGTTTAATGATTAATTTGAGGTCTAAAAACATAATAGGGATGGCAGATTATTTTCAGAAGTTCCTCAGAAATGCCATAATCTGGCATGTAAGTGGCACTGTACATGTTGTATGAGAGGTTTATGAATTGTCTGTTGAAAGAGCAATAACTAACAAACAGGTGTATAGAAAATCTTCATCGATTTTGTAATTGCTGCTGTTTATTTTCCTTTATCTCTTTTCCTGTGGAAGTAATATATATTACGATTTTACCACCAGGGATGCAGTTATGCTTTATGTGAAATATTATGTTTATATTGAGATGTTGAGCACATTTAGCTTAGTCCTATGTTTGTTAAAGCCAATATGTGATTACATTTTGGCAAATCGGCTCCTTGAGAAGACTTGCTCCATTAGCTACTAGATGTTCCTTTTTACACTGTGGTATCACTGGATCAGCTTTGACTTTGAGGAAACCTAAACATGATCATTGCTAGAAAAAATGCCAAGTTACATGGAGGAGCGGATGTTATAAAATCCAATGAAAATCAGAGATACAAGTTTTGCTGGAAAGAGAAGTGCTGACTCTGATATAATGTGTATGACTTCACTTTTTCTGACTGAGTTAATACTCAATCAGGGTCCAAAATCAAATAGTCTGTGTTGAACTAAAGGTGTATTGACAGAAAAAAAACCCAAAGACTGCAAAATTATTCAACATATAAATTAAAAGTTTGGAAAAAAAAGATAGCCTATGTCATACCTAAAAAAAACTACACTGCAAAAAAAGCAACAATTATAACATCTTAAATTCAGGAAGTGATATGACAGATGCACAATATGTGAGATTGACATACTGCTGCTTGGTAATTTAATATCACCCCACTTGTTGTAACAATGTTTAAAATGGAGATTTATTTCAAAGCTAATGTCCTATCAATAGGTCCTCGTATATCTTTGTTAACCTGTTGCTGGGTGGTTTTCACATTTATTCCTTAATCTTCCCTTGGTTGCTCATCTATTTAAGGTCCACAACCACAAAGAGTATTTTATGTCATACCTATTATCTCTCCCAGAAAAAAAATTCCAATCTAATGAACAGAAGTTAGACACAGCAAAAAAACACCCTTACACACCCAGCACACACACACACACACACCTTCACAAACCAAAACTGCATACTCAGCTAGTCCTTGCAAACATACACACAAACACTGCGGAGTCTCATATCAGACCTGTTCTCCAGATCTGGCATGGTAAGGTTCCTGCTGATGAAGCACATCCTCAGGCTGATGACCTTTCTGTCTTTGGATGAGGAGGAACTGCTGTGTTTTGGCGACCCCGAGTCCTCACTGCCGCTGTAGCTTGGTGACTGTGGGCGGACACCGTCCCACGGCAGGTCGGCCACCAAGGACGGCTTCTTGAAAAGTGGAGAAACCTCACGGATGTACTTTACTGTGAAGGAACAGAGGAGAGCATACATATCAACCAATGTACATCCAGTGCAAAGTGGCATAGTTGAAAACCTCCTAGGTTGGCTGATATTGTTATACATTTACAGTGTCCATGGTCTTAGTGTGATTTGAGACTTTTTACCTCATATAACATAGAATCTCATGAGTAGGTTTTTAATACCTACTTGTTTTGCATTTGTTTTTATTCCAAGTAGTACATTAATTAATTTATTGTTCATTTAATAAATTGCTTAATAATTATTTATACTTTAACAGTGTTTCCCACAGGTTAAAAATTTACTTGTTGTTGATGTGGCAGATGTGCAATCAGAGATCAATGCAGTTTAGAGGGGGAAAATTAACAGATGTCTCCTAAATGCACATTAACATTAAATGCTAGCTAGGTGTCGGCACACAAAGAAGCCTGTGGTCAGCGCTCAGTTACTGCACCACAAGCAACTCAGACAGGCCTGTAGCAAAAAATTGGTTAGATTGAGACAATTGATTTAATCTGCCTGGATGGGTCTTAATCTACCTGGGAACGCTGTCCGAACTGAACTTATGTATTGGAAAATGAAGTTTAAACTATTTTTAACTGTAGTATACACAGTATGAATGGTATGAATGCTTCTATGAGAAAGTAGTTTTTATTTGATCTAAACATCCAAAAAAAAGTCTGCTCAGTCCATTTAGATACAAAGGATATCACTGGTCCTGCAGCTTTTGTAAGCAGGTCATCTGGACCGTTTTGAGCTCAGCCAGTGATCCAGAGCACAGAGGACCCTTTGCTCTGATGAGCGGATCATGTGATTTTTTTTTTTCAATGGACAACATTGATTCAGCAGTGACCATGTCGTCATCATTGTTGTTGTTATGAACCGTTGTGCTGAAAAAAAAAAGAAAGAAAAACTGGCTGCTTGAGCTGAATTTTGTAATCCTTTATATTTGCACATGTGCTCCTAAATACAGCTTAGAGTTCACATACATCTATATTTGAAATGCTCACACTGTCGAGCCCTCTTGGGGACATCAGAACAAGCTAAAAATACAGCACTTTTCACATCCAGTAGACACTGGGCAACATTAGCAATCATTAGGAGCTGTATTTATGTGCACCTGATGAATGTTGATCCAATATTTACTCTCTGTTTAGCTTTGTTTTGGTCTCCACCAACTCCTGAGGGAAATATCTGGCACTTAATCTGCTAGATGTTTTACTTTCTTTGATATCTTTGCCTGTCTGCCATTTATTCCTGGGCACTTGCAGTTAGCATACTATAGGTCAGTGAGACAATTTTTCTAGAAACCACAGTCTACAGGGGTTGATGAAGGCTTTGACACTGAACTATCCATTAAATGTGCTGTAAAACAAGAACAATAACACAAAGGGGGCTAGCGCTAAAATGTTAAAAAGCTCTGTAGAGCTGTACTGTTGTTTACTACCTAGATGCACAGTTTGCTTGTTGCTGGGTACTTATTGTACAGTTTTATTTTACAGATTTATCAGTGCTGTGCTCAACTCTAGAAGCAAATTTATGTTCATCTTTTCAGCTTTTTTGAAAAATATAAGCTGAATGAATCTAAAACTCCAGTCATATAATTCTCTGTGTTATTTTTAACACTATTAGTGACATGACACAATGTCATCTGGCTCATTGTTGATATAGAAATTTTTGAATTCTGCAGCTTTAAAATAAAAATTCTGGCTATCAAATACCCATGTGCTGAACCCTGCTTGTTTGGTGTAAAATATATGAGGAATCCAATGTAGCTAAACGCAATAACAGACAGGAGACTTCTAAATACATTAAAACAAACAAACAAACAAAAAAAACTCTGGTTCCATATTATCAAATGAGGAGATTCTTCTGCTTTTTTTCTATTTTGAATTGTAAGTTGAATATTTGGGTTTGGACTATTTCTTGTCAGTTTGAAGTCCTTAGACTAGGAAATTGTGATGGGCATGTTTCACTTTTAACAGACCCTTTTTACAGAAAATTTTATAGACCAAATATTTGATTGCTAAAGCAACGCAAAGCTGCTCTAAATTGGAACCAGCCACTTAATAAATTTTAATATGAAATTTTGCAAAAGTGCAAAAGAATAAGAGTGAAAATGTTACAAATTTCTAACAAGCACAGACAACTGAATCACTTACAGTTTCAATGACTCCTTAAAATGTGACATCAAATGTTCTATAATCTAATCCATGTTCCATGCATGTCCTCACATAGAGAAACAGGGGTCAAAATCAGTCTCTTAAAGTTTCCCTAGTATCAATAATCACACGCCTCTTAACTTACCAAATGAAAGCCTCAAAAAGCTTCTACAAGTATATGACATCCTCAGATAATCTTTCTTCATCATCATAATAGATCCTAATAGAATAAATACATCAGTTTGTTGTAGTTTGTTCAGCTAAAGCAACCCACAGTTTTTGAATATCTACAGACTTTGGGCAAATAGTATGTTTATAGTTTGACCATCTGTGGGATTCCACCCAACAACACCCAGTCACTCAGGATATATGGTGTGGCCAGTCAAAAACCAGGCCATAAGGAAACACTCTGGGATGTTTTCTGAAAGAAGTCAGCATTTAATCTGCTTTTAAATACACTTGTGGGCCCGGTTAGGGTAAGACTTTTTTAACATGGTTGGAGAAACTTGTGGTTTGGGAAAGAGACTGAGTGTTTGTCCTCCCTAAAGTTTAAACATACCTAATTACTAATACAGTATAATTTCCAGATGACAAGGACACTGATCGTTCTAGCAAAGAACTTGAAACATGAACAGTTCCTACTATCTTCCAGCATGTCTTAAAAGAACATGATGCTCCCCCTGCATGAAATTATCTTGTAAATTTAGAGTTGACTGGCCTCTTTCATGGATTCAGTCTCCAAATTTGGTCCCATGGCCTTGTGTTCTTCTGCGGGTACACAACCTTGTGCCCTTACTTACTCCTTTATCTTCCCTTGTACAGGACCATTTCCATCTCCACAGTGTTTCTTTCAATGTATGCTCTCTTCGTCTCTGTGTGCACAGTAAATGTGTGTGAATATGAAAAATGAATTGTCTGGGTATGTGTCTTGGACCATTGGGTTGTTCTGGTCTTTATGAAACCTGAGATGAGAATCCCAAGAAGTGAGGTCATTCTTGAATGTAGACTGAGATTTTAGGTTTGTGAAGGTGTGTGTGTGTGTGTGTGTGTGTGTGTGTGTGTGTGTGTATGTGTGTGTACATGAGAGTCAGAGAAAAATATGATCAAGTATAAAATCTGCTTGTGTATGACTCTAAAATGACCTCAGTGAGACAGAATTAATGACTAAGCCATCGATGCAAACAGAACTGCACAGTACATAAGTCCCTACATGCTTGTGTCTACATTACGCTATGTATGACTCAGAGTAAAGGGCAGGGCTGATAGTAAGCTGAGGCAACAAGCCAAAAATCAGTCCTCATTTCTTTTGTCCTCCAAACTTTTTCAACCAAGTTTGACTGTCAACATCAACAAGGATGGGGTTCATTTCTACATAAGTAAGTGAGTGTGGGTCTCATGTATATGTCTGAGGGTCATATGTAAGAGGCTGTCTCTGCTGCAAAGCCCTACTTTCAGAACAATAATCAGATTTGGAACAGAGATTTTCAGCTAAGATACTTTCCATCCACAGACTTGGGGCTCTCTGTGGTTGCACATACGTATATCTTCAAATGGTAGACAAGCAACTCCCTACCACTGTGCTGTAAATTACCAGTGCTTAAGTCCCGTGTTAGCAGCTCTACAGTTATTATCACTAGTGCTTATAAGACAGTAGACAAAACTACTAATAATACTATCACATCCATGAACTGATTTGGTAAAAATGGGATGTAGTTTACAGGGAATGATAATAGTGATGGAAAAAGCTATCAAAATTGGAAACGAATACTACTTCCAAAAACTTAAATTCTAGCAAATCATTTTCTTCACAACAGAGCAACATTTTAATTCTTAAAACCAACACTGAAACACAGTTATATAGGTATTGTAGTATCATTTTGTAAATTTTATTTAGAATTTAGCTGATTCTCTTCAAAAGGAATATGTAGTCTATTTTCCATTTACTTCAGTGTATTAATCACAGAGATTGTATATCTTAACATTAACATATAAAAAAGGATACAGCTGGCACCTTTAGTTGTTGAATGTTGACTATGCATATAATTGAAATTATGAGTTTCAGATCTCCCTTTTAAAATATCCATCTTTATACAACTTAAGGTGTTTGTTCCTTCTTATGTTTTATGTCTAACATATTCACAATATATGCAAATTTTCTCTGTAAAGCTGTTACTAACTATGGCAAACTAGTATACTTCTATAAGTCACAAAAGATAAGTTAGTTTTAATAAATAATGGCTTAACTACAGGGATATGTTGTGTAAGTTTTGTTTTATTCTCTTCCCCTACAGAGAGAGATTGGAGCATGTGCACTACAGCCCAGTACGCTAAAGGAACAGGGGCTGTCACTTTTCATTCAAAATGCAAATTTCCGTTAAAATGTGGGGAAAAAAAAATAGGCTAATATTCTATTTAAATCTGTGTCATATCTTGTACTCCAGAATATGGAGTTTGCAAAATGCATTATCCATCTGAATCCTTTCATGCCCCATTGCACTGTTCATAAACTAGGTTATTGTTACTGTTTGCTAACATAAAATGGAGACAATTTGTGAGCTGTGGAGAAATGATAATGCAGCTTAGCAAAAAAGTTGCTGCCTTACAGTTTTAGCCCTAATAGGAACTGGGAAAGGCCTTATAACCTGATGCGATGCATTTGCCATAAATTTGTGTAATCCACTTTCCATCATTATACATTGTCCACAGTGGACAGACTGTGAGATTGCCCAGGTAAACAACACCTGAGTCTTGAGTTTGACATAGTGGGCACAAAACTCTAACTGGAGATTCAGGAAGACAGATAAACCCGAGTGTAAATGCTGAGAATAAAGTTCAATGTCATTGTCAAACCAAGGAAAGTCATGGAAAAGTCATGGAAAGTGAGTCCCCAAATAGCTTGATGAGTGCTAAGTCAGAGATCATTTGAATATATAAATATAATAAACTCTCACGTTTTGCTTTGAAAAATACTCTACACATACATGTTAATGTTTTACTGTGGGACAAAAAAAGATATGAAAGTGATTTATCTTCCATTAGTGAAAGGAATTTTTACAATTGCGGTTGTTCTATGTTAAGGGAATAGTTAAACTACTGTTCATTAGCAGGTTACTGTCATTATTATTGAGCGATGGAAAGCTTCATGTGTCTCACTTTTTTTTTTCTGGCTACCTATTATCTCCATGTACCACAGTCCTTTGAAGTAGCTAGAATTGGACCTATATCTATGGACCTATATCTAATCATCTCTTTCTCCTCAAGACCCTTGAGAAAGATGTTGCCAACCTGTTGTATGACCTTTTACATAAACATAGTTTATTTGAGGATTTTCAGTCAGGATTTGGGGTGCATCACGGAACAGACACAGCACTGATGAAAGTTACAAATGATCTTCTAATTTCACTGGACAATGGACTGTACTTGTCTTCTTAGATCTTAGTTATGCATCTGACACTATTGACCACCACATTCTATTACAGAGACTCAAACATTTAATTGGCATGAAAGGAACCATTCTACCCTTGTTTAAGTCCTATGTATCAGATCGATTTCAGTTTTTGCACATTGATAGTAAATCCTCCATATACTCAAAAGTTGGTCATGGAATTCCACAAGGTTCTGTGCTTGGACTTATTCTAGTCACCTTACATATGCTTCCTTTAAGCAATAGTATTAGGAAACACTCCATAAACTTCCATTATTATGCAGATGACACCCAATTGTAGCTGTCAACAAAGCCAGATGAAACCAGTTAGTTAAGTTAGCAAAACTTCAAGTATGCCTTGAAGGACATAGAGATCTCCAGCAGTTGACCAGTAGCTTTATGATGTTTAACTCAGATAAAACTGAAGTTATTGTGCTTGGCCCGCAACACCTCAGGAATATCTGATGATGTACTTAATCTAGGTAGCATTGCACTGGCCTCCAGCACCACTGTTTGGAGTTTTGAGATTGCCTTTGATCGGGATATGCTCTTTAATTCCTACATAAAACTAACTTCAAGGACTGCCTTTTTCTAGCTTCTCTGCATTGGCCCTCTGTGAAATCCAGAATAGAATTTAAAATCCGCCTTCACGCATACAAATCGCTTAATGGCCAGTCACCATCCTATCTGAAAGAGCTCATAGTATCCCATTATCCCAGTAGAACACTGTTCTACCAGAATGCAGATTTACTTGTTGTTCCAAGAGATTCCACAAGTAGAATTGGAGACAGAGCCTTCAATTCTCAAGCTCCTCTGCTGTGGAACCATTTTCCAGGTTGGGTCCAGGAGGTAGACACCCTCTCCATGTTTAATAGTAGGTATAAAACCTTCCTATTTGATGAAGCCTAGTTATGCTACTATAGGCCCAGACTGCCAGGACCTTCCCATAATGTACCAAGTTCCTCTCTCCTCCTCTCCCTCTCTACCCATACGCATTCATATTCCATCAAACCTTGTCATTAAATTGACACACTGCTTCGATTATTATCATCATTATTATTATTAATATATTTCATCATATTAGTATTATTATTAGCCCAGTTATTAGAATCCTTCATTTTATTATTAATCTCATCATTATTATTATTATATATCTTCGTGTGTTGCCAGCATGAATATATTTCATCTTATTAGTATTGTTATTAGCCCAATTATCAGAATACTTCATTTTGTTATTAATCTCATCATTATTATTATATATCATGTGGTGCCAGCATTGTGCTTTCTTATGTCGCTCTTGCCCCCTCCCCTCTCTGTCTCTCTCCCTCTCTCTTTGTCTCTTGCTCTCTCTCTAAGTCTCTCTATCTCTCTCTCTCAACTCAGCTGGTTGAGGCATTACCCCCCCCCCACTTGTGGTCCTACATATTTGGCTAGTAACAAAAGAAATGTAAAATGTTACAAAGTGCACAAAAAGGTTAAATTTAAACTGTGACATAGCTGTCAGCAGATATCAGGCTGATGACAACAAACACAAAGCCGATAAATAAGTGCACAGACTGCTCTGCTGTGCTCTCTCTGTTCAGAAGCTGATTATTTAACTTGATGTCTGTGCTCTCCTACGTTGAAGCATTTCATACTAACCGTCTTTAGTTGTGTGGGATAATCAATGTTTTATGAACAGGCAGGTTTTGCATGTCTTGTATTATTCTTGAGCAATCCTGCATTTTAAGGGAATTGAAAACCAAAACAATACAAAAAAAATAAATCAACGAAAACTATGAAGCAACCCGAGCTTGCAAAAATACAGATTTTTTTCCATTTCCTTTTTTTCATCTTCATAGAATGTTAACAGGGGCATTAGGACTTTTCCTTTTTTTCCTCAGTTTTTCCTATCAGAACCAATAACTCTTCCACTCCACAGTCTGTGTCTCTCAGATAAAATGTTTTTTTCCTTTTCCATCATTACGGACAGATTTAGTGCTTTCTGCTTGCATCACATGCCTTTTTTTCTGTTTGTCCATCTGTCTGCCTGTCTTTCATTTGGTCTGTTGAAAGAACTCATTAGCTCTGTCAAGCCTTTCACTCAGTTCCACTTCTGCTTCTAATTAGGCCTGTCCACAGAGGACTACCAGCTCTGTGCATGCGTATATGTGCACACATATCTTGCCTGCTGTGTATGCATCTACATTAATGTGTGTAAGGGAGATTCCCCAGAGATGCCAACCAACATCCCAGTTCATCAACAGATGGAAAAGGAAAACAGGGAGAAGAATGAACTGAAGAAAAGAGGACAATATTTAGAGGAGGAGGAGGAGGAGTCCAAAAGGCAGAAGAGTCTGACTTGACACATATTTGGTGGTGGCCTAAGTTGTGCCGCAGAGCTACCCATAAAACTACCCGCCTTCAAACCGTCCTCTCTTCTTTCTCCACACACACACACACACACACACACACACACACACACACACACAAGTAATCATCTTATAGCAAGGCCAAAATAACAAAATAATAGCTTACAGAGCAGCATGCAGGCAGTCAGACCCTGGCCTCTGTATTTTTCCCCTAAAAGTGCCCAGAAATTCCCCTGTGGTTTGGCCCGCTCCTCTCTCCTCACTCGTTTCTCCCTCATTCTTCTCTTTCTCTCCTAACTCCTTTCTTTAGACTGTACCCTCCTTCACACTTTTCCATCTCACCATTCACCCCTTTCTTATTGTTCCCCCACTCCTTCCACTTCTTCATCCTTCCCTTTTATGTTTCTACACCTCTCATAAAGCCCTGCCTCTGTTTTTTCTTTCTTAATCTTGTCTACTCCCCTTTGCTCTCTCTCTTTCTCTTCCCATTCCCTCAAAATCTGTTTCTGCAGGAAACATAATGAGAACAATGTGTCAGAATGCAGCTCCAATATAAAGAGGGCTAGATGTGTGTACTAGTGGGTCACCCCTCTAGTACACGTGCAAATACATTCAAATTAAGATGTATTAACATTTCTGTGGCGGGTCACTGTGTCATGCACAGTGCACAGTACAGTTTTTCTGAAGTATTTTTCACTATTTATGAGATAATATTGCAATTTAGGTTGTGTTATAATGCAAACTGGTTCTTATATAACAGGGATTTTACTACTCACTTCTCTGTTTTGAACAAGACGAGGACAAAAAAAAGTATATTGCTGAACCACGTAGGGTCAAAGTGCAAAATTGAGGATATAATTGAAACTGCACAGCTCTTCTACAGGTCTTCTTAATAGTTTGTGATAGTAAACTGAATATATTTGTGTTTTGGACAGTTGGTGGGATAAAACTAGACCACAAGAACATATCAACTTGTATGAATATGTCAACAGTCATATTAATCAATACCATCCATACTGATCAATTTTTTACCTTTGTATATTATAACCAATAGGCCCTTTTACCGGCAGACAATTTTGGCTTATCATAGTAGGAAAAGCACATGATACTAACATTAATGATTGCTCTGCTCTATTCAAGTGTTGCAGGGAAACATGACAGCATGTGACAGCGATCCAGCACACAACATTAGGACAAAGACAAAACTGAGGAAGTTAAATGAATCAGCCATCATTTATTATAATATGAATTTCAGATCTGTGTTTTTCCTACAGTGAGAGGTAAAAAAAAAGGCCTCCTGCACCCAGTGTTTGACTGCTGTCTGAACGCATCATATTCGAACAAGAAAAGGACATTGTATGAACATTTTTCATTGGTGCAAACATGACACATTACTAATTCCAAACCTTATTTTTGGGAACAAAAACATTTTTAAAGCCCCCCTGCAGCCCAACAGGTGCTTTGTTTTGGCTGATTAAATCTCTACTCAAATTGATGGTAGAAATAATGTCAGGTGACTAACTCAGGGAACATTAAAAAAATGATGAAAGTATAATTTGCTCCACCGAAATAGGTGCACTATAGCTACCCGGTGAGTGAGGTAGATGTGCTATGAAGCAAGTGCAACATGACCAGGATATCTTTTCCTTCTCTGGTTTCACTGAGATACAAAGATTTCAATTACAAGCAATGTTGACAGAACCCTGAATAAAGTACTAATATTATATGACAAGAAACTGTGTTACCTGGATTTAAATTTGGTCAAAAGTGATGTTGAACAAGGTGAAATGTAAACAATATGATCACATTAGGAGAACAGAAGAGAAACATTAGAAATGATTTCCAGATATTACAGTCAGGCACAGGTTGTACTGTAAATAAGTATAGGGATTATTGTTAAGTTTCTTTCTGAGTCTTTCTGCTCTTTTGTCTGATGAGGAACAAAATATTTTGGATAAGGGATGCAGGTTTTTTTTTTTTAATTAAGTAATGTCTGACTGACTAAAACAACGACAACAATAATAATAATAATGTCAATGGAATGTACTGTGCTCTTTGATTATGTAAACATTTATCTAATGTATTTTAGTGTAAGGGAATGACCGAAAAATGTTCAAACATAGGACCCTTTTAAAGACATACAGATAATAACAAGTAAAAGTATTCCCCTGATCCCTCAAACACGGGGTCACACCTGCCCCTCCTCTTTGTTTTTCTTTAACCTGGTTCAGAGAAAAAGCCTTTGGGAAATCATCCAATTGAGGTGTAAACACAAGTGTGTTCATCTGCAACACCAAACTGTAACATTTATGAAATTAAATAAGTCAGTTTTCTAAAAGTTGGTGTATGGCCACAAAACATATTTGAATATGTGTGCCATCTTTTTTCACAAAGGATAAAGCAGATTATAAACGAAAATAATCACATTCATCATTCTCTACTGTTGTGACTGTTAAAGATTACAAATATCAACCTATCCTGTTGGCTCTGAGGGCACAGACTGATGGTGGTTTAGCTACAGTTGGTCCTGGTTGAGAGGAAAAGCAGGGGATGCAACACAGCAGGGGAGAGAGCAGTGCAGGTTTCATCAATGAACCTATTTTCTCTTATTAAGGGTAAAAATTAGGGCTGCAAATAAGAGTTTTCATTATTCATTGATCTGTTGGTTATTTCATTTATTCATTGTTTTGTAATTGATATCACCTAAATGTCATCTTATCACTAATGTAAATACCATTTTAATATACTATAGTTATTATATGATATAAATTTTAAGTCTTCATTACAGAAGAGGGTATTGTTAATATTACCTGATGCAGCCATTATAATGGTTCGATCTGCATCATTCACTGAGGCAGTCCAAACTTTCTTGTCTTTATTGTTGAGTTATAAACAGGCAAAAGCATTTGCATCCAAATCATATGAAAAATTTAAGGTACGTAAAAATGGTAAATAATGTTCTTATGTTAAATTCATGCATTTGCTAGATTTTAGACTGTACGTAAGTGTTTATTACAGAAACAAATAAACACAAAATTGTTTATCCTTAAATAGAATTGGTCATTTTTTCTGTCTACTTGGGGGTATACCACCACAACATTTACATTATAAACATATTTGAAAATATTTGTACTTTGAGACTATTGATTAATGCAGCTTCAAATGGTCAGGTAATTCAAATTTGAATTACTTTGAGTGCCACAAAATCTCAAATATCTCAGAGAAAAATATCTCAAAACCCAGTTTGTAAAAAGAAACTATCTACATTACTAGATACCACAAGAGTAAAGTAGAATCATATGCTTTTTTAAGCTGGCTTAGCTAACATATAAGAAAGAGACTTTAAGCAAATGGTTATTCAAAATGATTTCAAACTTGTAGATTCTATAAAACATCCTGAATTTGACAAAACATATTTTATGAGAACTTGGATTTTTCCAGAAATATCAAGTGTTCGCTTTTCTAATCTGTATTTCTACTGTGGTTGTATGACCATTAGCATTTACATATTACAAATATTCCAAAAGTGCTTCCTTTATTTACGTCTTCAGACAGCATTAACTGACTTCAACGTTGGCTAACTTCAAGCAATTCAGGCATAAATCACTTTTATAAGGCTTCTATTCATATGAATGGATACCAGCGACATATCTGCAGATGGATATCAAAGGTAGTGGAGTTCATACTGAGACAGAGCTGACAAACTGACATGGCCTATTTCAGGCTTTGCAGACTCATGCTGTGTGGCAGATCTCAGCCCGTGAGGATAGCAACCAGCACAGTAAATGGATGGTCGGTTAGTTTCGTCCTCAGAACAAAAGAAAAGAACTGTTATTCGTCAGGCCTGTCCCCGTTTCATCAATAGCCTCTGTGTCTGGTATGTGCTGTTTTTATTCCTCCAATTACTCACACAAAGGGCTCATCCTGCATCTCCTCCTCCTCTCCAGCACAACTGACCAGCAGGCTAACTCGATAGGACATGAGGGGCTGCTGCAGGAAACTTCAACTAATCATTTGGAAATATGGGATATTATGCCTGTCAGTCAGCTGGTGATGGATTAACAAGCAGTGTGTCATGAGAGGATGCCATCCATTGATTCCTTTTACCTTGAAGAGTTGAAACACACATGTGTATTTAGACTCTTAGCTCAGGAGCTGAGATGTTTCTATACCTTGACTGGAGGCCACCTGTGGTTAATTCATTGATTGGACATGATGTGGAAAAACCTGCATCTGTATATATAAGGTCTTGAAGCTGACATAGCATATCAGAGCACAAACCAGCCATGAGGATGAAGGAACTGCCTGCAGAGCTCAGAGACAGGATTGTGTTGAGGCACAGATCTGGAGAAGGCTCCAAAAAAATTCTAATGCAGTGAAGGTTTCAAAGAGAATATTGACCTTCATAATTCCTAAATGGTGGAAGTTTGGAACAACCAGGACTCTTCCTAGAACCACCTGGGCAAATGAGCATTTTGGGGAGAAGGACCTCAGTAAGAAAGGTCACTCTGGCTGAGCTCCAGGAATCCTGTGTGGAGATGAGAGAAACTTCCAGAAGTACAACCATCACGGCAGCATTCCACTGATCTGGGCTTTCTGGCTGACTGGCCAGACGGAGCCTCTCCACAATGAAAGACACATGAACAGTTTAAACAGTTTGGCCTCAGTTCTCAGCATCATATCTGGAGGAAACCAGACATTGCTCCTCACCTGCCTAGTACCATCCCAGCGGTGAATCATGATGGTGGAAACATCGGGCTGTGTTCAGGGTCGAGGGAAGCCGAACAGAGCAAAGTACAGAGATATCCTTAGTGAAAACCTGGACCAGAGCACTCAGGACCTCAGACTGGGCTGGAGGTTCACCTTCAAAGGGCAATGACCCTAATCCCACAGCCAAGACAACACAGGAGTGGCTTAGGAATAACTCTGTGAATGTCCTTTAGTGGCCCAGCCAGAACCCTGATTTGAACTGAATCAAACATCTCTGCAGAGACCTGAAAATGACTGTTCACTGACGGTCCACATCAAACCTGACAGAGCTTGAGAAGATCTGAAGAAAATAGGAGAACATCATGCCCAAGAAGACTCAAGGCTGTGACCACCCAAAAGGTGCTTCAACTAATTACTGTGTAAAATGTCTGATTACTTATTTATGTATATGTGATATTTCCGTTTATCAAATACCAGTGATGCTACCAAAACTCATTGGCAGATTTTCACACTTGGTTAGAAGAAATACAATTTTTAATTGGTCTCAGTAATAGACAACATTACTAGGGCTTGACCAATTATCAGATTCGATATACAGTGATTAACTGTCAGATTTTTTGAAAATCCGATTGCTAATAAAACAAATTAAGTTAAAAATATGCTACTTTGGCTCTGATGCAGCCACTTTTTGCTGTCTGTTGTAATCATCTGGTTATCTCCAGCAATGTCCCACCTACCATGACTATAAAAATATCACAATCCTCTATACTGAAGCTGCAGGAACATCACAATCTTATGAACTAGTTGATTTGTTGCTCCAAGACATACCGAGCTAGAGAGAGCAGGAGAGTGGGAGAGAGAAGCCGTCGCTAACTGCTGAGCTAAACTAAGTAGCAGATCAGAGTAATATGTAAACAGCAGTAGGATTAGCGAGAAAGTCACTAAAAGAAGGAGAAAGCTATGAATGTTTCAGTAGAATTAGTTTAAATTTAAATGCAAAAACAATAGAAGTAACACAGAAACACAACCAGAGTTGAGACAATACAATTACCACAGCACCTGAGCACATGAATGGCCTGTTTACTGACACTTTAAAGATATTTTACTCAAACAGAAGTAAAATTACCTGTGTAAAAATGCACTCAGAAAAAACTACAAAGTAAGTCAGTTAAAATTTACTCTGAGTAAATATAACTGTGTTACATTTTTAAAAGGGGGAAGAAGAGATGTAAAAGATATTATATGGTGATAATAATAATGAATTAATTGATAAAAATATTAAAATAAAGGACATCCTAAGGCTACAATGCATATACACCGTTCCCAGGTAAGAACTGCACTGAGAGCAATCAATACTTTCCAGTCAGGTACTTTGCAGCCTGTGCATACAACTGATTATTCAAAATATACACTCAACTGTCAGTTTATTAGGTACATTTAGTTAAAAAACTAATACTTTCTTATAACAGTCCTGCCATAAATCCTCATTAATCAAGGTTATAATTTTCAGTTTTTGTTTAAAAATATTTTTGAGATTTGTTGAGTCAGCCCTATGATTGAAAGGAAGTAGTGTGTGGTGCTGTGTGTTGTGTTGTTGAATTGTGTTGAATTGTACAGAGAGTGAGGTGGACAAATAATAGATACACCTGGAAACCATGGAAGGTGTCAACTTTATGTAGCAGTAGTTTAGTAGTTTAGTGGTGTTAATATCATTCTTAATTTTTACATGCAGAATTTAATTTTTATTACAAATATATATCAATCCAAATATTGTTTATCATTCTACTTGATAACTAATAATCGGTATTTGCTCTGAAAAAAAAAAAAAACGTCAACCAATAGAAATGACTGACTAAATGGAGACTTTTGCAGATTACAGTACAGTTTGACTTGTTGGTTTAATCAAGGCCGAAAAGGGCACATACACTGCCCTAAATTACAAACAAAATATTGTGTAAGATACAGAAATTAGCTTGTAACAAACATAAAATCTTAAGTGAACAAACTTTAGAAAATCAAGATACAAGTAAAAGGTCCTGAAAGAACAATACTATCTTTTAGACCAGTGAAATTTAAGTTTCAGTTTTTAGTTTTTGTAAAGCTGTGAACAGGACACTTATATTATCATATATCTAGTTTCTCTTTACAGATGTATCAGAAATCAGTGTATCAACCATCAACTCCCTTTTCTAACTTGTAAGTATGCACTGAATATCTTGAAACAAGTTTTATAATCTAGTGCAAATGGTGCTCGACAAGATTATCTATCTTGGATAAAAACAAATAAGATTGAATCATCCTAAAATAAAATAACGTGAGTCCCTAGAATTGACATTTATGTGTGGCTCTAATAGTAATTGAGAAAAGAGCACATGATTGAGACCAGTAAGTTGATATGCAGTCTAAAAAAGACAAATGATCTCGGGCCACAGGCAGATGTTTCATTAAAATTCTTATGATGGGTATTAATAGCCATGAATGCATGGGCCAAATTTAGATTGCAAAATCGTTTAGGCAATAAGCCTCTAATTATTTAATGGTCAGATCACAAGTGTTATTAAAAAACAAGACTCTACCTTTGTTTTACATCTATCACATCCTAAGATGTGTTTCTCTCCTCCCTCATGTAGCACAAGCAATGAAAAATCACTGAACGTTTGCTACAGCTCTGGAGCAGCATGAATCACAGAGCCACCAGTTTTGACCTTTGCCCTAAATACGCACATGCAAGCAGAGGTCAGGAATGTGGGGCACCTAAGCTAATTGTGAGAATATCTGGGGGTTTATGTATTGTGTACACAGCACCGCAGTCTGGAAACTCAAGCCTTGTTCTGACTATCTGCTGTTTCTTTCTAAGAGCAAGCGGGAGCCAAGCAGAAACAGAGGAGAACTGGAAGGATGAGCCAGTCCACAAACAACACAGCCAACTGCCTGTCATAATGACAAACAGTGACATGGAGCTGATACATTCTTCCAAACAGGGGCTGATGTCTGGACTGTGCTTGTGGCAGAAGGCAGCACATCCTCCTTTCTATGCATGGGGGTTACTGGAAAAGTTTTTTATACTGGTATCACTCACAATAGACTACATTCAACCAGTGGTTTTGAAATGATACTTATTCCCCTGTTGGACAAAACCATTTCTACTGTATTACATTGTGTTACATTCTGTGCAACATTTGCATGTTTCATTTGTCCATTTAGAGATCTGCATCAGCCAGCTGAAAAACCACAACTCACTGTATCAAAGCAATATTTTGGATCATGTCTTAGTCGCGACTCTGTTGAAAATGTTGATAGCATTTTTGCACAGAGCCTCATGGTTTTATTTAGTCAGTTCAGTGGATTTCTTAATAGTCTATCATATTCTACGTTGGCTTACTTTGTGAGGTACAAAAAAGGTCTCATTTTGACTTAAAGGGAAATGTGTCTCACATTGATTACGTCCTACAATTTGTGCTCGTCAGTATTCAACCAACGTTCATTCCAAATCATTAAACACTGCATTTAGCTGTTCCTGGCCTGAAGTTTCCAAACCCCAGAGGCTCTGTGGCCTCTCTACCCAAATTCACTCTTTTCCTCTTTTCCACTTTACTAAGATTGAAGACTTCTGCATTAGTGCATTTAGTTTCAGAACTCATCTCAATGAGGATCTGCTAAGTCCCATGAGTCAGAATGTAACTCCTGACTAGCCCATTTCTTTTTGTACAGCATGCTACGTCCATCCTTTAAGGCTTTTTGAAATGTGGATAGTTTTGTGGAATGCACATCTGTACACCTAAAAACCTTCTACAGACCTTGTATGTGCACTGATAAGTGTTCTTGTACAAAAAAACCTATATCAATACCCTTCTTCCAATACCACATGACACCAACTGTTGCTTTGTAAGTGTATAAATGCAGTTTATTGAGCTGTAATGATCAATTTTGGCCACTAGGGGGAAGAAAACTACCAACTAGCTAGCAGATGTTAGCCACCATACCAGCTTATCGTTATGGCTATCGCATTAACTTACATTAACTTATATTTTATGCAACATGAAAAATTTAGATATTCACTCTCCTTTTAGCTCCGCTTTGGTCTGCACCAACTCATCAATATATACTCATCAACTCATATATGGTTCTGTAGCTGCTAAAGCTAGCCACTATCTTTGCGTCTCTGCCATCGATTGCTTGGCAGGCACAGGTTACATAGCATAGGTTGACACACTTGAGAGACACTTGAGAGACACTTCTTGCCAGTAACTGGGTTGATGAGAACTCAAGAGACTGAACTATACAGTGAATAGGTCCTAAAACCAAAACAATTATCTAAAGCAGGATAAAAAAAAAAAAAGCTAAAAAGCTTTGTAGAGCTGCATTGTTAGTTAATAATTCTCTCTGATTCTGGCACCGTGAAATACTTCTTTCCTATTACACCGTGCCTTTTATTCAGTGCTATAATACTGTAATAGCTATTGATCAATGAAACAGGTTAAATCTAAGATCAATACGTGTTTTATTTGAAAGAAAAAGATGCAATACTTACATTCTAATCAGTGTACACTTTATCAGCAGTCAAAGTTATAGACATCAAGACATTGCTTCTTAAATATGAGAAAAGCCATACTGCCTAGAATGTTGACATATTGGCCTTCACATTGCTCAGTATGTTCCATTGCTGTTTTCTTGAGTTTTGAGTTGAGAGTTTTACTTTGATTCACTTCTACTTTAAACTTTCTTATTAGATGTTTTGAGCAGCCGCAAACATTCTGGATTCCACACAGATCATTAACATGTAATGTAACATTAACTCTGCAGTCACACAAATGCAGATCTCGACCTCTTGTTTGAGGTGACCCCCTCAGCAGCTCACAGTGAGTCAAATATACAACATGCGAGGTGGTTCCGTTCCTGTTTACACTAATCAGAGGCCTTTATGTTCTGTTGCTATTATTCAAGCCCCGCCCCCTCTTCCTGGCCGTAGATCAACCAGGACTGAGGGTCTGTCTGTTTATGTAAGCGTGTCTGCAGTTGTACCATAACGTGTATGATGTGAAATAATGTGGTGTGTGGTGAAAGTTTCAACCCACAGAGTGTGTGCGGAGCATCTGGAAAGTTCACCCAACTTTGGGGATGGTGTTGTGCATCCTTGTGTCTGTTATTTAAAATTGGGCTTATTTTATGATTTTATTTTGGCTGGAGAATGTGTCGTCTGCTTGGGATAACAGGTCACCGGGTCACTTAAATCGCACCCCAAGCTATTATTGAACTTGTTGTACTTTGCCACCTACATTAACCTGCACAAAGTAACGCGACATGTTTCAAGGGTGGTTTATGGTCGTTTTTGGTTTCAGTTTCACCAGGAATTCTGCTCTAAGTTCCCTTTGAGGATGTGTGATGGGACAATGAGCCCTCTCCGACCAGGATGACCCCATGTGAAGAGGTCTCGTACAGGGAGGTGTGTACCCGCTCCGCGGGGTTCTAATCCCGGCCTTCGCAAATCCCCGCGCTCTCGTTGGCCAACTTACCCTCCAGCGTCACTTCTTTCCCTGCCTTCTTCAGCGCCTGCACCGCCAGGTCGTGCGTCGCCTCCCGGAGGTCGTTCCCGTTCACCGACAGGATCGCGTCGCCCACTCGGAGAGCCCGACTCTGGTCGGCTGCGAGCCCCGGGAAGATCTTGGAGATGAGGATGGGCATCCGGTTCTCGCGCCCCCCCTTGATACTGATCCCCAGCCCGCCAGACTCCTGTTTGACAACTCGGACTTTCCTCACAGCCTCCGAGGAACCGTCCAGACTAACGGGGAAGTCGCCCTGTCTCGACCCGAAGCTGGACCCGGGACTGCCGTAGCTCGAGCTGGGACTCCCGAAGTCGGAGTTGGTGCCGTTATTCGGGTACTTCCCGGGGCTGTTCAGAGCATAGTTGCCGTCATACTGACCCCGGCTGACAACGCCGCGCCCCGGGCTGGAGCTGCGCCCCCGACCCCCGTGGTTCTGGCTCTGGAGCTGGTCTTGCCCCGCCGACGGACCGCGGCCAGGGTTCCCCGGACTCTGTCCCGGGTCGTTTCCGTTCGACATGCCATTTCGCAGGCCCGCCGAAGAGTTGCCGTGGTCCCAGTGGTTGGTGCCTTGTCCGGCCACGTCCGTCTCGGCCGTCAGAGTCAGCGTTTCCCGGGTGAGTTCGGCGGCCACTCGGATCCAGCGGTCGCGGAGCAGGAGGTCCAGCTGACCGTTTTTATCCGCTCGGGTCCAGACTGCCATTCCCGGACGGTTAGCCTGCTCTAGGCGGGCCGCGTTCACACTAAACTCATCACAAACTTTTTTCCTCTTTTTCAGAGTGCGCACAAGCAGCGACTAGGCTACACTGGCCCGCATCGACACACCCACTCCACGATGACTGCTGGGAGAGGGGGGACGGGACTCCCGAAAAAAGAGGGAACGGAAAAGAAAAGAACAACTGGCTGCGATGGGCCAGACCGGAGACGGCTTGTTGTTCAGTTCAGGATCTGCAGCAGCCGGACGTCCACGTCAAGCTGACTGGAACCGAACGGGGGAACGTCGTCCAAGTCTTTCAAAATAAAACCGAAGAACGGGCCCAGGAAATCTGCACTTGGTCAAACGTCGGAGGGGCCGATAAGAACGATCCGCGCTGAAACAGCTGCAAACATCCTGTGACGCAGACCCTGGTGGAGGTGCATCGTTTCCTTCTAGGTATGGAAGTGGACCGGCGCTTGGCCGAGGCGTTTGGACACTGGTCACTGGACACCAGACACTGGTTTTCAGAAAACTGATGAAAAAAATCCCCCCACAATATAAATTGATTGGACAGGATACCAAATAAAGCAGCTCAATTTAAAACTGGCAAGAGTGAGATCTTACTGTTTATTATGGTTTCCTCTATTTCACTTGTCATTGTAGTGCATTACATGGACTCATGGGGACAGTCAAAACAGGGTTGAGATGCATCAGTCAGGTTTAGTATTATTAGACCAGACAGTCTGAGATAGGATAGGATTTAATTGGTGTCACTGGGAGGGAATTCGTGTGTTTCGGCAGCTCGAAACACAGGCCAAGAGCAATGAAAACAGATAAAGAACTATTTTCATCAATTACACGTGTAGAATGAAATGAGAGGCCCTAAAAGCGACACAATATACCATATATATTACAATATCTTGGGCTTCAAGTGCCTGTAAAAAAATTGCCAGGCCACTTCAATGTACCCCTGAAAGAGAAGCATGTGTCAGAACAAGGAAGAAATCCTAACATAGCGCTGGATTAATCACAGGTGGACTTTGAAGTGCACGTCAAGCTAATGAATACACCACTGGAAAAGTTTGAGTCAGTTTTATACTTTTATTTTGAAACTGAAATCCCCCAACTGTCCCTTGCAGTCGATCTCATTCAGGGGCCTTCGTGCAGCTTGTCTGAGGAGCGGACTCAGAGCCAGATGACAGACAGCCCACAGCCAATGGACGTGTAGACCAGTAGATTATTTATTCATGATGATATAGGCGGGGCGTCCGCAGATGCCTTATAGACCCACCGGCTGGGCAGAAAGCCTCCTGAAGTTCATTCAGCGTGGTGGCTCCATTACTGGACCTTGCTGCTGGCTATAAACTGGACTTTTATATGTCATATTTTAGTGTCATTCCCATCAGTAGAAAGCCAATAGAACTGTTCTGTTGTGTCTGCTTTTCTTACCTCTACACTGAAACAAAATGGTTTCCACATTGGACCATTTATGGCCTGTCAAAACCAATTTATTGTGTCACAGGACAAGAAAACTGAGGCTGTGATGTTTAGGTGACAATGGATTTAAAAAAGACAACTAGAGAAAACTAAAGCTAGATAGCATATCATGGTTCTTAATGCTGATAAATCAATGAGAACGTTTTTCTGTTCAGATTTTTTCATGTAGCCTAGTCTAGACGATCACCTGGTCACCAGGGGTTATTCAGCAGTAAAATCCTGGAAACACTAAGTAAAACATATTTCCTATGGATTTTACCTGAGTTTGAGATACACTGATAACAAATGACACATTTAGCCACCTTAATACTGATAACCAAAGAAAATGATGGGATATGATACACTAGCTACTATAAAGGAACTAAAGTAACACTGAAAAATAAAATCAAGGTAAGTTAACTATACACAATATATTTTATTTTACATATTGTGGTTAAAACTTTAGTATTGACTGTGCTGTGATAAACTGTGCTGTGATAAAACTGAACTTGGCTGCAGAAGAAACAGACATTTGCATCATCGAGGGCAGATTTTTGAACAGGCTGACAGGTTTGTGCTGAGGCAAGGTCATTTCCTCCTTGCTCTCTAACACACAGACATGTGAATGGTATTAATCCTCCCATCTTACACCCTGAAAGAAAACATTTCCCAAAATGTTTCACTCTTTCTTTAACCCCATAGCAACCGTTCTCACACTGCCTATATATGTACAGTGGTGTGAACTACTGAACCAGAAAGGTGGGATCTGAATGATTTAGGAAGCCTGGTAAGGCGTCCTGGAACATGACCTCAATTTTAGATTGTTGGGGACTGGGGCTCCCCAGACCAACTGTTGTCAGGGTGCCAAGATTTTTTTTAGCTATGCCCCTGCCAGGAAGTGCATCATACAGATATTAGGACATTGACTTTCATAAATCTTTTCAAGGCACATAGCTATAACCTCATTTGTAATCAAGAACCTCCCTTCTCAGCAGCAACCTGAATACAGTTGCTTTTTGATCATAAGAGCATCCTATGATACAGGAAAATTATTTTCCTTTAGCTGTAAATAGTATATTCATCTTCTATTGAACACAGCATGCAGAGGTGAACAGTAAAACTCATAGACACAGCACTGGTCGTGTTTGTCATTAGATTTTATTGCAGTTGAGGTTTACTTAAGTGTTTACAAAACCAGAGCAGATTGCAAGCGTCCATGGGGAGTGAGAGAGACGGGAGTGTCATCTGCTCGCTTCACTTTAGCATCTCAGAGCTGCATCAGTTTAAAGACACAGTTTGCAGCTTCACCCCATTACATTCACAGTGTCATCACTATCGTACCTCCTCCAGCTGTACCTGGGACTTTAAAAGCACAAATTATGCAGCAGCCACTCATTACAAATCCCTTTTTGGATAATTAAAAATAAAAGTTATTATGCTGGGTGTGAGCTTATAGTTTTACAATTCTGTTTTGTGTTTTCTCTACATTACATTCATGACAAAAAAAGGCAACCACAGAGAGCTAAAATGCTACGGTTACATGTTGACTAAATTCTGGGTAGCTTTTGTGTCCATCAAACTTCCACCTCATCTGCCCTCTCCTCCCATATGCTTTCCTCCCCACAGCTATAAGCATCGGGGAGTTAAGTCATGGTGCTGTAGATAAGGCAGAGACAGATGAATCTGCGTCTTACTTAAGCCCTATAGAGTGAATAGGGAGCTCCGTGCACGTGTGTGTGGGTGAGCACGTCGGATGGGTGAGATGGTGAGATATGGAGGATAATGTTGTTGGGAGTTGGATGATGGGTGAGGTGGTGGTGGTTTAGAGTCGCTAGATTCTTACTAAAAAGGGTTCTATACAGCTCCAGAAAGTGTTTTTCAGTTTTATGCAGTATATCATAGCATAACCGTTAAATAATGCATTTAATACTCCAAACCAGAAATATTTAAAGAACCCCGAAGGGTCCTCACTGGATTATGTTTTCTCATTCACTGTTTTCATTCATTTGAACCAATGGGATGGCTCTTTGAGGTCATTACTGGAAGCATGTAACCACTAGAACCCTTTAAGAACTCTACTTTTTCTGTGTATGTGTATGTCTGTGTGTGCAGTGTAGTGCAGTAGCAAAAGTCCTTAAGGATGTGTGTGTTTAGGCAGAAAGGCAGAAAGTGTCCATCTACTCATTGGTTCATTTTGTTGATCGTCTTGGTGTGGAGCTGCGGAGAAGAAGGTGGCGATGATACATGAAGTTGCTGTTGTTGATAGTGGGACTGGGGAGGGAACTGGAGGTGACACTGCGACTGAGGGTGAGGTGCAGGGTGACGTTGAAGGTGAGGCTGGGGAGGGTTCGGTTGAGGGCAAATCTCTAGATGGGACTGACGTTGCAGCTGTGGTCTCTGAGCAGTCGCGGAAGCTTTGGCTTCCCTCTTGGGGGTGTTGTTGAGAATGTCCAGGCTCCGGCGACTGGAGGAGATGACATCGGCAACGAATTTGGTGCATTCTGCGCAGACGTCGCGAAGCGTGCAGCCATGAGCGTACAGGTGGGGGAACTCCTCTTCCACTGAGTGGCGGGATAAACTGCGCAGGGATCTGCAGACGTACAGAAAGAATTGGAGAGCTTTTGAATCTTATATGATGAATACAGAGGTATGGGAGTCTGTGAACATACCAGTTGATCAAAATATTCATAGCAGTTTTTATCTGAGAAAATAACTCTTGTGATCTCAGTGGAATATCCTGGGCTTGGGTTTACAGACTAATCATTTTGAAACTTGGGTGTGTAAAGACATGGGTGTTTATCAAGCAGGTCAGGTCTAACGGCCAGCTCATAGCTGCCTTCAAAACAGAAAGTTGTGAGTAACATCGCATGATTTTGGTACAATCATTGCTCACTGGGGCAAAGTAAATTTGTGCAAATCATTAAATTTTACATGAAGCTGCACCATTGACCAATAGCAAACCAACTTGACAAAGCTGACCTCCGAGGGAACAGAGAACTTGACAATCCAAAGCAGACGTAGATATCACACTGTATTAGACATATCATACCATCTGGTTTTTATCAGCCCACTTGTATTGGACTATAAACTGCTCCATGCTTTTTAGAGATTCAGTTACACTGTATTAACCTACTGTGACCATTCAAAAGATGACTATTCAAAAGATAAACAGAAATACTGCATCCCATTTCTCAAAGTAGATCAGCACAATGTCTGGAAAAATGAAGATAGACTTGATCTTGTTTGCCTTTTTAACCTGATTTAAAGGGAATGAATAAGTAACACCCCCCCCCCACACACACACACACACACAAACACAAACACACACACACACACACACACAAACACACCGAAAACACACACACACACACACACACACACACACACACACACACACACACAATAAACAAATAAACAAACAAATAAATAAATAAATAAAATGAAAAGAAAAAAAATGTTCTGCTTGGGAACACTGACACTAACAAAAAGATTAAGGCCAGCTTTTTGATTAAAGTAACACTAACATTTTTTGTTGTAAAACCTGCTATTTCTGTTCTTCTAGCTGCAGTTAGTGATGATAGGTGTTAGGGAGGGATCGGGTCAACACCATGCCCCCCCTCGCTCTCTTTCTTGCTCCATCCTTCTTTCTGTCCATTTCTCACTCTCTCTTCCACGTCCGTCTTCACACGAGCGCAAGGAGTGAGGATATAATGACAGCTGGATAATTATTACATAATGGCTGCTTAGAGGCCTTGTCGCTGTGCTGATTATGTAACACAAGGGGGGATGGGTGGGGGGGTGGACACTACTGATTGGATTGAGCAGGCAATCTGCGACTGGTTGAGGTAAACACAGAGGCTGTTTCTGCTTAGGTTGGAGAAGGTTAGCAATCAGCGGCTTGAGGAAGGGGCAGATTTAGTCAGTTTTAACCTCTTATTAACCTGAGGGAGGCATTTGTCCTTGGATTGAAGTGCAGTGACTGGTTGAAAGGTCAAGTCAACTTTACTTTAATGTTGGAAATAGCACACAAAATGCAAATTAGTTGTTCGTCTACATATTTGCGGCCAACAACAATTTTGCCAAATAAATCTTAAGCATCAGTATATAGTCTCATATAGAGTAAGTGTATAGAGACAGAGCCTTGCTGGAGGGCCCTGGAGGCTGCAGTGTTCCTTAAACCTTGGCATATTCAAATATTAACACAGCATTCAGATTACTGTCTATTGATGATTATAATTTATTTATTTATTGTTGATTTTTGGTTACAGTTCTAGGAATGAATGTCTGTCTGTCAATCCAACACTTTGGTCCAGACTGAAATATCTCAGCAACTACTGGATAGATAACTCTGAAATTCAGTACAGACATTCATGTACCTAGAAGGATGAAGCCTATTGACTCTGGTGATATCCCAACTTTTTCTCCTCCTATTATTGTGAAAAATCTTGACATCGGCAAAAACTGAAATTATCTAATACTTCAGTTCATACCCAAATATCTGCAAAATATATCGGAATTCCTAAGCTGTACACTGTGTTTAGTGCTAAATAGCAAATGTAGCATTCTAACGCACTAATATAAGACTGCGAACATCACACCTGCTAAAAAAAAATCAGCATGTTAGCATTGTCACTCTAGGCATTTTACAATGGTGACATTAGGCACCAGCAGCTAAATTAGCTCAGAATTAGCTAAATTCTGAGTTTAGCATTACAGAGCTGCTGGCAGACTTTAGACTCTTCAGGCTAGATGGAGTCTAACCAGTATTGGGGTTAAAAATAAAAGGTCTGTTATGATGGTGGCACTGGAGGGAAGGTCATGGGAATTCAAAATTTTTCCCCTTGGGAGCGTGAATGTACAAATATCATGCCAATTTGTCTAGTAATATAGTATATTATGAGATAGTTAGCAATATGTTCAAACTGCATGGCAAAATTACTGTCACATCGGCAAGGTTCAAGGAAATTGACTTTTTAGTGAATTTTGTGATGGTCCAGTTTTCCTTTATCCTTCTTGGATAGGTAGTATTGTCTTCTATTTCTTGTAGCTGGGGGATCAATGATGCACAGCACTTCTTGAAGGGTTTTTCCAACATGTATCCTGTCTAGTAGGCTGGTGGGAGGATTTTGCACAGTTGGCTTCTTCTTCTTCTTCTAGGCTTTTTCCAATAGAGTAGGGTTCCATGATCTCACTATCACATGAATCTGCTTGTTGATGAAATGAATTATAATTGCACTCTTTTATATACGGTAGATTGGGTTATTTCCCATTCAAATGGATTGCAAAGTGGTCCCAGACATTTGGACCACACTGGACCATACTTCTGGGTACGTTACAGTCCATTTAGCCGCCAAAACCTGTCTCAGATGGGATTAGCCCAGGCCCTAGACTGGCTTTACTGTTTTCTTCCAACCCATTTTAGTAATATAAGTAATTGGTGAGGCAAAGAATACACATACAGAGAATTGCAAAAATTATGAAATGTAGCTCCAAGGACCAATCTTTGAGAAAGTTTCAAGAAAATCCATGACATGAACTGGGAAAAGTTCTTTATTCTGGGTGAGTTGGCGTGGGATGACCCAGATGGATTTTTTCTTCTCGGGTCGCTTATTTAAACATTTTTTTTAGGAGCCTTTTTGTGTGAAATGATTTGTAATTGATGCTTCTTCACAAACAAAAGCAGCAATTAGGAAAAAGTTGGAAAAATAAATTTTCTCCACCTTCCCAATTCTCTTTACTTGCAACCCCTTAGATTCATCTTGTATCACCATGGGGTGCTAGAGAGTTGGAAGCATGGGCTGAGTGTTGTGTAAAAAATCCAAAATAAAATATCTTTAACCCATTCTGCTAGCTGTGCAAAAATCTTTCATAATCCATATAGCTCTTTATTGTAAAACATGTTTTAACTTATTTTTACCCAGCGTCATAAAATCTTTGTTGGCTCAGTGGGTATTTATGAACAAACATCTAATGATAAGTCAGCTTTTAAAATTTTCTAAACTACTAATCACAAACAGGATCCTATAATCTCTGGTGGCTTTATAGACAAACAGACTCACTTATAGACTTGGCTTTTGTGTCCATGGCTCTTTGGAGTGCTGTGGAAGCCCACAGTGTACACAGGAATATGGGCCATTTTCTTTGAGGGAATCTTCATCTGGAGAACAGGAAGAGGCACAAAAAGAGGGAAACAATGAGGCTGAGATGAGAAAAAAGAAAGAAACTGTATTGTGATTGGGCAAAGCACACTTGTAGGCAAAATACTTTCATACAAGAGGCTATGAGCTATAAGCAAAAGATTCAAATACACAAACATTAATGGCTCAGCACTGTCACAAAAAACACACAGTCACAAATGAATGCGTAACCTTAACAAATGCACAAATAGTTCAATAAAGACAAACCAAAAATATGTTAAACAGCACAAATAAGTGAAAGCACACCAACAAACAACCACGTTACACACATAAGTCAGAACCACAAAACCACATAAAATCCAAACGGCCTATGTCAATGTCAAACCTACAGAGCACAGAACCACACATCCACACATCCTGGGACTGAGGCAACTAATCAAAACCAACAAAAGAACAACAGAGGAAGACGTCAATATAAATACCAGCCACTTCACTAACCTGACAAACTCAATAGGTTAACAAGTGGTAAAATATCACATTCAAATCAACCCTTTTTATTGCTTTACAAAGCAAAGTATAAAGTATAAAACAAAACTGAATTCACCCCTGGTCAATATCACTAAAATGGTAAGTAAATATAGATCTTGTCCTTTTCATACAATTTAATTTGTTTGTAGTTAAAGCCAAAGAAGAATGGTTCTTGCATTAAAATGCCATGAAAGGTCCATATTTAAGAAATAATAGCAACAAAAGTCAGTTCTCCCTTCATTATTTATATTCCATACTTTTAGTTCTTTAATATTTTGTATGTCCACTTTTATTTCTAATGACAGATTTATCCTCCAGAGCCTGGATGATACCAGTCTTACTCAAATCAGTGGAGAGATGTTCTGCCATTCTTCACAGATGATTCTTTTCAGCTGCTCATTGCTGAAGGGTTTTGTTGTGTCACCTTCTGCTTTAAAATACTCCAAAGGCATTTATTACATTCAAGTCAGGGGACATACTTGGCCAGGTCATAGTTTTTTTGTTCTTCTTTAAAAACTTATGTTATTTTTGCAGTGTTTTTGTGATCATTGTCATTATATTTGTTCCTGTCTTTCCAAGCTTCTTGAGACTGGGAGTCATATTTTGAGAGTCCTTGGGTAGACAAACCTGCATTCATTGTGCCATCTTTATAATCAGCAAACTCCCTCCTCCATGTTTAATGTTCAGCACTGTGAAGTCACTGTGGTAGTCCTGGCCAGGTCCACACCAAACATGCTGGACCCATCTGATCCAAACAAATGTATTCTAGTTTCGTCAGAGCAAAGAATGTGCTGCTAATGTTCAACAGGCTTCTTTTCATGTCCTTTGACAAAGTTTCATCTTGCAGTTTTGTGCTGTTTTGAGAGCATTTTTTTTTTGTAAGCTGTCTGCAGATGTCTATTTCATGCAGTGTCCTTCACACTGTCTGATCGGTCTCTAAAACGGTAGTTTTCACAGATAATCCTTGTGTCTGGTCAGAGGCACTAAACTGTCCATTTTTTCAGTGTGAGGTTGTGCAGATAGAGAATTATGCATAGTGTCGTTTTTCAGGGGCAGCCACTGTGCCTTCTGTTAATGGTGGTACGACTCTTCCTGTACCATCTATACACTGCTGTAGTGGAGTTTCAGTTTTTATTCAGTAGCCGACTGATGCTCTTCTGCCCTCTCCATCTTTACGAAGTCTCACAATCTAGTTTCCTATCATTCAGGCAATTCCTCACCATGTTGAGTCATGTTGATTCAGACCCAACCCAGACCAGAACTGGGAAAGCTGTGGTTAAACTTGTTCATGCAATGAGCCTTAATTAAAATCACAGATGCAAATCACTTTTATTGCAGTGGTCACAGATGTCGTTTTAATGCACTGAGGTTGTATTTTTGGGGCTGTATTACAAATATAGTTTATCTAAACCTGTTTGATTTAATTATACATAAAATCAAATACTCCAACTTCAACAAAAAAATAATCCAATTATTGTAAGGCAACAGAGTTTTGAAGCATTTAACATTTCAGAGATATTACATTTGGGTGAACTCAAGTTCTGATGTATAAGAACAGGATCAACTTCTAAAAGTAAAGCATAAAGCTTTTGATGAACTGCCATCACCGAACACATGCTATAAGTTTTTATTTTTTTATTCTTACCTTTGCACTGCAGGAGACACAGACAGATCTGTAAGGGAATCAAAAATTAATCAATACATTTGCATTTCTGAATGTCAAATGGGCAGGAAGTAAGATGTTTTCTAGCTTTTATCAAAAAAATATCACAAAAGATCTGTGGGGGTTAATTGGGCTGTGGATCAGAACTACTGATTGAAATTAGTTTGGGTACTCCAATATTTAAATTGTTGAAATATTCCCTGTGTCAATTTTAGGCTACTACATCAGTATAGTCATTAGTATTTACACCAGACATTTCAGTTCTACCTTCATAAGTGGTTTAGATAATCTGGAGATATATTCTTGGCTTGCTAACATATTTTGTTTGCTAATAATTTGTGCCTTGTTGTTCTCTGTTGGAGCAGATTCCTGCAGTTAATGGTGAGTAAATCAATATCAAACCTGATAGAAATGATGAAAAAATAATGAAGATAAAAAACTCAGACTGTAATAAACTATAATTAACTTTAATGCCCCTCTAGTGAACATGTATGAAAATATAATGACTTTTTAAAATTTGCTCAATAAAAACAGAGAGAAAAAAACTTCATTCAAAATAATTCATATCTTAACACAACAATTTGCTAATGTTTGTGTCTGAACAACAAAGCTTGGTCCTGTTTCCCATAAATATCTTAAGGCTGAGATGTTTGTAAAATCTATCCTATTAACAAATTAATTTTTAAACTAAGAGGTGTTTCCAAAACTGCAGGAGAAAGATGTTATCTCCTTTTTTTTAAGTCTGCACTTTTATCATGAACACTGATGTTTTTTGTTATTGGATGTTTAGTGACTTAGTGATATTGTTTTAATAAGGAAATAAAACACACATACACACACTCTCAAATTAATGTCTGTATTCATCCTCATCTCCCCTCTTCTAGTCTAAATGTAACTTGCCTGATTGTGTATTTTCAGGTTTGGTGTTCTCTCTTTTCTAACTTATTTGTTTTTATAAAGCCGGTCTACCACTGAGATGATAACAGAATGACATTTGTACTAGATGACTTTAATATCCATGAAACTTATCGGAAACACCACTACTTCGTTTTAGGTTTAATGTGAGCTTGAGAGTGATGTCCGCCTTGAGCAGCTAAAATCAATCAAAATTTTCACTCAGTGACATGAATTATAGAGGGCAGAAAGCAAAAAACTGTCTACTGCACATTTAGCTTCATTTTCATACATCAAAATTTTAAGTATATATCATTGTTGATGTATCACATAACTTTTCTAATATGTGTATTTTTAATATGTGGTACAGTTACAGTTACATGTGCAAACTTACTTTATCGTTTATTTAGCATCATCTTCAGTAACACCTGATTGATATGATTATCATTGTATGTCCACACTCGCTCTAATGTGCTGTTTTAGGAAATGAATGTTCATGCAGTTTTTTCACTTCTAAAATTGATCATTATTGCAAAACAGGTCCCAAGGCCACTGACGTTAAGTCCTGTGAATTTTTCCAGCTATTTTGGTATTTTGAAAACATGGAGGGAGCAAGATCATACAATTTTAAAAAATGAAGTATTTTTGGGTTTAATATGTTTCAATTTTACAACAACAAATTTTTAGCAGTACAGAAGCTTTGAAACAGTCTGTAGACCTTTATGTAATGAAATCAAATTCACATAAATCATATTCATGATCTTAATAAATGAAATATAAAATATATGAATGGGGGAGGTGGGGTGCTCCGGAGAGAAGCATGACCTCAGTATTACCCAGAATCTTGGCTACAGTCCTGGAACAAAGATCTAGTTACATCTAAAGATAAATGTGGCCTGAGGATTAAACAGTTCAGAAGTTCCTAACAGGTGAGATGAAAGTTTTCTTTGATACCTTTTACACAGTAAGCAATTAGACGGCCATGAGAAGAGTGGGAACTTCACTCTGCAGCAACAGCAAACCTGACAAAGACACACACACACACACACACACACACACACACACACACACACACACACACAAACACAGAGTCAGTGAGTCCATTTACTAAACACAGCACAGTGAGAAAAAGGAAAGAGGGAAGTTCCACTCCATTACCCTGCCTCTCTTCATGTTATTGTAAAGCTCTTTGCTCTGAAGAAACTTCTCCATCTCTGCTTTGACGAGCACTCGGCGCACATTGATGACCTCATCCACGGTTAAGGCGAGACTCTCCACAGGGTGGCTGAACTCCTCCTGTAAATGGCCGACAGCACAAGAAGAACAGACTCATCAGTCCATCCACTCTTCCACTATTTTTACATAATAAAATACTCATAGTTTACTCTACAGTGACCAGATTGGGAAGTCAGACACATGATTCCTCATGTGGAGTCACATACTGTAACCGTCATTTTTACATGTTAACATTGCACTGTTGGATTTTGTTTATATTTTACAAAAAGAAGTATATATGTTAGGAATGTTTTTTTATTGATTAAAAAACAATAAAACAAAACATATCTCATACAATGTACATCACCTGCATACAACAACCCCCCCCCAAAACAAAAGCAAATATATTACTTCTTTAACCAACACTACTACTAGTACTTTTACATTATTTTCTAGAACTAGTCTTAATTTCAAGCACTTCATCTCTTATATTTTTTTAGCTTCTTTTACATATTTGTATTGATATCCTCAGCCATAGAATTAAAGCATCCAACATACAAACGAAAAGTCACAAAAGTCGAACTTTGTCATTAAAAATTGTATTTTTAGCCAACAGGACAACAGGTTTTTAATTTCTTCTTCTTCCACATCAGGCAATAGAATACAACAATAGCATCTCTCGGTTTCCACCCCAAGTCAATAACATAATGACAAAATCCTAAATTAATGTACCACATCCTCATTATCATCATATTAAAAAAATATGTTTTTTATTTACACACTTAAATATACGAATAACAATAATGCAAAATTTCAGTCAGATTGACCTTTTCAGGTATTAACTACTTTGCTCCCCTCTCCTCTCTGTGTTGGCAGCAAGAACAGTCTGACATTACCTCAATTTTTTAATGTGTATCATGTATTGATAACTTCTTCATCATCAGACAAAAAAAGCAAAAAACCTTTACCCAATACTAAAGAACTCATATAATAAATCCTAGTTATATACATTCTATCCCTATCCTTACTTTAATATTTGGAAAAAAGTCAAGTGTTTCTACAGCTTCTTTTTCTATTGTAGTTATGTGAATATATTGTTTACATTTCATCTGTTAGAATATCCTTCAAAATAATAAAATTTAGCTGGTTTCACCATTCATCTCATAGATTTTTTTCTCATGTTTTAAGAAACTTAGAAAACTAGGATCAGATGAAACTGACTTAATGAGATGAATATTTTTGCAGTGCATTTTCTGTACCAGAGTAACTGGTAGAGAAACGCACCATCTCTCATGCTGCTGTGACTCTAACTCACCATCCATTGGTGCTCGTCTCCAGCTTTGGAGCCCGACGTTGTTTCTGAGCCCTCCGTCTTCTCATCAACCGAAGTCAGAGACAGACGGGCCGGAGAGGATGGCACCCAGCCATGAACTGGGAAGGAGGCTGGGGTGGGGAAACAGGCAAGAAGTGAACGAGATAGAGAGGAAACAAGGACTGAATAGGACTGAATCACAAGAGGACAGCATCGGTGACTGAATGAGAGAAAGCAACAAATCTGACTCTAACACGCCCATGAACTACACATCAGCCTCTTTCACTGAGGGTTTGTCTATTGACTCTTACACTGTAATGCATTATTAATCTCATGTCAGGAGAGTGATTCAGTCCAGGCTGCTACATTTGTAACTTAGATCTCAGTGAGAGGAGAGGTCTAGCCAAAAGAGGAGCTAGAAAGAGGCTCGGTTAAATGATGGTGGGAGGGGTTAAACAGACCACACAGAGCTGAGACAGGGAGCCTCATTGATCCTGGACATGGAAAGTGTCAATTTGGCTCTAATGGAAAGTAAACAGGCGAAGAGAAAGGCTGGAACAGGCCAGCAAACATCATTCGTACATGTAATTTGGATCAGTTGCCAATGACAGCTGTGGCTTACAGACTTCATCCTCACAGTCACACAGTTAAGGCTGAGGAGTCCCCTGTTGGCAGAGTCATGCATGTGCTACCCGGTAAATCTCTATCCAGCTATTACTTGGGCTTGTCTGGGGGTCGTGGCATGCAGCCGCATGGATTAGATAGCGGCCGCCTAGAGACTGAGTATGGATTGAAGTCGGGATCGTTTTTCCAACAATTACCTGTGGATATGGATGATGAGGCTGCTAATGCATGAATCACGGCCAACGAGCATAACATCCTCCCTGTGGCTTACATTCAGCACACAGTTCAAAGCCTTTAGCCTCTACCCTCCTTCCCTTTGTCTGACTTTTTCATCACATCTCTATATTTGGTTAGAATCCATCCCAACTTTTCCAGTAGCTTCTGAGCAGATGTAATCCCTGTCAGCAAAGGGTTTGAAGGATTTCACAATGGTGGGGTAACATGTTATTCAGCTCATATTTCAGGGAGGTAACAGTCATTTAATGAGATTACTGCTTGAGGTAAAACTGAGGACAGATGGAAGCACCAGGGACACGATTTCCCACAACCACTGATCATTTCGTGGCCTCGAACGTTGAAATATAAACCTTAGAAAACATTTTACTTCCAACTGAATAGACATTCTATAATTACAAGGGGTATGGAAAGGGCTTGTGTTTCATTTTTAAGCAGTAGAAGTAAGCAGTTGTTGGGTTTTTCATGAACTTCTAATTTCTACACCTCTGCTTTCCTTCCAGGCTTCAAAACAAAAGAGCCTTAAAAGGTTGTTCAGACTTCTGGCACCGTTAGTTTGTGGGGGGCCTGGGCTGGGTATCAGTTTATGGGCAAATTGTATTGTATGGCCAAAATCTTTAGTTCCATAATACATAAATGAGGATAAATACACAAGACTGTACTATAGTATAACTGGTACATTGTCTCCCTCTATGGGAAGGTAATTAAAACTGCAGCCAGTGTGAACCATCTGCCAAAGAGGACTAAGAGTTTGCAGGTTTTCATGGCAAACACTACAGTACCATCATTCCCTTCAGCCAAATATGACGTGAGCTCTAGAAGGGATTTGTTGGGATTGACTGGATTAGAAAATGAACCCGCTGAATGTCAGTGAAGCTTGGTTGAGAAGCAATGTAAGAACATTCATGCCTAACTCTTGCTCAACTGTTTGGCTATGCTCAGTGTAAACTGTTGTGAAGAAAACACATGCAAACACGCGCACGCGCACACACACACACACACACACACACACACACACACACACACACACACACACAAAACATGCAGCAATCCTGTGTGTTGCACTGACAAATACCCTGATCACAGTTTATTTTCAGTTACATCAGTTTGTTAATCTGAAGAATCTGAGAAACTAGTCAACAGGTTTCTATGTCCTTTGAAGGAAAATGAGGCCATAGGTCAGTTGAAACAACTGCTGTTGATTTAGTGTCAATAGTGCCACCATGTGTTCATTTATAGAGCACTTTAACTCTTGAAGTAAAGCTCTGCTTCTTGGAATCCTTGGGCCAGTTTCTCTATAATGTGGTTTCTATAATGCCTCCTCTTTGGAAGCCCCTCCTCAATGCATAACCTGATATATGTTCATCTATTTCAGCAATGGGGAAAGCAGCATTTCATTCACACAACATTAACCAGAACACAAACTCCATTTTTCTTTTCCCGCATTTATCACTGGTTTCTGCTACACAGTTAAACTATTCTTAGCACTGCCAGAGGCTTACACAACAAAGACACAAACCTCTCCTGCTCATTGAAAAAAATCCAGCACAAGCCTCATTATTTTTTGGATTTGACAGATATGTTTGCTCAATGAGCATCTCTGGTTTTTCTTTTTTCTCTGTCAAAAATCTCTCCATCTTGTATTTTACATATTTTGCTGTCTGAATATTTTTTTCCAAGCCTTCTTATTGTTCCCAAATGAATCATTCATAGGTTTCTCCACAGGAGACATTTCGCTTTAAAATGGTACAGGTAAGTCTAGTATCACTGATGATGTCTCATTTCCAGCAATTATTCAAAAGCAGCAATTTCTAATGTTATTAGTGACACCCAAGTGTCAAGCAGTTAGATTCAACTTAAATTTTTGCAGATATTCCCTATTTGGACTACATTTCTCAAAATTCTGTGAAATTTAAGAAAGTCCATAATCAGTTTTGATCTTAAAATGCGTCCCCAGGATAATCAGCCTACATTTACATACTGACCTCTGTGATAAGGAGGCGGCCCGCCGCCAGTAAGGGTCCGGGAACGTGGCCTCTCACCCCTCAGCACGACCGAACCGTCCAGTTGGGCCGACTCAGAGAGGGAAGGAAGCATCTCTCCCCGGAGCATGGCCAGGTCATGTTCCGAGAAGGAGCGGTCCCTTTTCAGGGGCATGGGGGAGCTCTCTGCCCTCTTCAGCTCCACGCCGTCTGGGGACTCCTCCTCCTGTGGTGCAGACGGAGGTTGAAGAGGGAGAGGAAGGCTTGAGGCTGGGTCAGAACTGGTCCAGGATTAAAGTGTTTTACAGAGAAAAATCAGAGCTGTTGTGATCAATCAATCAATCCTGGTCAATCCTGTCTTTTTATGACTTTGTACACAGACCTGAGACATCCCACACCTGTTTAACATTAAAGAAAAACTAAATTGTGAAGACAAAACTGTGATGTTTGTGGCCACAGAACAGAGCATTTTAAACATATAAAGAATGAAATAATGAAAAAAAAATTTCTGTTGTAGATCAGCAGTGGGCTCAAACTCTGATACAAGTAAAGATGACCCAGAACTGAACTCCTCTTCAGGTTGTGCCCGGTCTGGTGCTTTGCTCTGCTATGATCATGACATTGTGGATTCATTCCCCATTTGAGTAATTCGATTTTTTAAGTACTAGAAATCAACATACAAGAGAAAATGACATGAAATAACTTTCAGGTATCAAATAGGAGCCCAGAAAAGTAATGTATTTTATTGCAATGAAATAAAATAATCGGCCTGTTCTAGACAATAAATTTTTTTATCAGATGGATTATGTTATATTGGTTTACAAGTCACACAGCAGTCTCTTTATCTTAGAAATATTGCATACATTTCTGACTGGCTATTTGCCTATCCATTTCAATATATGTTAAAGTTGGATTTCTAGGTGTCTATTTCTTTCATTTTTTACTATAGTAAAATTTAAAGAGAGACCAAATGGTGAATATATTTCTCAATATGCTGCTACAGCCATGGGTTATATTTATTCGTTAGCTTTATCTAAACTGAAGTGTAATTACAAACATGTAGACTGGAACATGCTGTGCACCTACTTTTGATATTTTTCTGACCACCAAAGACACCTTAACTCTTCTGAGAGACTGTGTTTTATGAAATCTCCATAAAATAATTGTTTCAAAGGAACAACAAATAGAAGAAAAGAAGAAGAGAACAGATCAACTACTATACTCACACCACATTTACTAACTACTGACCTAAAATTGGCCTTGCAGCACATAGAAATGATAAAAATGGTTTCTTTCTCATGTCAAACAACACTGAAAAGGCAAGGCGATCTTCAGGCCCCCCACCCCCAACCCGACCCATGTCCTGTGAGGACACTTTTTAACACGCCTAAGTATAAGGGAGAATTGTCATCTACATTGTTGAGTTTTGATGTTTGATGTATTACACAGCAACAAGACATTTTTACCCACAATGCATGTGCTCCTGTGAAGAACATCAGTCAGCCCTTAAAAAAAGCAACGATGGTTCCGGTGCTTCCTTTTCTTTTCAAGATTTTGGTGTTTGAACTCCTGTCTGGGCTCACCTCAGATATATTCATTTCCTCCATCTCTGCCAGAGTCGGGGCCTTGAGCAGGACGCGGGGGCGGGACGGCGGCCGGGGCCCAGGCTCTGACACGGACAGGTCGATGCATGAAGTAGATTTGACATTGCAAGGACAAGTCTGAGCCAAGCAGGGCAGAGAGCCAAATGCTGAGGGGAGAGAAACCAAAACACTGTCAGGGAACAAATAAGTAAGATCAGAAGGCAGTGATTCAACATATATAATGTACTGTGTGCAGCATTCTAGCGTCAATAACTCATTGCTACACTTATTTTTCAATATAGGTTTAAATAGTGTAAACCAACAAGATCAACAGAGGCGCTAGAGTGTAGCTTTTTCACTAAATCTGCTTTTATCGTAAATCACTGGGTCTTTTTAGGCATAGAATTTTCTGTATTGATTTATAGCAAAAATTAGAAAGAAGTACTTCCAGTAAATACAGAACCTAAAACTGTACTGATATACGTTTTTAAGTTAACAATGGAGTAAACTATCATGTATAACATGAAACAGGTTGCTCATAGCAAAGAAGCCACAGATCATTTTTAGCATCTTTGATCTCATTGTTTTGGAGTTTATGGTCCACAAATGCACTGCTTTGGTTCAGTCTCACCTCATTCATCAACCTCGTTTCCAGCAGCTGTTTTAAGCAAAAAGCTCAGATGAACCCAGTGTACACTGGTGGCCAAAAAAATCAAATCCAAATAGATATTAATGCAATGCAGTTGTTTACTAGGTTTTTTGCCAAATTCTAGTATATGCTCGCAAGACAGCTGAAAAAACAGAAAACAAAAAAGAAAAGAAGGGAAAGAAAAGAAAGGAAAAGATAAGAAAAGAAAAGAGACAATGACCCACAGATTTAATTGATTGTTTGCTTCAGTTTTCATTGGCTTTGCAACAAAGTTAAAAAAAAAAAACAGCTGTTAAGCATATATATATTAATAATGGACGTATCATCAGGTATCAGGTTTCTTAAAGTGACAAGTTTAACTCTGGTCCCTTTAGTTGAGACACGTTCCCTGTAACCATGAGGTCACTCCACTATACATGCTGCAATGATAATATTGCTTATAATTAATTGTCAGAGATCTGATCTCTTGTTTTTATAAATTACCCACAGTAGCATTAAATAGAGCCTTTTGTTATGTCCAGTTCTCTGCAGCATATCACTCTTTTATCAGCAGCCTCCATGTTGAATAACACTGACCTTGATCTGTAAATAACAGGTCAATATTTATGAAATGCAGCACCACCTCCACACTGCTTGTATGCAGTTCATGACTGTGTTGTGACCCTCAAAGACTACTGCATGGAGCGTCAGCCCTGGAGCCTTTATTTAGTTGTGTGTGATCCATTTTACTTCATGGTAACATTTGCTGTCTGGATAGCACAGCAGGGCAAAAAAAGGGTCACCCTGAAAGTCCTGCAGGGACTTTACATAGACAGATTACACACAAATACAAACATACAGGTACATAAGGTAAGATGTCAAGAGCAGCCACTGGACCTTATCTTCTACATTGTTTAATATCAATATAACGCTTCTTCCAGACACCATCCAACAGTTGTTTTTTTTTTTGACAAATGTCGACAAATATAATATCTGACCATTTTATAAGTACTTTTGAATAACAAAAAAAAAAACAAGGTCTACTTTTAATTTGAAAAGCACCACAGGTCAAGTAGAAAAATTAAGAATTCTCTTTAATAAAGACAGATGTCTTTCAATTTACTTAAAATTAGAAATATTCTGATGTTTTGCGTTTAGTTCTTTAATCCGTAAATTGACCTTTGATGAGAGGCCTTAATTTAAGTATACCGGAGTAAAAGAAACAGTGAGCAATGATAGTCCCCTTACGTCTGGAGCTGGGCAGAACCACAGGCCTTAGCTTTCTCTCCTGCTTGATCTCAGCCAGGACCTGGTCGTGGAGGGACTGCTGTTGTGGGGGAGGCGGGGGTAGGTTGCGGTCTGTAACCTAATGAGGAGAAATAATTGGAACATATCCATACCTCTGAGATATCTAAAAGAGATGACAAAGAAAACAATGGATTTTGCTCCTATTGGTATGGTCAAGGAGCTAGTAATATATATATGTCTATGTCTATTGGTAATGGATAAATATATCAGGGAGAAGCCAATGTTAGCAATGTGTCAGTCTAGTCAGTTCAGTCAGGGAACGAGTGGGCTGAAGCAAACGACAGTTAAGTGTCAGATTAACCTCATTAAGCTACACTCACAGAGAAATCTACCTTGTCAGACAGTTCACTTATTATTACCTCTGGCAACGAGGTTTAGTTTTCAATTACGTCCGTTTGCAAAACCTAATGGACCGATTTGCACTGAACTTGGTGGAGTGATGGGGCATGAGCCACCCATTAAATTTTGGCGCAAATCCAGAATTTTTTTTCACCTACCTTAACATCGTGAGATTGGGCATTTTTCAGGGTTTACTGTAAAAGAGAACTGCTGTAAACTCTATTAAGACTTAACCTACTCACTGGTTTAAGTGGAGGTCTTGATCTGATGAAATCCAGTATCAGTTCATGGGCATTCCTCTTTACTCTGGTAGGAATGTCACCGTCCACCTGGGTAAAATAAGAAACACAAAACCAACTACAGCACTTTCCCAGTTAATCATACACTCTGCCCTGAGTACGGCTGTAGTAAGGGGCCTTAAGGGTAACTCTGGGTCTGATGCTCAATAAGACGCAGCCACTCTAGGCTATTGAAATGTTTTAAGGGGAAAAAAGCACATCAAGAGATTACCATAGTAAGAATATTAAAGCTGAATTAACTGATTTTTTGGTCAATTGAGGACAATGTTTAACTCTTCTATTCTATTACCTGATAAAGTTGATACAGCGAACATGCCGATTTATGTTCACACATCCAGCAGCAGAAGTGGCATATATTCAGATTCATGATTCTGACAAATGCAAAAAAGTCAGCCCTATATTCTCCCTCCTTTTAGCTCATTGTGGTTGACACCGGCTCTTGAAGAAATATACATCTGCTAAATGCTGCACTATGATCACCAACTAGTTGATAAGGTTGTGTATCTGCTGTTTGATGCTGGGCAGGTAGGGGACAGTGGGTCTGTCAGCTACATACTGTGTGAAAGGGTTGATAAGAGCTTTGAGTATGAACTCAAAACAAAGGGCTAAAAAAAGCTGAAATGCTCTGTAGAGTTGGCAACATCTCTTACATTATCTATAGTAATTTTTTTCCATTGGTAAAATAAAAATATTGATTAGTTCAGCTTTAAGTAAACTAAAACATGCAATAAAACCACATTAATGAAGGTAACTGCAATAATATGAAATTTTGCCAGTTACAGAGAACTCAAAAAGTTGCACCTGAGTGTATGAAATAATTTCATTGTATTACCACTACATAGAAATATGAATACCCAGTTAAAGTGGATACATACACTTTGTGATCCACTGGTGCTTTCTGGAACTGCAATGCAACAGATGGCAGAACAACAGCCTTCATGAATATTTGTGTTCTGATTCTGAATTATGTATCCGCCCAGGGGCAAGGCTGCGAGGTGACCCTGCCACATGTATGCCTGCTATAGAACACCTACTGTAACAAAGCCTATAGAGTACATGGTGCAGTGGACTGCCTGAATAAGATGGTGGTGGTTTCAAGGTCTGTAAATGATAAACTGGAGTCACAGTTGATAACATAGCAGAGTTGAGGTTTCTGAGAAGAAAGAAAGATGTCATGATATTTCTTTCTCCAGATATGCAATGGCTTAGTTTGACTGCTTTTAGTAGCTCACACCTCTGCTGACATTTCAGCAGCTCTAGGCATTTACTGACATTTCATCTGCTTTCAACATCTACGAGTTAACTGACACTTAAATTGACTTTTACTCTGACAGTGCTCACATTTCCTCGAGCTCCATTGATTCCTCTGCAACTGAAATTAAACTGCTTTGATTATAGTTCAACTGACATTTGAACTGCTTTCATCTCTTCATATTCATATCATATCTAATGATTGGCTTTCTTTTTTACAGCAACAGCATTATCTCTCACCATGACTTTGCGTAGCTGGAACTTGCGTGCTCGTATGTCCTGCATCAGCATCTCAAAGGGTGTGAGGCTGTACTCGGTGGGTAGCGGGTTGAACGGCTGCTCCTGCACTTTCTTCAGTTTCACTCCCTGTCTGAGCTCCTTCATTAGCTGCACCCACAGACGTGCCTAGGTTGGAAACAACAATGACAATACACATCTGCATGTGTCAACATGACAACAGCGGCTTCCACAGTCAAACACACTAACGTATTGTCCTCCCTTTCACACTGTGCCCTTGTCCTTAGGTCTCACCCAGTCTCTGTGTTTCAGTGCATCCAGTTCTGCTGTAGATCTGTCTTCCAGAGCTTCCTCTGTTGTGATCTTTTTCAGCATCTGGGCACCAAAAGGCAAGAAACACATTTTGCATTTTTATTATAATCACAATCTAAACAGTGACAACAGTCAATGCAAATACTGCTGCAATGTGTAAAATCTAAAGGGGTTATACTCAGTAACTTTAAATTCACAGCAATATTTTCATGCTATGTGAGGAAATTCTATGTGATTATTTCAGATTATTCACCAGTGTGAAAAATAATCTGACTCTGCACATAGTGGCTTTAACCCTAATCACTCAACACTGAATAAGGGCATGTAAAAGTTAAAAAACACTAAACAAAAGTTAAAGCACCTGAAATAATCCATGTGGAAAATCATGTGCACATCCTCTACGGCAAGTATAATGGGTAAAAGTTCTTCCAATTAAGTTTGGCTAACCTGTGGGATTATTTAAAGGAAAACAATAGTTCATCATAACTTGGGCTTTTTCATTTGTTCGGGCAGTGAGAGAACACTGAAGCAATTGCTCAAACCTTGGGATGTGGGGACATTACTAAAAATATGTGCCAAGGGCAGCAGCCACAAGTAGTCAGATGATCAGTCGGTTTCTAAAAACCCATCAGGTTTAGACTGATTAGCTACAACTTCATTTAGAAGAAAAACCTCTAAAAAATCTTACAAATGTAATAATCCAAACCATGAATGCACACAACTTAGGTAAGTACTGTAGGTCAAAACTGAGTCTAGAGATCAGGCTGCAAACTGATGGAACTAGAATGTAGACAGGTGTATCATAATTTTAAACTTACTTTTTCCATATTCAAATTAATTAAACTGAACTCTTCGATCTCCATTGGATTTCTTTTTTCAGCTATGTTGCCATGTTCCTAGAGTTCAGCAATTGAAGGTATTCAAGCATTATGGAGTATTGTTTTACCAGTGGGTTTTGTTTTTGTTTGCCATATGCACATGGATGAACAGATATTGTAGGGGGGCAACACAGCAAAAATTTCCGCTTACAGTTTCATACAATTTCACTGATCAGCATTTGTTGATGTGTGAAACGTAATGTAATGTGTGAGGAAACCAACCAATGCACCAGTAAAGGCACAGAAGAAGAAGAAGACAGATAGCTAGCAAAGCCCAATGTGAATAATGTAGAATTTAAAAAAGCCAAATAATTGGATTTGAAAACATTACATGAGTAAGAGAATTTATTCCACACCTTTGTTAGGCCTGAAGGAACCACACAATATGTTTCGGTGTGAAACACTTCACTTGGTGAATACAAAGTAATTACTACTGATGAAAGCAACGGTAAAATCTATGATAATAAGAACCAAGTGGTAATACATGGGAATAATAAAAATGATAGCAAAGCTGAATAAGTGAGGAGCATTCATACATTTTAATAAAAATATGATTCTCTAATGGACTTTTTGTATTAAATCCAGAAATCCATCTGGTAAATGACAATGTCTATCATCTGCATATACTCAAGGGCTGTGCTTCCTGTGCAATATCTCAGCTACATATACATAAACAGTTCAACAAGGGTGAGCCAGTAGAGTGACACAACAGAGGTCAGGATTTGAGGTTGACTACTGGAAGGAAACTGCTTTCTTCAGTCATTTTTCAGTCTCTGCTCCATAGCATGTAAACAGGAATATTAATGTAGCAGGATTGTAAGCATTTAAAATTCAGAGAGTGCAATTACAGCAAGGTGAGGGCCACTGGAGGCAGCAGCAGGGAATAGCCCACTGAGATAGATAAAAAGCAGGCCATTTGTGTATTTTCCTTCATTTATTCTGTGAGTGGGCAATCTTAGTTTTTTTAGGAGTTATGACAACATTGACATGAGAATCTGACATACCTCCTTAGCATCTCTAATCTTGATGAGGAAAGTCCGTAGCTCCAGAGTCTCTACAAAAAGAGCCCTGCAGACGGCCTGGTAGTGCTCTCGGGCCAAGCTCGGGTTGGCCAGCCGTGATGCACACATCGCCATTACCTGGCGGAACGTGCACACTGGCCTTATTATTCCCTCCTGCTCTTCCTCTTCCTCCTCCTCCTCTTCCTGCCCGCTGTACCCCTCATCTGTTGTGCCATTACCGGCAGCACTGGCGCCCTCTCCTCTCTGGTCCCCCCCAGCCATGCGTTCGATTAGGCGCTCCAGTTGTGGGCTCAGCTCCCGCTCCTCTGTGTCGTCCAGCCCCCAGTCCAGAGCTCGGTAGATGGCCACACCCAGTGACTGGACCAGCTGGTGAATGGATGATGAAGACAGTAGTACACAGGTTGCTGTTTATCAACAACATTTCCATACTAAGTTTGTCAAAATCCTGCTAAACACCAAAATTCAAACTGGTCCACTCAGACAAAACTTTAAGATGATTCTCTCATTTAATAGTCTTTATTGTGTATCTGATTTATCCATGTCAGCAGATCTAGTGAGATTGTATTGAAAGTATTTAAGAGATATTAGCCAAACTTCAAAAGGATTTTGTGTACATATGGCAATTTTTATAGTACTGGCAGTGATTGTCAATAATTTGCTCTCTAAGTAGTCACATCTCAGAGAGACAGTAAGCATCAAATGAGAGATAGTTGAAAAGCTTTTATGTTAGCATTAACATGAAATGAATAATATGACAAGAGGATAAATGGATAAGCTCAAGTATATTGTTCCAAAACACTTTTTTTTAGAGCTAAAATTCACAAGTTTGGAAAAAATGTTCATGTCATCTAGAAAAAAACCCTTTAGTGGCAAATAAAGGTTCATATAACAGGTGATACCTTGATAACATTTTACAGTGAAATTCATTTGTTTGCGATCACCATTTGAACAGTGAGGCACTTCCTGTCTCTCTTCTTTTCTCACCTGATGCTCTGCATTTGGTGGAAGAGGAGGCTCACCAGTGTCATCTGAAGAGACAGAGGAGACACAACCAATCAGGACCCAATTTGACTTTAAGAACAATTCTGGGTTTAACTTTTCCATCCAAGTTTTTATTACGACACATTCTAAATTATATTTCTGATAAAATTCTAGAAAAAATTCACATTTATCCATTGCTGAACCGCATAAAAATCAACTCTGAAAATGTTTAAGTTTATAAACTTTAAATTCATGCAAAGTTCAATTCAATCCAATTAAGCTTTTTTAGACATAACGTTTTGATATAAAACAAAAAACTGCAAAAAGTCAATCCAAAGCATATACATACAGAGAGATAAGTCAATAATACCTAAGGAAAACATTAAAAAGTTATAAACAAGACACACAATTAAAAAAGTTACTAATTACTTCATTTGAAATACTCCAAATCAAAGCGGAGTAATATAGTTGTAAAAAAAGTCTGTATTAAATATTATACAAATAAAAATCAGATATAAAAACATGACAAGCAGTTCTATATTCTCCTCAGTTTTGAATAAATTTGGGACTTGCCAAACTAAATCTTTGTGTGTGATTTATAACTATCCAGTTTTGAAGTGACTGGACTTTTGCAATAATTAAAATTCACTGGTACCTTTTTTTGTGTGTAGAGATTATGTTTTGGGATATTGAGCTGGTCTAATCTAAAAGTCTCTGTCCTTTTTCGGTAAAAGCTGCTTTTCTTATCCTATGAAAGCAGAGTAGTGGTGTGAGTCTGATCACATGGTTTCAAAATTTTGACTGCTCTAAATTTCATTTTTACTTGCAAGGGGATCATTTGAAGTTTTTACAGAATTCAGAATCCATTTAGTTTTTTTAGGTTGGTATCATATTTTTCTTCTTTTATAAGTTAGTTTTTGGGCTAATATATTTACAGCCTTGTTAAAACAAATTCTCAAAGCACTGATTCTTGTTCCTGTAAAAGTATAAGTTTATAAGTTTATAAGAGCCAAACAAACAGAGAAGAGACAAAATAGATGCTTTCTCCCCAAAATAAAGCTTTCAACTAACAGCTGGCACTTTCTGCAGTACTGGTAAGAAAATAGATTTAAACTTCATACTAAATCTGATTCATTTTGATTTCTGCCATTGGAGTTGAATATATAGAGGCAAGAAAAACTGTTGCTTTGAAATTTGGTTATTTTCTGAAATACTTGGTTATTTAATCTAAGTCAGAAACATCGACGAATACAATGTTCTTAGACTTATAACATGCAAACAATTATAATCTCTGGTGTCTTTCTTCAACACATTCATTCAAGATTCCCAGTGCAGGTGAGAAAAAGTGAACCATTGGATTTAATAACTGGCTAAACCTCCTATGGCACCAGTAACCTCAAACATGTGCTTTCTCTAGCTATGGATCAGACCTGCACAATGTTCAGGACACATTCTTCCAACAGAGCTTCCTCATCTCAGACATACTATTATTATATTTGGTGTGAATGGCTCTCAAGGTCATTTCACAGCATCTCTATTAGGTTAAAGTATGGGCTCTGATTGTTTTTCCTTGTTTCTGTTGTTCATAAACCAAAGTAGCTCTTACCCACATCTCTAAATTGGTTTAATTGAGAGGTTCTAGCTCCTGACTCCAAATTAGCTGTTGTTGATGTCATTAGCCTCCAGCTTCACACCATTTCTGACCAACACTATTAATATTGGAATTATGTTTTCAACATAGAAAAGGAAAATACAATTATTTCTGTTGTTAAGATTGCTTTTTCATTATTATAACTTAGAAGATCTGATTATATTTATTTATTTAGACAAATTTACACATATATGCAGGTTATTCAAAGGATTTGATTATTTTTTTTCCTGCCACTTTGAAATTAAACTATGTGATAAATCATCAATGTTTTTGAGAAAACCCAATGTTTGTGCCATCAATAGTGATTCCTGTGAATTTTATAACAATAATAAAAAATAAGTCGGCTTGTTTTCAATCTTCTACTCATTAAATCAGATATGTTACTCAGTGTGTCCCAGGTGAGGCTGTGTGTGCATATGTGTGGTTGTGTTAGACAGTATAAAAGCACTTTCTCCTAGCTCAGATGTCAGGATTGACATCCTAGAGGCCTGAAACTCCTCGATCAGCAGCTCTCACTGCGCAGAAACAGGAGAATGGACAGATAAGAGAAGCAGGAGCAAGGAGACAAAGACAGAGAGAGAGAAATGGTGTCAACACCCGGGAAAAGAGAGAGAAGGAAGTGAGTGATAAACAGAGAGATGAGAGAGATCAGGAGAAATATAAGAGCAATAGGTTTGGATGTGGTGATGAGCACTGAGAACAAGACAGGAACGTCAGACAAACAGAGCATCATTGTTCCCTGTGTGAACACAGAGGCTGCTTCAATCTGCAACAAAAGGCAGCAACTGACACTGAAGCCGGGTGAAGAAACTCTATTATAATGTCCTCCCCAGTGAGTGAGTTGATAACATGAACCCCTGCAAACCCGTCAAACAGGTTCACATAATGCACAGCCAGGGTCACGTAGTGTAACCAATGATACTTTCACGAGTTTCCCAGAGTAACAGGTGAGTAAACACAGAAGAGGACAGGAATCTGCATGGAAAACACTTCCAAAAGTCTTCAACCTTAGATCTGGGAAAACACAATAAACCAGTTAGAAATTAAGAGTTTTCTCCATTGAGCTGCAGTGATTTTCTAACAGAGAGCATTTTAAACAGCAGTCCTTACAATAAAGACAAACCGTTTTGATTTTCAGGGCTGTTTTCTCTACAGTTTAATGGTTTAGGTTATGAGTTTTGGGAATGTTAGTAGGACATATCTGGGAATGACACATCAATGCCAGCTGCTCTGTGAAGCTGTAATGCTCATTGTTAAAATTTACGGACAAAGATTATCTTATCTTTAGCATTTAGAGATGAACTAAATGAAAAAAATAGTGGTGGTTGTCATGCGAAAATGCATTACTGACACCAATACAATGGATTCAGCTAATTTAAATGCAGCTATACAATTCAATTCAATTCCACTTCAATTTTATTTACATAGTGCCATATTATAATAGACATTATCTCAGGGAACTTTTCATAATGAGCAGGTCCATACCGGACTCTTTATAGTTATTATTTACAGAGTCCCAACATTCCCCCCATGAGCAAGAATCTGGCGACAATGGCAACGAAAAACTCCCTTTTAAAAGGTAGAAACGTTGAACATAACCCGGCTCATGGGGGGGGGGGTCTGCCTCAACCGGCTGGGTTGAGAGTAAAAAAGAGAGCGAGAGACGGGGGGCAGGAGGGAGGAGAGAGAGCATAGCACAATAATGGGACTAATAGCTATATAATAGTATAGTTATACTAACAGGGCTGATAATATTACTAATAGGACTAAATGAAATGGTAACAGTAGCAAACATAAGGAGAGGGTGTCTGCCTCCTGGACCAAAACTGGAAGATGGCTCCACAGCAGAGGAGCCTGATAACTGAAAGCTCTACCTCCCATTCTGCTGTGGAGACTCTAGTAACCACTAGTCCTGTGTTCTGGGAGCAGTGTTCTACTGAGGTAATAAGGTACTATGAGCTCTTTAAGATAGGATGGTGCTCGGCCATTAAGGGCTTTGTAGGTGAGGAGGAGGATTTTAAATTGTATCCTGGATTTCACAAGGAACCAATGCAAAGAAGCTAACACATGTGACATATGATCTCTCTTTCTGGTTCTTGTCGATATTCTCGCAGTAGCATCCTGAATCAGCTGGAGACCAATTACTGTTTTATTGGGACAGCCTGATAATAGGGAGTTGCAATATTCAAGCCTAGAAGTAATGAAAAGCATGTACTAGTTTTTCTGCGTCATTTTGGGAAAGGATGTGCCTGATTTTTGCGATATTACAAAGGTGAAAGAAGGCAGTCCTTGAAGTTTGTATTATGTAGGAGTTAAAGTACATGTCCTGATGAAAGACCACTCCTAGCAGATTCCTAGCAGCCGTGCTAGAGGCCAGAGCAATGCTATCTGGAGTAGGTATATCATTAGATAATGTGTGTCTGAGGTATTGTGGGCCAGGCACAATAACTTCAGTTCTATCTGAGTTCAATAGTAGTTCCTGGTCATCCAGATCTTTATATCCTTAAGACATCGTTAGTTTAGCTAACTGATTGGTTTCATCAGGCTTCATTGACAGGTACAATTGGGTGTCATCTGCATAACAATGGAAGTTTATGGAGTGTTTCCTGGTAATATTGCCTAAGGGAAGCATATATATGGTCAATACAACTGGTCCAAGAACCTTGTGGAACTCTGTGACTAACGTTTGAGTAGATGGAGAATTCATTGTTAATGTGCACAAATTGAAATTGATCTGATAAGTAGGAAATGTAAACCAGCTAAGAGCAAGTCTTTTGATGCCAATGAAATGCTCCAGTCTCTGTAATAGGATTTTATGGTCAATAGTGTCAAATGCGGCACTAAGATCTAACAGAACAAGTACAGAGACAAGTCCTTTATCCAATGCAGTTAGTAGATCATTCGTAACCTTCACCAGTGCTGTGTCAGTGCTATGATGCCTCTAAATCTTAACTAAAAATCCTCAAATAAACTACTTTTATGTAAAAAGTCCCACAACTGGTTGTCGACAGCTTTATCAAGGATCTTAGAGAGAAAGGGAAGGTTGGATATGGGTCTATAGTTGGCTAAAACATCTGGATTGAGGGTTGACTTTTAAAGAAGAAGTTTAATTAAAGCTATCTTAAAGGACTGCAGTACATAGCCTGATAATAAGGACAAATTGAATATGTCTAATAGAGAAATGCTAACTAAGAGAAGAACTTCCTTAAGCAGCCTGGTTGGGATGAGGTCTAAGAGACAGGTTGATGGTTTAGATGAAGAGATCATTGAAGGTAGTTGGTGAAGGTCGATAGGAAAGAAAATGTCTAGGTATATTTCAGATTTTACGACTATTTATGTTTCTGTGATTGAGGAAAAATTGGTGCCGGTTGAGAGAAGGAGGAGGTGAATTCTGTCTCTAATAGTTAGAATTTTATCATTAAAGAAGCTCATGAAATTGTCACCACTGAGAGCTATAGGAATACATGGATCAATCAAGCTATGACTCTCAAGAAACCTAGGGTTATTTTTATTTTCCTCTATTAAAGATGAGTAATAGGCTGCTCTAGCAACGCTGAGGGCCTTCTTTTAAATTTTAAGACTGTCATGCCAGGCTAAGCGGAGTTGTTCCAGTTTAGTAGAGCACAGTTGTTTGTTTGTGACTTGTTTCAGTAGTTTAACACAGGAAAAATAGCTAATTTAGATTACAGGGCTGGCAGTGGGTTGACCATCTTGGAATAATGCATGAACACTCCAGAGTGTGAATAACAGGAAGTTTCCAATTTTCCCATTCTGACACTACATGAATGAAGTGTTAGGCACTTTAAGTTAATGCTACCATTAGCAAGCACACAATGACAATGTTAAAATGGTGATATTTAGCAGGTGTAATGTTTACACTGAGGGGTATTGTTAGGTTGGAACTTTGGCTGAGGAGCTCAACTTATGTTGTAATCGTTTGCAAAATGGCAACCTTAGTAACGTTAAATGTGGGATTTGGAAAAACAAGTTATAAAGGAAATAAGAAATAATGTTAACCCCTAACATTACATCCATATTGTGAAGGCTAGCTTTCACCAATTCAAAACAAGTGAACCTCATCAGGCTAAAATGGTCCCAACTTTGACATACTATGACCACTCTCATCAGTGCTGTTAATAACAGGCAGGTGTTTTTCACGAAAAAAGCGATGTTAACCTTCTATACACTATCTGCACAGCACAGAAAAGCAGATAGACACAGTTAGTGCCTAGAATAATGAAACTTAAGAGCTAGATTTTTCTCAAAGTTTTGTGGTAAGTAAAATGGAGCCAAAAGGAGAGTGAATGCTGAACTTGAATTTGTTCATTTTCCAAATCACTGGTACAGTTCTTCTTTGTCTGCTGGATGTGTGAATAGGAAAACTGTTTGCTGACACGTTCGCCATAAGAACCTTGTAGCTCTCCAACCTGAAAACCATATAGGTTGTTTCTCCCTACCATCTGATACGACTCCTATGGCAGCAGGTGTACTGGTCCTTGTTATCATGGTTACAATAATAAACATGGTTAAGGCTGTGGAATTATCAGAGTTAAAAGAAAATACAACCCCAATTGTTTCAAATGAGAAATAAGCCCGGTCTCCCATGTCACAGCCCTGTGTTCTGCCGGGACCACTCCATCCATTTCAGTCCTCCTCCTTCTAAAGACTTTGTTGCTCATTAAGGTAATACGTCAGTTTGCATTTGTTTCACTGTTGAGGATTGGATGATGTGTCAAGGAGCACATTTTTTTCTTTAATGAGGTGTGTAAGGTCAACATAGGCTATGGAATATAAAGTCTAAATAACATTTTTTTTAAAGAAAGTTTGGCCTAAAGTTGACTGCATAAAAAAGGCTTTAAAAGCTGTAACTAAAATATCTGCCATCAAAACTATATTTTGCCCCATGCAGATTGGCTACCACAATTGGAAACTACACACAATATTGTGCATCACTCAATGTTACCTGAGGAAGTAGTCTGTGTCAGACAGCAGTCGGCTCCTGCTTCTTCTAATATAAAGGGAGAGTAACATTTTCCGCATAGCATGAGCATATTCCAGCACCATGATTGAGTTTGTATTATGGCTGATCCAAGTCAGATTTGTTCTCCCTCTGAAGGGGGAATGGGCCAGATAGTCAACCTGCACACACACTCTTGTGTTTACCAATAGTGACCTCCTGTCAGGCTTCAAACCAAAGGAGGCTAAAGAAGAGGAAATGAAAGCAGAAATGTTTGTGAGTCCAGCTTTCTCTGGACATAGTGCTGCTCATTGCTATTACTGTAGGTTTTAATACTTCACTTTCTTCTCATACCAAACACCAAAATTTAATTTAATAAACCAAGTGAAGCTGCAGCATGTAAGTGAGGATGCTTTCTCTACAGCCTTCTCACTAAGGGGACTCACACTGACCCATCAGGTAGTTTACATCAAAATGGTTTGTAGCACGGCTTTGGTTCAAGCTCATATTTGGATTCACATTAATTTCCTCCTCATCTGCAAATTCTTCGACAACTTTATGGGGTTTAGGTTTCCAGGAAACAGAAATATATTTCAGGCTATCCAGGCTACCTGCTGTGCATTCTAATATTACTTAAAAATACCTAATATTACTTCATGCTGTATTTGAATTCCCAGCATAGAGTTGTATGTAAACTATCCAAAACTCAGTAAGACTGTAAATTTAGAGCAGTTTAGAATTGAGTATTTCCATTTATTAATAGTAAAACAAATTGAGCTTTAAATGTCAAAAAAGGTAATTAGAGTATCCTATTCATGTGTACACAGTAACACACAAAACAACATGACAAATTCACCTGGATGTAAAGAAGTAATATTCCTCTTATTTTGACTTGTCACCTCCCAATAGTTTACTTGTTTCTCGTGTGATTGACAGAAATCAAATATAACAACTACAGGTGCCTTTTTGCATGATTTTTGATTGGCTCAAAGTCGTGTGACTGATGAGTCAGATGTGACTGAAAGCACCAGAACATCAACTAAGAGGACCTGGTGGTGAGAGTGTTTTCTGAAATGCCAGGGTTGGATAGACAAAGTTAAGACTACTATGGACACAGGCACTTAATACAATAATTTATTCTATCATCAGAAAGTCATTTGAATGAAAAAAATAATAATTTAAGTCATCTCTCAAGTACAAATGTCAAATATTTTCTGATTCCATGTTGAATAATGAGAGTTTGTTGCTTCTCTCTTATATGTATATATATGTTATGGTCTTATTTTAATCTTTCTGTTCATGCCCTTAAGTGCAAAAATTTTGAAGGGAAATGAGGAAAAAATATATCAAAGACTGAACTCTTTCCATTCTGAGATAACCTTTGAACTACCTAACGAGATCCACCAGCCTGTAATGTTTGGTATGGTTATAGCTGAAAATGGAAATTAACCTCCGCTACTCATTTTAGTGGTGTTTTAAATGATTTGGTTTTCTCATTGGGTTCTGGTCCTCTGACACTTATTTTAAATTTGTAAAGATCTGGGGTTTCTTCACTGACTGCATGTTGGTTTAAGATGCCCACTGAGGGGTTAAGTTTATTTGTCCTGAGCACATCCGTTGGACATCACCAGACTGGGCCTATGAATGGAAATCTAAGTCCCCCCAAGCCAATATGTGAAGGTCTAATTGATTATGAGAACTGTTGATGCTACATCTCATCATGGACATCATTTTTGTTGTTATTCTGACAGAGCTGAATTTGATTTTTTAGCTTTTTTATAACTGTGAATCCAGTGGGCTTCGTGTTGCATCATATCGGTTCTTATTTTTGGGGGAATTTTTTGGGCCTTTATTTGGAGAAGAAGTGTAGAGAGGTGACAGGAAATAAAGGGACATTAGAGTGAGAGACCTACATGCCACAAAGAATCAGACCAGGACTGTTGCTATCACAGTGTATGATATACCTCTTAACCACTACGATGCCTGAATTTGTGTCTTAGTTGTGCTTCTGTATGTGGTTGTTTTAAAAGTATTTTAAGGAATGAAAAAAAAACAATAACCTGGAAAAATATGAGCAACATTACAGCAGCTTTGGTCACAGAAACAATGTTGTGACCCCAAAGGATGTTCTCAATATCATCTGCAGAAACAGATTTTCTTCTATAAGTTTGTGTTAAGAAAACACAATTTTGATACTGTATAATAACCTTAACAAGAGTCGTAGTGCCATTTGTTTGGGTTTAAGTTAACTACTACTCCACTACATTGGTCAACTATACATGACTTCATGAATAGTTTCATCATGTTGAGTGTATTATGCAGCACTGACGAAAAATCAAGCTAAGTTGCATTAGTCAATACAATGGATGTAGTGGCTTGTAATAAGCATGCCATTAAGCACACTTACCGGACATACGTTGTAATGTATTTTGACTGCATTTGTTTACGAGTGAAGAGCAAATGAGGCCGCATTTGAAATAACCATTCTGAGGAAACGTTGCATTGCAGGCAGAGGTCGGAGCTCAAGCTCATCATACAGGCTCAGCTGTGAAAAGACAGCTAAGCAAGTTTATGTTTCATAAAGGCACTGTGGACACAGTAATGTTTCTTTACAGATGCATCACAAATAAAGAAACAATCAGTGAAAGCAAATGATGAATGAAAGGATGTTTTACTGCCTTTTCATCTTTAGTAGTTAACTTTAACAAGGTAGAAAAAATAACTTAATTCACTGTGCCACTCAGTGCTACCAGCAGCTAAAAGCAACTTTCAAGGTGGAATGTTTTCTTACTCATTGAACAAGCTGACACTGTGAATCAATCAATACCTTGAATGTCAGTGTGATATCTTTGACCAATTCGTTTGTTTTGATTGGTGCTCTGGCATGACATCTACTTTAGGTCAAAGAGGTGACCTAGCATCGTTCTGTGTGCTCCAACACACTACACCTACGACCTTAACCATTATTACCTCCACTTGGGAGGTTCTGTTTTCATCAATCTCTGTGTATTTGTGTGTTTGTCAGCAGGATGACGCAAAAAGTACTGAATCGATTTGCAGCGAACTTGATGGAGGGATATATCATGGACCAGGAAAGAATACATTAAATTACTGGGGTGTATCTGGATAATTAATTATGAATTTGAATTTATTTCTCTGAAGTCTGCTGCACTTTGGTTGACTGGCTGATATCGGCATGGTGGTTTTAAATAAAACTTTTATCTATGTGAAAGAAGGCCTAGGGGTAGCTTTTGGTGACCCTATATTTTCATCTGTTAGCAATAAAAATGTCATAAAACAAATGTATAAAAAGTCTGCATTAATTAAGAACTTTGTATCTTGGATTTTTGTTCAATATCAGTTGTTTCCTATACAGCTCAGCTATCTAAAAAAGGCATAATGTTTTGGGACGAATTAAAAAAAAGAAAATGCCCCTGTAGCTGACTGGCTGCATTAATAATGTAGATAGACTCACTATAATAGACTCACTTCATGCTGGTTAAGGGACTTTTACCACTGCTTTGATATGGCCTGGGTTTAATTATGAATCAGCAGAGCAAAAACCAATAAAGGCTACAAAGGATAAGCGCCTCTCTTATTGAGAGCTGCACTGCAACAATTAACAGCATAGTTCAGGTCCATGAAAAAAGAACCAATAGATCCTAAGCAAAAAGAATAACAATTTAAAGTCAAATTAGTTCAACTGCTTAGAATACAGAGGGAATTAGAATCTCATTATTAATACCTCCGAACCATGGTGACAGGATGTGACAAAGCATCAAAATCAACTTGGATGTGGGTCGGGGAGAATGAATTTTAAGTTGAAGTCTAAACCCAAAGTTTAACAAAGCATGAATTAATAATTTAATGATAATGTTTAATAATAAACCACCATGTGTTTAAGATAGAATGCATTCTGTTCCCAAGCAACATGCCTGAAGTGTTACATGGAGATAAACTGTAGGCTTTTCCTGTTCAGATTTCTTATCAGGTGCTACAAGGCGGTAACTCGGCAGAGCAATGTCACAGAGGTGTTTTTTTCATCTGGTTATGACAACTTGTTATATAGTCAACAACAGCTGGGGCTCTCCTTTTTTATGATAACACACATTCCTGCTCTTCTCTATATTTCTCACTAATGTTTATATATATATATATATGTTTAGTTGTCCTCCTCTGGCCTCTTGGCAGGGACAAAGCTCAAGGAAATTTAAAAAATCTGGCTGTATGTTGCTTTAAGGCAAATGCACTACAAAAGTAGAAGAGAACATGACCTCTGAGAGGCTTTCTGTGACTTTCAGCATATTTGGTGCAGTAGGACACAAGCAGTATTAGAATAAATCATCGGTTTCTGGAGATAATGGCTGTGATTGCCGAAGACTTGGGGGACAAGAGCTGAAAAAGCACCTTTTTTAAACATTTGCTATGTGGTGTATTGGATCCATGCTCAATTGTAAAGTGTCTCTCAAGGGTTTTGAAGAAGGCAATATAAAGCCTAATTAAACCCTTTTTTAAAAATCAAGTCTGGCCAGAAGTTGTCTCTGTGCTAGTCAGAATCCTGGAACCGGCTTCTCAGGCCCAGCCCTCAGTATGGGCATAAATACTCCACATACAGTGGCATATTATGCAGGTACAGGCTAAATTCAGTGGGAGAAACAAGTGGAAGACTGCATGAAATCCTTTGGGCTTCTAGCCACCCTTTGAAGTCTCCAAAACGGTCTTTGAAACCGGGGGATGCTCGGCTGAAGCTGTGCCTGATGAATAATTAACCATTTGCTGGCATAATACAAGTCATCCTTGTTGGAACCGGGAATGCAACAAAATACCGATGTAGATATCTGGATCAAAATACGATGTCTGTTTGTGCAGTCAGCTCAAGGTTCGCTTGAAACTGTCAAATAATCTAGTGGAAGCTCAATCATGTGGGAATATAATGCTGTTTGGGACAGGACGGGATAGCACCGATGAGTCTGAACAAGATGTTCCATTGTGCCAAACTTCGTATGGAATTGGTATAAATTAAAGTGTCATTGTTGTCCCTTCAAAATTCGTGCTTGATAAAATACGATTCAAGATTTTTTAGGAAACACAGGTACACCCGCTTAAATCCTGCGCTGATGTGATTAACCAAGCTCGATGCCATTTAGTAAAATATTTAACATTAACATTGGTTCGCACTGTTCGCCGCTGCCTACCGCGGAGCAGTTCACTGACAGAAAACAGCGGGTATCGGGCGGACCACCTGAAAAAGTCCGAATTTTACCGAAAGAAAGTTTTGATTGGTTGATAACACGTAACGCCGAATCGATAAGCGGCTGCTAACAATTTGAATACGATATTGCGTCAAACTCTACGCGCTAACTTACTCTGCACAGCGCGGACGTATTCTTAAAATGTACTTTTTCATGCTCGAGCTTTGCGTGAGAGCCATTACAAACAAGCGCAAGGACAGAAGGAACTCGGGGGACGACGGACACTGTTCCTACCGACGTGTCCGTGCTCCTTCGGTAACCACACGGTTCCGTCCCTGTGCAGGAGGATGGATGACGGGTCCTTCACCCGGCTCACTCTCCCGGCCGGGCGGGGCACCCTCAGCCCGCTGCAGCACTGGTAGCACACCGCCCATGCCTGCTCCTCGTTGATGGGCTGCTCGTAGGACTTCAGCACCTCCTCCAGAGACAGCTCCCGGGGCTCGGCCAGGTCCCGCGGCTCGCCGCGCTCCGTGGGGGCGCCTACCCGCGAGTCCCCGTCCCTGGCGCTTCTGTCGGTGGATCTGGCCATGGCTGCGACGCCGCGGAGCCCATTCTTCACTCCGCGGGCAGCGGGGCCATTGATGCAGCCCGAGTCCGCTTCGGCCGCGCTGCTGCCGCCTCTCGACGTTCACCGCGGGGACTGCGGCGCTACCTCGTTACCGCGATGGTGTCAAGCTAGTCACAGTTAATACTCAGCTTCCGCTCGGAGTTTTAGAAAGACCCCCCCCGTTAATCCACGCATCCGGTCCGAGCTTTAAAAAATAAAACCCTCCAGGCGTAGCAATTTTGGGGGCAAAATATCAACGTAAATGACAAATTGGTATTTAATCTGACATTTCCCCGTCAACTCTCATACACTTCTAATCCAAAATCTTGTTTTATCTAGCACGCGAAGCAACATTTTTCTCTTCAATTTCCAGCAACTCGAGCCCAACAGCAGAAAACTTTCTAGTTATTATATTCTTGCACTTCTTTAACGGACGTGCAAAGGCCAGATAAATCACAGCGGTCACAGCTGACGGCGTGTGCTTTTATTTTGATGGCAGAGCGATTTGCCTCCGACTATGGTTTGATGATTTCGCTCGCTTGACTCAGCTTGTTGCCGTGTCAGCAAACGGCGGAGGCGAAGACGGGACCTGCGCGGAGACGTGGGTCAGCGGCCGGTGAGGCAGAGACCGGGCTCCCGGCCTGGCGTCCCACCATCTACCATCTCTCAGTGATGGAGAGAGGGTTGTTGGAAATATTCGGCTTCAAGAATCAGTCATAATGAGCGAGATTATACCGCATTGTCACAGTTTAAGGGCGGGAGCGCTTCACGCAGCGTCCCGCCGGGCTCCTTCTCCTCAGGTCGCCTCGGTGGTGTCAGTCGTCAAAAATGAAACGCAACTTCCGAGCATATCTTTCAAAATAAAGCCGTTATTCTTGATTCACCATGCTGCAGCATTTCAGTGACTAAATGCATTTAAAAACGGCTCACTCAAGAGAGATGAGAGAGATCATATTTCCCCCAAAAAACATGCAGACATTTTTGGTTTTGGTTTTGTGAGTTGGGTTATATGGGCACCACGTGTATGCACCGGTACTGTCACATTTTAGATCATGTTTTCAAATACAATTTTGTTGACTTTTGACTTGATCCTTTTGCTCTTGCACTGGCTTTGGACTGTCTTTAAAATTCCTTTAAACCTCATTATAGACATTGCAGGTTACCAAATATGAAATAAACCTAGCATTAAGGTATCAAATCCATGGTTTTGCATGTTCTAGCTTATTAACATCAGTTCACATTCATTTTACAGTATTAATGACCATTTTTCAAACCATAACGAATGTGTTTGGATTGATTTCCTACTTAGATGGCAGCTATTGGTTTCCCTTTAAAACATCATTGGCTAATTTTGATGAAATTCTGACAACCGTGATCTAAAAGTTGGTTTTCAGCCAATAATTAATTGATTAATTAATTGATTGATTTTTTTGTCTAATGACCATATGAAAATATGGTAATAACTGCAAAGCTTTTCAGCATCAGTGGTCAGGCACTGATGTTAGTGTGTCCTTGAATGCACCACCAAGGACAGTTTTCAAAGTGATCTCAACAACAAACTGGATTGTGAGCTGACAAACCAATTGGGGACAAATTGTGATGGATCACTTATCCTAAGACAATTTTAAGTCTCTGCAAGTTGACTGTCACTTTGTTCCAAAACAATCACAATAAGCTACTGTGGGTGCCGCTTGCTGGTCTCACCTTGACTCCACCCAGGCCTCTTTACTTTTAACCAGATTTAAGTTTTCCTTAACCCTATCTGCCAAGATGGTGATGGACAATCAACCAAAATCCAGTCTTCAAAACTTTAATGTAGGTGCCATCACAGATGTTACATCCCTGTTTTCTACAATCTTTCTACAATGTGGGAGTGCAACACAGTTTTCTTGTCCATTGGCTTGTTCGCCAGTAGTCACAGCTGTTCTCCCCTGCAATTAAAAAAAAAAATTCTATGTAGATGCATTCAAATTGCATAATGGGCCAGCTATGGTGGCACCAGCATGAGCTCTTACAGAATGCAAATAGGCTAGATTCATAAGTATTTGGACAGTGACACAGTTTTCTTAATTTTTCCTCCGCACACACATCATCAAATGCTGAGTTTTCTTCACTGAGATGATTTGCCAAACTTCAGAATTAATCCTGCAGCCTCTATCAGCAGTCACATCATCAGTAAACACCAGTGACCCAGTTCCATTAGCAGCCATACATGTCAAGGCCATAACACTGTCTCCACCATGTCTGTATCATTCTGATACAAGTTCATCTTGGTTTCATCTGTCCTCAGTATCTTGTTCCAGAGCTGGGCAAGATTTTTCTAGATGTTTCCTGGTAAAGTCTAATCTGGCCTCTCTGTTCTTCAGTGGGACCAGTGGTTTGCAGCTTGTGGTCAAACCTCTGTATTTACATTCATAAAGGTGTCTCTTCATCAAAGATCAATTAATAACTATGAAGAGTCTGGTCTAGACCTGCTCATTATGAAAAGTTCCCTGAGATAATGTCTATTATAATATGGCACTATGTAAATAAAATTGAAGTGGAATTGAATTGAATTGTATAGCTGCATTTAAATTAGCTGAATCCATTGTATTGGTGTCAGTAATGCATTTTCGCATGACAACCACCACTATTTTTTTCATTTAGTTCATCTCTAAATGCTAAAGATAAGATAATCTTTGTCCTTAAATTTTAACAATGAGCATTACAGCTTCACAGAGCAGCTGGCATTGATGTGTCATTCCCAGATATGTCCTACTAACATTCCCAAAACTCATAACCTAAACCATTAAACTGTAGAGAAAACAGCCCTGAAAATCAAAACGGTTTGTCTTTATTGTAAGGACTGCTGTTTCCACAAGCAGAACAGGGGGCAGAGCTTTCAGTTATCAGGCTCCTCTGCTGTGGAACCATCTTCCAGTTTGGGTCCAGGAGGCAGACATCCTCTCCTTATGATTGCTACTGTTACCATTTCATTTAGTGCTATTAGTAATATTATCAGCCCTGTTAGTATAACTATAGTATATATAGCTATTAGTGCCATTATTGTGCTATGCTCTCTCTCCTCCCTCCTGCCCTTGTCCTGTGCTCCCTCTCTCTCTCTCTTTCTCTCTCTCTTTCACTCTCCCAGCTGGTCGAGGCAGCCCCCCCCACCACCACCACCACCACCACCACCACCACGAGCCCAGATCTGTTCAACGTTTCTACTTGTCAAAAGTGTTTTTCATTTCCACTGTCACCAAGTGCTGCTCATGGGGGAAATGTTGGGTCTCTTCAATTAATAACTATGAAGAGTCTGGTCTAGACCCGCTCCGTATGAAAAGTTCCCTGAGATAATGTGTGTTATGATATGGCGCTATATAAATAAAGTTAAAAAATTTAATTCATTTGGTTATTAAGATATATATATATATATATATATATATATATATATGTAGAGAGAGAGATAGATAGATAGATAAATAGATAGATATAGTAATAACCAAATAAATTCAATTTTTCAACCAAATAAATTCAAGTTTACTCAAGTTTTTCTTATTAATTTTGCAACTTTTTCTCTCTTCTTTTCAGTTTATTAGGTTTTTTCTTTGAATCTTTTATGTGTAAAATGTATATTTGAATTCTAAAAAAGCAAAAAGGAAGAAAAATAGTATAATATTTTTAATTCCACTACATTTGTTTCTGCTATATTATGTTTAAAAATCTTGAAATTTAAAATTATCAAATAATACTGTCAAGTAATATAGAGTCATGTTTTTTTTTTATAACAATTTTTCATAAAAATAAAAAATCAAAATAATCAAAATAAAATCTGCAGGCTCAATGGTCCTCCTCTTTGTAATTATACTGAATTATCATATGGAAGGTAATGTCCACATATCCATACTAATTCTTATCATAAAACCAGGGTTTGATTTTTACTGAGCCTGCTGGAACGAGATCTCTGTTAATGTATCTATAGAGAAATTGCAAAAACAATGATTGGCCGAGATGCATGTGACTATAGCTTAGATATCCTTTCAGAACCATGGGCAGTCTGTTTGTGGTGTGAAGTTGCACTCACTTCGTTTAGGCTTTATATTTGCTTTTCTTAAGACTTCTTTAGAACTTTCAGCCCGTATTCCAGGTTTGATTTTAATGAGCAGTAATGGTGAAGAGATAGTTACATAAGAATACACAGTATCAGAGCTATGTGAGGCAGTGCTGTTACTCAGTGGTTATGATGAACCACAAGCTCCTGGTGTTCAGATCAGCCATGGACCTTTGTTGCATCTCTTTATCCCTTTTTTTAGAGTGGCTTTTCTGATCATTAACGTAGGTAAAAGTAGAGCTACCATAGTTAATATAAGTTAAGTCCTGCATTTAAAATGAACTCGAAGTTTCAAAGTAATCATGGAGTAGAATCACCCAACATGAGTTATTCTGCTCATCATTTGTGTTACATTTACATGTACCCAGTATTTTAATGCTGTCACTGGTTATGGTGGAGATCATATGAATTATGTTATTTACTTTTGGGTAGTTTAATCTTTAACATTGAATAATATTTTATAAAATGACAATAGTTTAAGCATGTAAATATATGGAATGTGGTAGAAGATAGAAAATTTCAAGCTAGAATGCACATCGAGTAATTATAGGTAGTAAAACATGTCAGTCCTGTTGTTGGATAGTAAACAAAAGTATCATTTTGTGGTTACTATATAAAAGCTTAATTTTTCAGAAAACTGGTTTGATAGCTCTTTATATTCAGATTAATCATAAAATAAACATTCACTAAAGATGTTCAAATTCTATTTCATACAATTTACTCAGCCAACAGATGGCGCCCAAATGTAAGTAATGTGCTGCGAAGAAAAGCTTGTCATCTTCTCAAATACACTGTGAAACCAGTAAGGTTTTCTTACTAGTTTTCAGTCAACAGTAACAGAATGAAAATGGACAAAGACTACATATAAATGTTTATTGCAGTCATTAGTACCATATAGTTTCTGTTCCAAAAATATCCTTCGGATTTATACAGGAACAAACTGACGTGTCTCAACTCAACCTTCTGCAAGGCACAGACATTGTCAACCAGCTCTTCATGAAACAAAAACAAAATAGTAAGGCAGGACATGGCTGGACATAACCATAAAAAAAGTGTTTCACATCTTTCACATTTTATAGGGACACATTTTAACTGTTCAGGCACTTTATGAAATCAGTGCCAACATCTTCTAGAACATTTGATTGAGACCTATGTGAAAAACAGTTTGGACCGCTCGCTTTAGCTACATCATATGGATTTATTATGCTTTATAAATAATAGTATATTATGTTTCCTTCTTGGTGCATGGTGATACATTTGAAATAGCGGACTGATTTAAAAAGACAATACTACATTAACATTCAACAATAACATAAATTAAAATAATAGAATAATCAAAGCAGATGTTCTCTGATGCTGAAATAAAAGAGAAACAATTATTAAAGTCAAGGGAGCCACATTCAAAATTCAATTCATAAAAAATGCTATATTTTTTTAAAATGAGACAAAATATGCAAAAGTACCATTAAGACCCTTAAAAGAAGTGAAGTGAAATGTATTTTTAACTCTAGAAAAGGCTCCAGTGTGTTTTAACTTATCATTAGCCCCATTGGCAAAAAAAAAAAGAAAGATGAAGATGTTAACGTGGAAAACAGGGGGAGTAACAGGAGCGAAAGGGGAAACTCTTTCTATGATGACTGTATCTTTGGTACCTATGAAAATGCTGTTACACATTGGTAGCAGAGTGCAGTTTCCAGTTCAATTTCAAAGTTTAGAGCCAAAAAGATATCAATTAATGCAAAAGGAGGGACACATGACAGGCATTCAACATAACACTACGCTGGAAAATCCATAAACATTTCTGCACACACACTGGCACTCTCCCTCCACCTCACACACACTTACAGAACAAAATGTACTCAACGAACACTCTGTTCCACATGCTGCATACGTATGAGGCAGACACACAGCAACACAACACAGTCTCGGCTTCAGCAAAATTGACTCTGACCGACTCTTTTAACACAGTAGATGTCTTGTTTTATGTTGAATGTTACTCTATTATTTAACTTAGGTAGATATCTGTTTCCTCAGTAAGCATTTCTTACCGATTACAGTGTGTGCCAACAGCTACACACTGTTCAGCTCCACACTGAGATTTCACTACAATGTGTCTGATAAGGCAAAATAACAGCCTGGACTTTCAAAATGTAGATGTTACTTGTTAAAGGAAAAATTCACCCTAAACTAATGTTCAGCTCATGTTAGTATTTTGTGACTGACTTATGTTGGATTTTTCTTTAAATGCTCAATTGGAATTTTCATTCTTTTAGGAAACATCAATGTCATATTATGCATGCTGCCTCTGCCCAAGCCCTGTTTTCTTCATGCTAGCTGCTCTGTGGCTCCATCTGTGAGAGGACCTGTTCTGAATTCCCTTCACCAATAATTCAGGTGCATCATATGCTAAACCAGCCCTGTGTCCCAGTTCCATACAACATACTGTATCTATTAGTGATCTGAATGATTGTATGTTCAGCCTGAAAAACTGACTATACAGGAAGCTTTAAGTATGCAACAAAATGAGCTTTTTTGGAACGTGTTTTAATGGGTGAAAATGTTATGCACTGAGCAAACAGAGGAGCTACTCACAACTGAAATAAATAAACATAGGAAAATGTGGAGAAAATGAGGCTCTAAAAGTGTCTCAAAAAACGAGAGCGTTAAATCCTTGGAAAACATTACGGTTTCTCTCAGTTATTATTATTATTTTTCATTTTTTTTGGCTGTTGCACTCACTGATTTTGACCACTTGAGGGCAACAGCTGTAATTTCTCCAACCAAAAAATAGACAAATTATCATTATCACCTTATAAAGCTGATATGGACAAAGGTTAAAGTTAACAGTTGTCTACACATAAAACAGATGTGGAACAACATTAGCATTCATTTGGAGTCAGGTTTCTGCCCATGTGGTAATTTGAGTCCAATATTCACTCTGCATTTAGCTATTTTTTTTGTCTCCACACCCTCCTGAGTAAAATTTCCAATTACTTAGCTTCTAAATGCTCCACTATGTTAACCAGCTAGTAACTAACTTTTACTATCTGTCATTTGATGTCTTGCATATACTTAAAAAAACAGCTGCCTGCTGTTGCAAGGAATGGGGTCAGTGAGAGCAGTGAGACTGAACCAAAGCACTAAAGTTGCAACTTGGAAACTAAAACAATGAAAGATGCTGAAAGATGCTAAAACACTCCATGAGGCTGAGGGGAACGGCATAACTCAGAGGTCTGTCTCTAAAAGCAACTCCTTTCACATTACAGATTTTCATTTGATCCATTGTTAATATGAAAACATTTATTAGTGCAGCTTTAAGTTTCTAAGTTTGAAAGGTTTGTGAAGTGCATGGCTAAAATCAACATTGATATCCTGTAGAATAACTAATAATATACAGTAGTTTGCAACTGGGACACATTTCAAGTTTGCAAAAATGTGCAAAGGGAAAGCAGTTATTGTTTCGATCAAACACTTCTCCTGCACATTAAGAATTAAAATTAATACTCAAGGTCATGTTTAAAGGAAACTACTATGCCTTGGTTCTTTGACATGATAAATATCTTAATAGAGAGCACTCAGAGAATCCAAATATTAACTACTAACAGTAGTAGTATCATTAATTCAGCTTAGAAGATGTAAATCAACATGATTTAACATTTTGCCTGGGGAATAATGGTTTGATCTTTGTTTATTGTCAAACAAACTCTACTCAAAACACTATTAATTTAGTGTATCTGTGTAATTAGTTATTAATCAATCAATCAAAAATAAAATATATTAATAATAATAAAAGAAAAATTCCTATAAACAAACGTATAAATATATAGTATAAAGTAAAGAAATGGGGTAATCCAGGAAGAAAATCTACAGTTAGCCAGTGTAAGTAAACATCTTGATGCAACTACTGAACTACTAAACATTGTCAGCAATCATGTGTTATTACTTTCATAACTAAGCTACACTAAGTAAGCTTCTGCACTATAAGCCATACTAGGCAACTTTATACTTGAGGAAATTCAAGTAACAGCATAAGAGAAAATATTTGAATTTGTTCAGACTTTCCGACACGTAAATGGAACCAGATCTCCCTGAACCATAATGAGATGGAGGTTTAACCATTAAGCTTGACCTTAAGTTTTGATCTGTCACTTCCGGTGGCAAAGGTTTTCCCTACAGTGACCTGAAATCAGTTTGTAAAACGGGAAGTATCTACGTAGTTGCAGCTGTTGGGCCACTTTTTGAATTAGGCTGAAATTAGTGTATCTTTGCCTGGTTCAGCTTTAATATTCAAGTGTGGCTTTGATGATTCAAATTCGGTACCCCGAGCTATAAGCAAACCTTTGTAGCTTTCTGGCAAACTATGTAAATATGCTTCCTTATCTCCCCAGATGTAAATTCATAATATTAACAAACATCCTGTCTAAATGACATCGCCTGCCTCAGACTGGCCTATCCTCCACTGTTGGAGCGTCACCACTGATCAACGGTCTCCTGTTGTGACAGATAAGGCCTTCAGGGGAAAACTGGCGTGAGACCCATCTTACAACGATGTGATTTTCAAATGGAGTGAATTTGCCTCAGTTCTCCGGTACACATTGACTGTGAGCAGCAGTTTTCAAAGACTGACAAACTAGCAGTGATTCTTGTGTTGCATGAACACATTGTTGATGAATTTGTTCTGACTATGTGTCACCACCAGAATGCTGGCACTGTGCAAAACCCAGGTCTAGATTCAGTTTATGCAGGGAAGAGTGCACGTCAAAATGAGCACGTATGATTCGCAGTCTGTGCAGAAAGAGTGGAAAGCTATTTATAAGTGCTCAAGACTGGGTTGTGCCAATCCTAGTGGTTTTGTCCTGTTTTTTACACACAAGCCAGATGTGACTGCTGGAGGAGATGGTTTGTTCAAATAGAGGCTTCAGGGAAAAAAAATCAATTCTTTAACCTTGAACATCATACTATTGTTCTCCCTGTTGGTCAGCCTTGGTAGTCTTGCATATGCATACACACACACACACACACACACACACACACACACATACACACACACACACACACACACATATGTGTGAGTGTGTGTGTGTGTATGCATATGCATATGCATATGCATTATTGGATGTATCCAGTCTTATGTATCTCTTGCTCTCTTGGTTCGTGTTTTAACTATTACTTGGATGCTCGGTTTTAGCTGGTAACCAGCTGAACTGATATGGTTCCCGAGGCACAAGCAGATCTATGTCAAGTCTTTTCTGTTCTTTTTCACTGTTAACTGTCCTATACCCGAGCAATGACATGGCCCCTTTACACACCTCCTGTATACGTTTGACCTTGTTGTGTGGTAGCATGGTGCGCCAAGCCTGGGAGACGTCGGCAGCATTTCGTGAAGTGATTTTAAAGGCCTCTTTCCTGGAGCCTTTGCCTTTTCCATGGGTCACTGTGTAGATCCATTCCTCTAACTGTCTTGTCATCTCCAGGCCTACAAAGTCATACATGGCAGTTATTTCCCCAAGTGGGTTGCGTGCCACATCCTCATAGCGGACCATTTTGTAGCGGCCTTTTAGAAATGGAGGGGGCTTCAGGATGGCCCTTTCATTTATGCGCACATGGCTACGACAGATCTCCTGCATGACTTGATACTGCACCTCTCCCGCTGGTATGCTTCTCTGCTCCAAAACAATGCCATTATCACTGACGAAGGCTTTGGCCGACTCCTCTCTAGACCGCACCACAGCCCTTGGGTCTCGGACCAGGTGGATGATGCGGAGATCTAGGCTTGGGTCCTGCAAAAGTGGGTAGAGGGATTCCAGCTCAAAAAATCGTACCTCTTTTAAAACCACGTGACTGTAAGTGCCACAGGCCTCCTCCACCCGCTGCAGGCCCATAGAATCACATGCCTGAAAACACAGAGTCTGGTTGCTGAATTGGGAGCGTGGCGTGAGAGGACAAGCTGGCGGTGAACACAGTGCTCGACTGTGACTCCACATAAACAAGGAGGACACATTGTGGTGCTCTGGTAGGTAGGCCTCCATCACAGAGAAATCACACTGGAAAACACTCCGTAACAGATCCCTCACGGCCATCCGGAGCACCCGCGCCCCGGGTTTCTGCAGTTTTGTCCACACATGCCAAGCAGGCTCCATAAGATAGAAGACAGATGGGTGCTGACTGAACACCTGACCGAGAAAGGATGAGCCCGATCGCCACGATGAAAGCAGCAGAATATGAACTTTATCATTGGAGGATGTGGAGCCGCAGGGGCTGAGCTGGACATACCAGCTGCAGAACAGCACTACTGCTGCACTCTGAAGGATCACCAGGAAAATCATGGTACTGAGGTTCACTCTGCAGCGGGGCATGATGGCTGTTGATCACTGGCTATGCCTGGTGCTTGATGTGGATTTTTCTGTTTTTCGTTTTCTGCTGAGCTGTTGTTGCCTCTGCTGCAGGAACCACTTGGCCGAGGATGATGTGAGAGCTGCAATGAAGGAGAAAGAGCCAAAGAGAGAAGGGTGGTGGGGGGGGGTCATAATGGAAATTAAAAATCACCACTTAGGAAATCTTACAGTTCAAATAACACCTTAGACAATGAAAACTGAGAGAACTTTCATCCTAAAAAAGTAATATCAAAATAATTGTAGCCCCTGATGAAACAGGTCTCTGATGTATTGACAGATTAAAGGTTGTTAAGCCAAGAGTAAAGTCATCTCTTGACAGTTTCAGAAGTCCTTTTACTAAGTAAAATTTATTTATGTAGCACCTGTTGACATCAGGTTTCTAAAATTTGCTTAACAAGCTGATAAAAACAGAAAAGAAATTCACTAAGACAGCAAATGCAACATCAATGGAAAGGCCATTCTTATATGCACAGTAAGACTGTTCCAGAGCCTGGGTACCTAAATCACAATCTGTGACCCTTACACATATGCAAATGGACTCTGAATGATTGTGAGAGACTACCAAGTAGGACCTGAATAAGCTTGTTCTAATGGCAGCAGAAACAGCAGAATTGTTTATTTGGGCAACCCTTTTTGATGGAACCATATGCTCCTTTCGCATAGCAGGAGGAAAGCAATGGCCTGCTTCGACTGCCACAGATTGCTATTCAGCATAGGTACATCCCTACAGTCCACCCCCCCCCCAGCTGGACAGGATACTGTGGGGCAGATATTCGCTCCACCACCAACCACCAACCTCTTCCATTTATCGGTGTTTATATTCCTGTGGACTGTGGGTATGGAGGTGGACTATACTCCCTTTTGAGCAAAGGACCTATTATCAAAGTTCCACAGAGGTAAAATGGGGTTTTCAGTTCCCCTAATTACTGGTCATGTCGTATACTGTGTACTGATAGTGTAGCTACGTAATCTGATCCTCTATGTCACGAAATGAAATGGCAGGGGGAATGAAGTCTATGTCCCAGCTGCTGAGCACAGAAGGGAGCTTCACAGCGGGGCTTGGGTAGTGAGGCAAGGTCCAAAGGCAGAGCTTGAAAAGGTTAAGCCTGTTAGACGGTTACGCATTTAGTCACAGAACTGAAGTTACATCCAAATAACCTCTATTTCTGTAATGGGTTCTGATGAAAAACAGACTAGAGTTTATCAAAAATATGATCAGCCTCCAAGATAGTAAAACTTATTTTTGGTCAGTTTCATTCATAATTGCACTGGAAATTTTGGTTAGCACAGAAAGTATTTGACATGAGTGATGGATATCTTTACAGATCACTGTCGGGACTCCAGGTTTCAGCCTGCACTGACACTTGGCTTTATCCCCCCTAGGCCCACTGTCATGCATCTGACAGCAAACTAACATATAATAGGTTTATCTTTATGAGCCTTAGCTTTTGTCAACAGTATTCTCCGTTCTCTAGGATACAGATGTCCCTTTCCCTCAGATGTTTTCTATATGTTCCTATAGAGTTTGTACCTTCCTAAACACCAACACATTTCACAACCACACAGAAAATCACCATAGAAAAGGAACTACATTCTTCCTAAGTAGGCCTGGCCAACAGCTATACATGAATTCTCAAAACCCCACATTGTGTAAATGAGTATATCAGTTTCAGACATAAATGTCAGTAGGGGGTCTATCAGCGGGAAGCATTGGCTAGATAAGAGAAGGAAGGAAAAAGTGGGACAAAGGGGCAGGATACTAAGCACCCTATACGATGACTCCCTGTCATCTGATATGGGCTGAATGACTAAGAAAACAGCACCACTGGGAAGCTATTCAATTTAGTTTACAATATGCATTTTATTACTCCTTCTGCAATATAACTGCGCAGTCAATATTTAAATGAGTTCTGGGGCCTGTCTTAAAATCTGCAAAACAACTGAGCTATATGACAGCAGTTTTAATTCATTCATATCTATTTTAATCATCTACAGTATTGTACATGAAACACACCTCATAAGTTGTTTTTTTTTTCATGTCCTTTGACAAAGTTTCATCTTGCAGTTTTGTGCTGTTTTGAGAGCATTTTTTTTTTGTAAGCTGTCTGCAGATGTCTATTTCATGCAGTGTCCTTCACACTGCCTGATCGGTCTCTAAAACGGTAGTTTTCACAGATAATCCTTGTGTCTGGTCAGAGGCACTAAACTGTCCGTTTTTTCAGTGTGAGGTTGCGTAGATAGAGAATTGTGCATAGAGTCGTAGAGTTTTCAGGAGCGGCCACTGTGCCTTCTGTTATTGGTGGTATGACTCTTCCTGTACCATCTATACACTGCTGTAGTGGAGTCATGTTGCATCAGACCCACCCCAGACCAGAACTGGGAAAGCTGTGGTGTCCATGGGTTATTTTATGAATTTGTTCATGCTATGAGCCTTAATTTGAAATCAAAAGTAATTTTGTAATTCGTATGTATGTAATCTTAATGCACTAAGGTTGTATTTTGGGGCCTGTATTTTAAATACAGTCACTCTAACCTGCTTGTTTTTAATTATACATAAAGTCAAATACCCCAACTTCAACTGAAAAAAAGACAATTTTATTAAGCTGTAACAATTTTTGAAACATTCAACATTTTTGTTTGTTGTGTCTGGTTTGTTTTGTGGTATACTGTACAACCTTTTCTGTGTGTAGATGTAACTGAATATATGTGTGAAAGAAGTGAAATATTGTATTTTACAATAATAATCAAACTTGATGTCCTTGATGTTCTCATACCTTGATGTTTTTTGGTTTTTAAGTGTAATGATACATTATTATTGCTTTACGATATTTGTGATTTTTTTTAAAGTATCTTACTAGTTAAAAATTGAAGTTACCAGGTTTCATTTGGAAAAAACACACAGGTCATAAGTGTTCTCTATAGAGTTTAAGAGTGGAAAGCCGCTAAAGGGCATGGAAACCAACCACACCTAGTTATTGGCATATGCGAGCCTCTACAAAATTAAGCAACAAAGCAGTAAAAGGAAAAAAGAATTAAAAAAAAAAAGGCAGACACAGTGTTGTGCAGGACTGTGCCTCAAAGTTTCAAGTGGGAGATCAGAATCACTGCTGACGGAGGTGACCCATGCAAGCATACCATAATTTGTTGTGCTCATTGAACAAGCCGAGACATGAGCTCCTAACCCTCAGGATATAACGGTAAACACCGGGCATCATGACAGATCCTTCTTTCTCTCTCTTTGCTTCGCTCTCTCCCTATCACTTCGCCTCACATATTCTCTATAGCTGCCATTGTTCACACTAATGTAGACTATCCAGTTTCCATTTGTATACAGACAAGTGACAAATAAAAAGAAAAAACAATAGAAAGTGTCTTGTAACATGTTGGGCCAACACGTGCCAGCAGAACAGTTTCAATGCTCTTGGCATTAATTCTAAAAGTCTCTAGATCTCTACTGGAGGAATTGACACCATTCTTCCCACAGATATTCCCTCATCTGGTGTTTTGATGATGAAGGGGGAGAGCTGTCTAACAGGTCAGTCTGAAATCTCACATAGGTTTTCAATTAGGTCAAGATCTGGAGACGGTGAAGGCCACAGCATTGGATTCACATAATTTTCATACTCATCAAACCATTCAGTGACCCCTTGTGCCCTAAGGATGGAGGCCCAGTCCTAATGACTGCTCCTTCTTAGGAATTATTTTCTAAAATCCTTGACTGGCCCGACAGAGTGGCGTCTAAAGAATGCTATTTTAACTCTAAGAATGATAAAAAAGAGTTTAAACAATTAATAGATTAGGTGACAGAAAATTAATCTGAAACTATTTTGATGATTGTTTAAATATTAGTAGCAAAAGGGTATAATTACATACTTGTGACTTTGGACTGTTGAATGTTTTGTCACATTTGACCTCAGGAAATTGTAACAAGGATTCACTTTTTAATCAAGAAAATAGTACACACATAGATCAAAAATGGATTTAATCATTAGTCACAGTCAAAACACACCTTGAGTTACTATTTCTGACATCTGCTTTGAATTCACTGCAATGCTGAGAATGAAACTTCTCATATAAACCTAATGCAACCCAATGTGGCAACCAAATATGGGCTGTATCCTTATGAATTGCCATATTTTCTATTACTCCATTAAGTGGGTGCGGCTGTGATCGGCAGGGACTGGTTCCAACTAAACTTTGTATTTCCTTGAAATCTGGACCACATTGGATTGTTCAACAGTCTGCCCAGCAGAAAGAATTTAACAAGAAATCAAATAAAATCCATGAGTAATGTTGAAAGACAAAGTGCTGTTAAACTAAAATGTTGAACCAGCTCCAAAGACAATGTGAGACTCAAACAAGAAAGAGCTTCCCATTTCTCTCTCATGAGATGCTGTTACATTGCCGTCAGTCTCTCCTCTTATCCCTCTGCAATCCATTGTTGTTCAGTATAACAAGTGTGCATACAGTGCATTCATAGTATTTAGATCCCTTCACTTATTTCACATTTTGTTATGTTGCAGCCTTATGTTAGAATCATTTAAATTCATTTTTTCCCTTGAAGGTTGCATTGAAGTTTCCAAAGAGTACAGTGGGCTCCATAATTATGGAAGATGTGTGGAATGACCAAGACTCTTCCTAGAGTTGGCTTCCTGAAAACATACCAAACTGAGCAATGAACATTCTCTGGTCTGATGAAACCAAGACTTAACTTTTTATCCACAATTCTAAGCATCATGTCTAGAGGAAATCAGGCATGGCTCATCGCCTGCGCAATACCATCCCAGCGGTGAAGAATGGTAAACCTTCAATCAGGACAATGACAATGGAGGAGTGGCTTAGGGAAAACTGTGAATTTAGGGTTCTTTTATTTATTTTTTTTTTATACTTCACCAAGCAGCCTGCATTATGCCTTTGGAGTCATCTTAGCTGGACACAACTGCTAGGAACTAAACAGTCTCTTTTTAAGACAGTTTTTCTGAGAAATTATTAATATACTAAGACTGTGAGATTAGTTTGCTAACTTTTCCAGCGTTATGAGAATCAACAATTCTTGATTGTAGGTCTTCCTAGATTTCTTTCTTGTGGCAGGGTTTACATCAGCAGATGCCTCTTGAGAATAGGAAGCTCAAAATGTTTAAGTTCTTGTTATAAGACAAATTAACTCTTACCCAGACCTCCAATCTGGTTTCATTGACTTAGACTCTGGTTTTACTAGCTCCTGACTCCAATTAGCTGTTGTTGATTTCATTAGCTGAGGGGTTTGCATACTTTTTCCAACCAACAATGATTGTCTGAATGTCTGAATGATGTATTCAGCATGGACAAGGGCAAACCAATTATTGTGTGTTATTAATTGAAATAGATTGTGTTCTGCCATAATTGTAACTTAGATGAATATCTCACCATATTTTAAGATAAATATAGACATAAATGCAGTTAATTCTGATGAACAGAGATGTTAACCAGCTCAAATGATTCCTTTAATGCTTTAGCTATTACTCTGGGATTCTTCTTCTCCGCTTTGCTGAGCATTTAAGTAAGTGAATGAAATGTTCTCTTACTTCTCTCCATCATGTTAAGGGACAAGTTTTTGGCATTTTTGATAACCTGAGAAGGACAAGTGCTCTTACTCAGCCTGCCGCCGTTACTCCATCTTCTGTGACCTAGCAGATTCTGTAACTTTTAGCAGTACAACAACCATTTGAGTTTCAGTTAATATTTAGTGCACTGTGCAGGCAAAAAAAGATTTATTTAAGTGATATTTGCAGAATCATCAAGTAAACCTCATAAAATGTTTTCTCAGGTACAAATAGTAGGGGTCCAAATATTGATCTCCAAGAAAGCATAAAATATTACATCCAATTGTAAGGTATTTTACTTGAAGCTTTTGTTGTTCTGTTTATCTCTGAGTATGCTGTCGCTAAAAAACGTGCTGTGTAAATCTGCTTGTTATGCTCAGCTGTCTGCATGAAGGAACATTAACCCAACAAACTTCTCAGGGTTGTTTCAGGATTTTTTGCAGCTGTAGAGAGCAGCCATGATGATCAGCAGAGAGACAACTGTGTTTGGATGATAAATAAACCACTCAGCTTGCCAGTCTTCAACATCAGCCTCAAACAGCTGCTCATTTTGTCCACTCTTTTCTTCTATTAATTGTGCTACACACTGCACAAACATTTCACAATGATGTAGCTACTGATCATAATACAGCAAACAAACATTTTGACCATTTATATTAAATCTGTTTGGCATCAATGCAAAATAGTGTTTGCAAAAGTATGAATAAAGATGTGAGCAAAGTGAGTTCAAATGTATCTACTACTGAATCAAATACTGTCAACTGGCTGTTGATTTTCAGTGGAATCATGGTGGCAGGGTTAGTGCTGCAAGTAAAGATAATATTAATCTGTCAATGTCTGACCAACTGTCTAAAACCCAGAGATATGAAGTGAACTTTCAGGAATGAACAAGAAAAGCATTAAATCCTGATCACCCCACCTGTTGTTTTACATTACTTCTTTGTCAAAATTAATAGTTCTGAGCAAATAGTATTTAAAAACTTAAACTATTAGTTACTCAAGTTAGTATTTTTTTTAAGTTTTGTCTGATGTCAACATATATCTAATGAATGAGAGAATTAACCCCATAAATATCATGGTATTTCGTCCATTCAGTCACGTTTCCCTGTCATGGAGGCCCTTGTTGATCATAAACCGCAAGCAGGCGCCTCGTGTTAACTCCGTGACCCCGATCTGACTGATACAAGAGGCCGGGCCTCGGACCGGGACGCTCCGGGAGCCAGATCGCTCTTCAGCCAATGTGGACTTTAAATTCTATGGCCGATGTTATTTACACGGCAAGAACATCGTTTTGCCCGGTGGTAGATTCCCAGAGCCGCCGGGACCAGGTGAAAGCCACACTGACACTGGAGGTTAAGGGGCCCCCGGTGTCCACATGGTGGGGTGGGGGCATGAAACCCTTATGTTAAACGTACTTTTCTGTGCGTTTTGCCGCAAAACCAACCGCCGGTTTCCGCTTGTGTCTGGACGCCGAAAGGGGCGTTTGTGTTGACGCGCTGTCCGCCGGCTCCTTCACAGCGGTCCCGGAGGAGCTGGCGGCGTGAAGCAGCAAGGTGAGCAGACGAAGAGGAGAGGAGCTGGCGTGGCCGCGATCTTTCCCTAACTTTTACCAGACATATCTTACCTTTGGCTTTGTTTTCAGTCGTGCTGCCTAGCGACGGAGCTGCTGCGCAGCGCTCTCCGTCCCGACCGTCCCGACCGTCCCGACCGTCCCGACGCCCGCCGTCCTGTCCCGTCCTCCGCCCCGTTCCTCGGCCAGCGGCGGCTCCGCTGCTTCCTCCGTCCCGGCGTGTACACAAAGCGGAGTTTTGAGACGTGGCCAGTGGCTCCGTTGCGCCGACTGGCAGTGGGCTGGGTGGGGTTGGTGGTCCGGAGTGGAGGAGGGCGGTGAGTGGATGTCGCGGAGCAGGCGGGACCTGAGGCGGTTGCCGGGGTCCCGGCGGCAGGAGGACAGAGGCACCGCGCTGCGAGCGAAACTCTGAGGGGCTTTGTTCCATGTGCTGAGTCATGGCTAAGTCAGTCTGTGGGACAGACCCATCCAAACAGCGCCGGACGGTAGAGGCTCAACAGGTCCGGACCAATAAACACTTAACATGCTCGTCTAGCCCTTCTGCATATGATTAACATATAAATGTAAATCTGGGAACAATTTTTGCAGATACAGTTGCAAAAGAGAGGAAACATTTATGCTCTTATTTCTGAGCATGGGAATGAGAAGTCGTCCAAAATGTGTCTTATGAAAAATGTTCATGAACCGTGTCTCTCATGACTTATAACCTCAAAATACCGTTGTGTGATAACTTTAGATGGTTGGGAAATATTCTTCTCCAATGTTCAGGTATTTCTATCAAAATCATAAAAGCAAATATTTTTACATTAAAAAAATAACTACAAAAAAATAAACATGAAATAACGTCGAAAGATTCAGAGTAATTTGTGCCTGTAATTACAGTGTCTGGTCTGCGTTCAGCAGCTCAGATTAGTGAACAGAGATTTAATATAACTATGTTATCCACAGTCTTAGGGGGAAACATTGTAGTTTTACCTTACCACATTTATTTTACAGCTATGGTTATGAGCAAAGTGTTAACATTAGCTCCACCTCCACCAATTACAACAGTAAAATGTCAGTTTTTACAATTTTGTCAAACCACTGAACTGACCACTGTTCTGTAGCAGCACTGTCTACCTTTTTCATTTTTTAGACATGGCAGTGCCACATATGAACTTGTAAGAACTCCGTAGAATGGACCTGAGTTCAGCTCTCCAGGGCCATGGTCAATAAACAGAAAGAGAAAGAGACTGATCGCATTTTTCATCCAGAGAAAAATAATACAATGATAAAAAGGATGCACCTGGTTCCTCTATGTGCCAGACTCATATCCTGTCCTTCAGCTCTCAGCAGCCAAAACCAAAGCTGGATGGAGAGAGGATTGGAGGGGTTGGGGGGGACTTCCACCTTCAGCACTGAAGTGGAATCAGTTTGGAAAAGCCACAGTGAGGTGTAAAAAATGAATACACTGCTCTGTCATTCACACAACGGACACTCAGTGCCTGTAACTGTGTGTGACAGTACTGTCATCCATTTTAAACAAACTGGCTAAAATGTTTCTTAGTTTGTCACTGTGTTTCTCAAAAACAAACATACCAACTCTTCCTAGATACTATCGCTGAGTTTTGGTGGCAATAATGATGATCGCAATCTGTCTATTGGCCGAGAAATAAATATGGATTAACCGTCTGAGCCATGTCTGCCTCAGTTTCCTGCTGGCCCACTCGCAAGGGATGTGACATCTGTGGTGTGATCACAAATCATAGTTCAGGGGTCACACAGGACATGTACCAAAACAATGTGAATTAACAACCATATACCGTATGGCAGCAGCTTGACCAGTGAACACTTGGTTCAGTGTCTCTGTGTGGCAAACGCTAACTTTCTGCTTGGGTTCCAGCAACTGATTACAGGCAATCTTGACCATCATGAACTTGAAGGAATGTTGTTCAGAAATTATTAGTGAGTTGACTAAATGTTATTTGTTAATGTCGAACCTTCTAGACCCCTGACCTTGAATAAAAATCAGATGCGGACCTTTGAGTAATAAATTTGAGAGCCCCTGTTATGTACGGAGGAGTCGACAAAAACATTTAACATAGGAGACCATTGTTTGTGTCCTGTTCATACCAACATTAGACTTGTTTGCTTTAACCATAACTGCAATAGTCCTGTTACCTCATTCACATGTTTATTATTGTAAACATGATGATGGACGTCCTCTAATCATAACATGTACTTCTTTTAACCCAAACCATGATCATTGCCTGAAAACTGTTTTAGGGGCAGATGAATATATTTGGTACTGTAGCTGAACACACACAGGGTGTGACTTACAAAACTGTCAAGCCCAACCTAAACTGGCAGACCTAGTGGCTTATATGAGTTAATATCATGGTTCTAGTCCAGGACTACCAACACACACACACATGCACACACACAATTTTACTACCCTAACATCAACCAATGCAACTAAGGCCCAACCACAACCCTTACCCGTATCCCTTACCTAAACCTTGTTCTAACCTGAACCCTAAAACCATTTCTTAAATCACAAACAGTCCTTTGAAGTTGTGAGGACCTCATTTTCATAATGTCCTCCCTGTGTAAGGTCTATAAACAGTCCTCACAAAGTGTGCACACAGACACACAAACAAATTATAGTGGACATGCTCATATGCTCACAAACATCTGCTGGGACAGTGAGTCAGCGAGGGAGAGAGTGATAATGAAAACCATGATGCTTGCCTAGAAAGTACTGCAGATTATCCTCCCTCAGAGTAAAAAATGTTTGCTTCATAAATCATTAAATAAAAAACAAAGCAGATTATAGAAGATGCAATGTATATCATAATTTCTTTTTTTGACTGTGATCAATAGGGTGCCAATTCTATCACTTCACATAAAGACTTCATTACCTAAAGACCATATATTATTACACAAATATATTCACTACTCCATATTAATATATATTAAGCACAGAAAAAGCTTCTCAGTGCATCAATCAAAGTTAAGTCAGTTTCTCATATCCATCTGTGGTATGGGGTATAATGGGAATATAATCACTCACTTATTAACAAGTTTAACAGAATAAGAACGGTCTGATAACAGAAGAATGACGCTGATGGAAAATTCCAAGGTCTACCCTTATATTCTCCTTGCTATTACTCTGCTGTAACTGGATCATTATTTACTTTACTAAATAAGAGTAGTCAAACAAGTTTTACGGCTGTTGCTTACAAATGAATCTTTTCAGGCCAAAAAAGGATTAAAAGATACAAAGATTCTTTTGGATTCCATTTAGAGTTTTATAAGAAGCAGGGCAATTTCTTATTCATCTAAGAGAAATAAAGAAGACTTGAATAAAATGTGTTGACTAGAAACATTACTTTCCTGTTCAGAGATGTTCCAGCAAGCTATTTTTTTCTGAAAGAAGAGTTTCACTCATTTAAAGTAAAGGCAGTATTCATAATGTTTTGACACGAAGGGCAAGGAGTAGGTAATTTTCTGGCAAATGAATTAACAATGAGGTATTAATTTTCTGACATCTGAGCAGTTAAGTGCGAGTATGGTTCTCTCATGGTGGACCTTAAACCAACAAATAACAGATTTAAGGGGATATAACAAAGCATTACATACTTACGAGAACAAAGTGCAACAAAATGACACGGATGTTTTTCTTGATAATGACATTTTGCATCCATATCTTCAGTGGAGGCTTTATTTTTGGGTGCCCCTTTGTCTTTGTAAGATTATAGAATATCTATAGAAAATCAAGAACTCTAACGCTTTGGGACAGGAATAATATCTTTAGGACTTATACTTTTGGATACTTTAGATATAGCAAATACACAAATCATTTATTATCTGTCACCTAAAGCAAAGTACAATACAGAAATTACAAAACACATCAACATACAAAAACACATCAACAAATACATTTTTTTTAAAAACCTTTTTTTGTAAAACAATAGTAAAAATTTACATTCTTTTTTAAATATAAATGTTTATTCCTTCAAACAGCAGAAAAAGAAGAAATGCATTTCATGTGGCAAGAACTACTGTAGCTTCATTAGAGGAGGGCTTATGTAGAAACCTGTCCAAGAAAAGGTAGAAATATAAATAAATTTGTCTCTAAGCATGTTTGTATAAAAGACAGGCAAATTATCAAAGAATGAACAGCAAGTTCTTGGGAGGTTCCTTGGTCAAAAAACTAGAAAGAGTAGTACAGTTGATGTAACTATAACTTATCTCATGGCATTTTCTTTCTTAGGAAACAATGTAAGAAGTCATTGCTCCTTTTAATCACTCAAAAAAATCAGCATGAAACTGCCATTACCATTACTTTCTATTATTTTAAATGACTCTACATTGGGGGGCCTATCTTAACAAGAGCAACGACAAGAGCAAAGCAGTAGGTCTTAATGTAAAATAATGATTGATTAATTTTATTAATTTAATGAATTGATTAATTAATTCACCCTTAGCCAGTCACATCCCTGGTCCTGCTGTATGGAAACAGCTGTGCAAATCACAGGGACGCATGACAAAAACTGCTCAACAAATGGAAAGCGGCTTCTCCAGGAAATGATCTGAACACACAATACCTGGACAGTGCAGAGCAGCATGATCTGAACACACAGCACCTCAAATCTGCAACCAGAGGTAGATGTGTGGGTTTTTATCTAATTGTTACAATGATGACAGAAATGGATGATTGTTATAAATAATAAAACAATTTTTAAATGCAGCTATTAATATCACTGCATCAATCTGACACTATATCAGTTTTATTTCTCCTCTGTCTCATGCTATGAATTGTCACATCATACTATAAATGGTGACAAAACAGCAACTGCATGGTAAATGCTACTTTTGCTAAAAACAAAGTTGGAAAGGCGCCAATGACAAACAAGACTGATGAGTTACTCTCATCAGCCATCTCTCACCTGAACAACAGAATACCAAGTCGTAACAGACCAATCTGATGTGTGTAGTATTGTGTGGGATTACTTTGTAGCTTTGTACCATTAATAAAGGTAAAAACAGTGACTTGCTATGAGTAATGGTACAGTTCTATGAAATCAGAGGTTGCACATTTACGTCTTGCATTTACTTTGCTTTTGTTGACAAAATCACCAAAGTGGCAGCAGATTAAAGGTTCTATGTGTAACATTTAAAAAAAAAACCTTTTATCACTGACACCGGTGGCCATTAAGTGAATTGCGGTCAGCATGGACTCCATAGGTAGGTGCAGGTGAACGTCCTGTGTATCAGCCATAACGATGTTGTTACATATGAGACCGTATGTGATTGACTGGCATCACATTAACACTGAACATAGTCCCCTATCTTTTTTATGTGCTTATGTAGAGTTTGTGCTGCAGTCTTTGTTGTGCTGGGACCTGGTCCTTTTTGACCTTAGCAGACTAAGGTAATGTTAGCTAGTGTTGCACACTGTTGGCAATGTGGGGGAACAAAAGAGAGGCATTCAGGAAAAGCAGTCGAACACACAAATCACTTAACAGGGCAAGTGGACTGTTACAGGCAAGCAAGAAAGTCAGGGAAGGTCTCATTTTGTGACTTATGTTACAATCCCTTCACACGGTAGCAATAGAAAAGCTATTAATATCATGGTAATTGTTTTGCACTCATACATGTAGTAAATTTACCTTTGCGCCAGGAAAACATTTGGTTTTGGGTTGTTTCAATGCGGCCATATCTGAGTGAAACGCCAACGTTTTTGCCCCTCCCCTCCAAATGAGTAATTTGGTATTCAATACCATACTGAAGGGGATATTGAATTTCTTGGTCAGTAAATTACCAAACTGTCAAAGCACTGCTTGCTCTGGTCTTTGCGCACCCTGACAATAGGGCCCTATTTAGGGTTTTAAAGCTGCTACAAGTTCAAATATTTGAGAATATAATATGTGTATACTATTGGTGAGTGTATGTTGCAGTATCTGCATTGGTTACAGCTTGAGCAGCTATTTATGAAAACAAAACTGACCAAATGGATATTCACTAAAATCAAGTCATTGACTGAAAAAAGACACCTGGTGGTTCTTGTATACCTTAAGGTCCAAGCACTACCATGAATCATGACAGGTGAGGTTTTCCGTCGGGTATGGGTATGGTGGTTAGAACCTGGTTCTGGAAAACAAATCTCTGGATACGTTCAAAGACCCACAAGAAGATGAGGAGGACACTGACGTACTGGACCCAAGCAAATTTGATAGTTTCCCAGAAGCCAGGACGATAGGTAGAGGAAATGGTTAAGGCAGAAATGATGAATAAAACTTCACAGTGGCAGCTAAACCTTTGCGTTTCAGAACTATAATTTGATGAAGTCCAACTTCCAAATATGTGGCTTAGAGATTCAGCTTAACACACTAAAAACTATGGAGATGACAGTGAACTTCAGGAGGACACCCCCCAATAAAAAACAAAAAAAAACAACTGCCCCCTCACCATACTCAACAGCTCTGTGCCAGCTATAGAAACCTTCAGGTTTCTGGGATCATAACCTTTCAGGGCCTGAGGTGGGCATCGAACATCAACTCCATCATCTCCATTGAAAGGCATGGCAGAGGAGGTACTTTCTGTATGAGCTCAGGAAGTTCAACCTGCCTCTAGAGCTGCTGATCCAATTCTACACTGCAATCACTGAGTCAGTTCTCTTTTTGTCGATTACCGTCTGGTTTGGAATGGCCACCAAACAGGAAAACAGCAGACTAAACACTCAGTCAGGACTGCTGAAAAAAAATCATTGGTGCTGAACTGTCCCCTAGTCAGAACTTATTCAGCTCCCAGGACAGGAAAAATCCCTGTAGATACCTGAGACCCTGGACCTGACCTGTTCCAAGTCCCCTTTCCCCCTTCCTTTAGACATTTTAAGCTGTGTAGAGTTTGTGCCTGTGATTTTTTTTTTTGCGTAAGTGAGCACACTTAAAGTTTCATATAATACACCTATGATAACCCACAATTGTTTCCAAAATAAGATACTATATAGTGCCCTGCAAAATATTATCAGGTTAATCTAAATGAGTGTATGAACGTGACATAAAATTATTGAATAGTCCACCACCCCCTCTTCCCTTTACCCATGCATAAGCAGTATTTAATAATTGTAAATAGATTTAATAAATGGCTCACAGACACCATAAAGTAGCTGTAAGCAGATATAAGTCCTTATGATTGCATACGTCAACAACCACAACTCCCCATGTGGAGGATGGTGTATAAATGGCGAATGAATGACAATTCGGTAAAAAGCAGTTGCAATAATGTCTGCACAGTAGAAGTTATAGATGAGAACAAATATTGTACATTAATTAACACTTAAAATTTGTCCGTATATCTGTACAGAACTCTATTATGTCTTGTAAACCCCTAATTAAATGTTAATATAGTACTTATAAATGCTTAGTTGGGGCATTAAAGTAGAGCATTGCCAAAGCAGGTTTACAAAAATAATCTTTCCAAAATTAGGTTTGAGTCTATCCTATGTTAAACCACATATAAACAGACACACTTCTCCGTATCTATTAAAGGATATCTAATGACCTCCATAGGGTAACGGATCTCTGCATTAAGCTCAAAGGGAGAACCAGCAGCTCGTCCCACAGTCCAGACTGGCATGGGACAGGAAAGTACTGTGGTCACTATTGTAGAGACAGAAATAGAAAAGTGAGAGTTGTTTCATTTTACAATATCCACATTTTACAAAATGCATATGTAATTCCACAGATGCGATAAACTGTGAGTTTAAAATCTCCTTCAAAGGTGGTGATTCATCTTGAGTTAATTCAGGTTTTAGTCATTCAGTTTATTCAGCAGTAATAAAGTGAGGCAAACAAAATAAGAGCCAACTTACGGTTTCTCTCCTGGTAGCTTCTAATTATATTGTCAAGGTCATACGCACTTGCAAAGGGGCTGGAGCCATCAATCACTGACACCTTAGCATCAATATAGATGACAGACAAACAGAACAATACATTACCTTAACAAACAATGACCTATTGTTTGTACCATATTTCCACAGTGCATGTGTTAGTATAATGCTATGAAATATTTCTGCTATGATTATTATGAGGGCTAGAATGAAGTTGTCAAAGGGTACAGATACATATTGAGTTGCACCCAGGTGGTATTCAATTTTACTACATGAAGCCAGCATTAACATTGCTCTTTTTTTCTCTATGCCCACAGGTTATCAGTACAGGGCAAGTATATGTATATGAATAGATACAGGAGTGTCAGTTCTCCAGTAATATAAGAACCATGTCAAAGGCCAATCGGAGCCTTAATATTTGGGGGACAATCTTGCTTTAAGTTTTGGAATTGCAGTTGCCAAATTTATCGATATCAGAATTTCTTTTACTAGCTAAATTGGTAAAAGCATCTGCCCTAAAACTCCAGTATTGGTAACTACAATACACCTCTTGGCAGCACTATTCCTTCATACTATCATGCTGAACTGAGGAACTGTGGCCACACTTGATGCTACAGTGATTCACTTTCGCAAAGTAGTAATGTGGCTAGCTGGTTAGCATGGTAACTTTAGAAGAAGAAAAGAGGTGATAGAATACAAGCAAAACAAGAGTTAACATACATCAGCGTGCCTTTCCACACCTGGAGGAAAGATCTTTGTGAGTAAAGGAATGAAGTTTGATGCTTAGCTCAATGTTTCTTCTAGACTGATAAGTAAACAGCTGTTATGCTGATGCTGGCTATGCAGCTTCAGGGAAAAACTTACATATAACACCTTTAAAGTAAATTAATAGGGTCCATTAGCTATGTGTCGCTGCCAGTGCTGCCTCTGCTGTTGTAACTCTTAACCAGTACACATCTGTCCCCCTGACCTCATGCAGTATCTTTACCTCATGTCTCCCCCTCCACACACACCCGTTTCAACTCTCCTGTGGCCTACTGGGAGGTAACCATAGTTTCAACACTTCTGGTATAATTTATATTCATATTAAACATGAGCAAGATTTCTTAAATAAAAAAAATATATGAATATTTCTGCACTGACCAAAGTCATTGGGAACTTTGAGACTTCCAGTCCATCACAGAGCCAAATATACAGATAAAAATATACCGTCTGACATGACATGACATGAAAACACAGCAGAGCGGAAATCAGAGATATCATTTCAACTTAACACAACTTCACACAGAACCTTGTGTTTGTGAGCAAACTTTCCTGCCTACTCAAAAATCCCCAGTAGCTCTATTATGTGATGCTGGAAGTTAACAAATGTTCATCAATAATACTGGTGTCAATACTATTTTCGCACCATTCACTGTAGTCCAGCCTCTCCTCTCTTGTCTGTGTCTCCCATTTCATAACATCCATCCTATCACTGCCTGAGCACCTTTTCCAATTCATAAATTTGCCTTCCACCGATTTTCTTAGCTGAGCAGTTTACTTGAATCCACCACCCCTGCTTCATCTTCCTGCGAAATGTTCTGCCAGGCTCCATACTTGAATCATGTGACCTGTAGAGTCTGAGTGAGTCTCTGAGAGAGAGAGAGAGCAAGTGAAAAGACAACAGTGACTCTATGTCCTCTCACATTGTAAATGTTGTACAGTCCCCGGTGAGGCAAGGGTGTCCTCTGCTGCAGCCTCAGGTCTCCACTGATGAAGAGCTTAGTTCCAGGGACAGAAGAAGAGTGCTGCACATAGGCCAGCGTCTGCATCACCACTGTGGACATCCGCTGGGAAAATACAGAGAAAGGATATATTTTGCTTTTGTTGGAACACTGACTGAGGCTGGTCTGAATAGGCCTGACATCTTATTTAAGTTGGCAGGCTGTACTGCCTTGCCAACATACAAACAGGAAAGGAACTGTGGCTCACTGAGTGTAATAGCTGCTGTATCAGTAGCCTATACTCTAACTCCATAATTTATCAGGGTCCTGGGGGTGTATAAGCAGACTGTACCATATGCATGAATGAAATTAAAACTAATAGACAGTATATTAGCTAGCTAGCATGATACATCTCTCACGCAATGCATTTTTGTCTCTGAATCAGTACACTCTTTGTTTATAAGATTACAAGTATGCAATTTGTAAAAAAAACATTTTACATGGGATGAATTACTAAAGAGTACAAAGAGCAATCATAAAATCTGGGATCTGGGAAATCTGGCACATGATATTTTTTATTGTAAGCTTTAATATGAAATAAATAGTATGTACTTTGAGCATTTGCATATAGGACATACACACAATCTGAATTGGGTAAATTAAGCAAAATGGAATTGTTTATTTGAAGCCAGACTTCAGCAAGGCAAAGTAATAATGTAGCAATGATCAGACCCAAAACACATGAATTTAATGACTTAATCTCCAACTGCAATTTTTAAATATTAGCTATAGCAAGTTAAGATTGACTATGATTACTTCCTAGCATTGCACTGTCAACAGCTTTCTTGATGGTGGCACAGACACATGATGTATCTCATGTAAGACTGACTCATTACCTCACTGGAATACATACAAAGAGCTGGTAGCTGAAGGTGAGTAGCAGCTGGACATTGTACACCTGTTCCTCATGTTTGAGGGGTAGCTGTAGTTGAAACATCAGGAGGTCCAACTTTCCATCCTGGTTCGGGTCCTCCTCTCTTACCTGTTGTGTGAGTTCCCCGACACAGGAAAAAAAAATATACAGAATAGCAAATGGATAACTGGTTTCTCCAAGTCACTGTACAATTATTCATTACTGATGAATCATCTCTACATCTGCCACTGTGTAATTGACAATGTTAAATCAGCAATATCTAATGTGTTTAATATGTAACTACATTCAAACCCAGGAAGGCACAGGCCACAGCTGAAAAACCACAGGACACAAAGGTGCACATTGGAATCAACTGCAGAATGAATCTCTACTTACAGAGATAGCAGGGATCCGTAGGTTGGTCCCGAGCATGTTGTTAAGATGGGGGTAGGTGCTCCAGGCGACATAGTCTCCCAGAGGACTGGTCGCTGCCACCAGCAGAACCTGGTACTGGAATTTAACCACCGGTTGTTCCTCATAGGTGCTTCTTTTTATCCAGAAACCTAAGATAACATGGCATTAATCAGCAAACAAGAACTTCAACTTGTTTTTACAAATGATGAAAAGTAGACCTCTATTAAGTTTCGCGTTTAGCAACACCAACAGAACCAGTGTTCCTTATAGTCCAGCTCTGTACCTTGGCTCCTGTAAGCAACCAGCAGAGGTGCGATGTAGGTGAGGCACAAGACCAGGACAAGAAAAAGAGTGGCTTTGGTGCAAACACTCGTCTTGTACCGGATCAAAGCCGCATGAGAATAAACTTCATAGAAAGCCATGGGTGACGGTAGAGGTAGCTTTCGTTCAGTTGTGAGTAGCTGGCAGTGTTGTGTATCAACCAGTCCGAAGGCTAACTGGCTACAGTTCAAGTTAGCGTCAATGCTACGTGAGTGGATGCGCCCGGAGGACTAACGTGAGAGAACGCTCAGAAAACAAAATGCTGCGAGGACACAGATGAACCCCCGTTACGTAAAATCCATATAACTTCGTCCGAATGAAACCAACCTTTAGAGCGTGTTTTCGGCAAAACGTAATGTGTTAACATGCTACTTATATTAGCGTCCTAGCTAAGTACCACGCACGGCGCCATGTTTCAGCGTAGTTTGGATCTCACGGTTGCCATGGCTGCTACTGGGAGCACTCGTGCTGCGTTTACGGACGTCGGTGAAAGTGGGAGACCAGGCACCAGCGGGACACCGGTGTTGACGTATAGTCATCCCCGCTGCTGTCCCTCGATCACATCATCTAAATAGCCCAAATTAGCTCCTTTTTGGGGGATACGTAAACGATTTCGTGTAAACGGAAACCAGAAACGAAAACGCCAGATACATTTTTTGATAGATTTTTCCTTTATATGTAACTTTATATGTAACTTTGCAGCCACTTCTGTAATTCTATTCACCAAGTGTGAGCAGTGGCATAGGACAAAAATCTGATACCCACAAGTACACAGCCCCAGTGGACCTCTTCTCTTTATAATACATCGACTGCATGGACAGGTTATGAAACAGACCCTGGGCACATACATTTAAATGATCCTCCACCTGACCTACATAAGAGAAGTACACCTAGAAGGAAAAAAAGAAACACATGGCAATTTGTGTGGTAATTACTCTTTGTATTTGCTTTTCCCCTATTGGAATCTCTTTGAGGTAATTTTGTGTCTTTTGTAGATGTTTTGCATCCCTTTGTGGTAATTTTGTGCCTCTTTAGTTGTTTTGCATCTTTTTGTGGTAATATTGTGTCTTTTGTGGATTTTTTGCATCTCTTTATGGTAATTTTGTGCCTCTTTAGTTGTTTTGCATCTCTTTGAGGTAATTTTGTGTCTTTTGTAGATGTTTTGCATCCCTTTGTGTTAAATTTTTTGCTGTTTTTATAGTCGTATTGCTTCTGTTAGAGATTTAGCAGCTCTGAGCAGACCTGCACAGTAAGCCACTGAACAGAGAAATTAACCAGCTCCAATGATTCCTTTAGGCCTTTAGCTGTTACTCTGGGGTCTTTCTTGTTTTGGTTTGTTTTGGTTTTTTTTTGTTTTTTTTACCTCACTGAGAATTCTGCCTTTGGAGTTATCTTAGCTGGACACAACTGCTAGGGAGACTAGTCACAAAACTATATCATCTCCATGTATAGACAGTTTGTCTAACGCCAAGTGTTTCTTCTAGACTGATAAGTAAACAGCTATTAATGCTACATTGGCTATGTAGAGGTAGCAAAACTTACACCTAATCACGTAAAAGCCAAACTTCCATAGTATAAAAATGTATAAAAGGATAACAGTACTTACTATGCTGCAAAATGGTGTTTTATGAGTTACGTTAATACACATTATATTTTGGAATATTGTTGCTGATACATTAACGTGTAAAAAGCATTTTAATTATGCATCTGCTTGTTTTACTTATTTCATACACTCCTGGGTTGATTTATCACTAAGATGTATTAAGATATATTAATGGGTCATATGTTTTGTATGTAAAATGCTAACCTGCTCAGTAACATTATTGCTGTCAGATAAATGTAGAAGAGAAAATATGATATTTCCTTCAAGAATATATTGAGCATGGGAATATTTAAGTAATTCATAAAAAAAATAACTGTGAATGAGGGTAGCACTAGCACAGAGAGCATTTTAATCCTGGTTTCTTCTAATGCCTAGTTTTGTCTTGTGAATTACTCGATAACTTGATATATCTTAATATTACAGCATCACAACCTGAAAAATTTGGAACTCACTAAATTAGAATCTGATAACAATAACTACTGAGGTCTCAGAAGTGAAAAGGTTGGGGCAGTTTTTCAAAAAGATTCAATTAGAATTAAATCAAGTCATCAGAACAGGAAATAAAACAAGAAAATAAAGCTTTGTCACTATAACTATTGATATATATGTAATAAATGTATTGGAAATATATGAATGCCCTATGTAATGCATGACATCTGTGCACTGGATGTGATTGAAGTGTAGACTTTTGGCTTTAACTTAAGGGGTTTAACAATAATATCACATTAACTGTTTAGGAATTACAGCCTTTTTTATACATAGTCCTTCACTTTCAGGGGCTTAGAAGTAATCGGAAAAAACAAAATAATTATAAATATAAGGATTAAATTTAATATTTGAATGAAAATCATCTGCAGTCAATGACTGTCTGAATATTTGAACCCATGGACGTCACCAAATGCTGAGTTTCCTCCCTTGAGATGCTTTGCCAGGTCTTTACTGCAGCTGTCTTCAGCTGCTTCTTGTTTGCGGGTCTTTCTGCCCTCAGTTTTGTCGTCAATAAGTGAGAATTTTGGTCATTTTTCATTCTATGAAGCACCATTCTGACAGTTTAGCAGCATTTGGCTGAATCTGAGCAGATAGTAGAGCCCTGTACACTCCGGGATTCATCCTGCTGCTTCTATCAGCAGTCACATCATCAATAAACACCAGTGACCCAGTTCCATTAGCAGCCATACATGCCCATGCCATAACACTGTCTCCACCATGTTTTACAGATGAAGTGGTGGCTTTGGATCTTGAGCTGTTTCTTTCCTTCTCCATTCTCTTCTCTTCCCATCATTTTGGCACAAATTCATCTTGGTTTAATCAGTCCAGAGAATCTTGCAACAGAAGTGGGCAGAATTTTCCAGAATTTTCCTGTTCTTGAGTGTGACCAGTGGTTTGCACCTTGTAATAAACCCTCTGTATTTACATTCAAGAAGGCGTCTCTTGATTGTAGACTTTGACAATGATACACCAACTTCCTGGAGACTGTTGTTGACCTGGCTAGATGTTTTGAAGTGTTTTTCCTCACCAAGGAAAGAATATATTTAAATTCCCCTTTCACACCCCTGATGGGGGTGGTGTGTCATTCCTCAAGCTTGGGTCCTCTACCAGAGGTCGGGAGTTTGAGGGTACTTCACTGTATCTTAGCTGTTCGTAGGACTGCGCTCTTCTGGACAGAGACCTCTGAATCAATCAGGCTGAATCATTTGCTCTCCTGGTCAACTTCATGCATGAACAGCTACTGCAAGTCACCATACAATGATTTCTTTTGGTAACTCATTCAAATGTGTCCTGACACAATGCTTTGACCATTGTATTGGTCATAATAGTGCAAAGCGGATAAGGGGTAGAGGTCCCGTACAGTCAATGATTAAATGTTCAAAAGGTTGTCCAACTACAGGGGCTGGATATAGTGGAGCAGGTGTTACAAGTTGCTTAGGCTTGCCTATAAGCTGCCATGTATGTTGCGTTTTAATGAAGGGGGCGACATCTCATTTTAAATAGTAGTATAGTCAGCGATCCTAATCTAATACAATTTTTTCCGAAATTCATCTAATATCTCCTCACGGTACACTGACCACTGACCACTGTGTTCCTGCACAGCCCTTTCTCTGTAAATCTGAAACATACAAAGTGGCTCAGAGTGAGTCATACAAAACTATTTCAGCCAATCAGAAACAGACAGTGTTGTTGCTCATGCATTAGATAAAGAAAAGAAGAGGGGGTAAGGGTTAGGGGGAACCGGGTGTGAAATCTGACACATGCTAATGCATTTAACTCCACATCACACTGTCAAGAAGGGGAGACGACAGAGAAATAGCCAACAGGGAGAGGGCCAGAAGAACAAAAGCTGAAAAAGTATACCGGTTAGGGCTTTCCAAAGGTTGTTAGACCTCAGAGGGTTGAAATGTATAAAGATGGATCTGGAGGTTGCTCTGTTTTTGCTTGACAAGTGTGATAACAAATCCCAGCTGGATAGTTCACAAGTAGGGACTGGTGTCACATTACTGTTGTGTGTAATTATTTTTCATGCCATGGACATTCATTCACTTTCTTTTCTTTTTTTATGGATATGGTGTGTGTGTGATATATTAGCTACAGTAGCAGGAGAGAGAGCATCACTGTCTGTCGTGAAAGGTGCGGCTCTGGGAAAGTGTCTCTGCCTCTGCTCTCAGCAGCAAAGTAGCAACTGTGGTAGCACTGTGTAACAAACACAGCTACTACAGCTAGTCACTTTACCTGCTGTCTTGGTGTTTTAACTTTTTCATGGTATTCGTCCAAACAAGAAGTGATAGGTTTTAGAGCCACAAAGACCTAAAACCACAACGTTGCTAGCAGAGTGGAATTAATTGGATAGTTGCATGATACTAAATTCTATGCCAGGTAATGTTTCCTTCCTCGTTAGCTTAGCCACAAACAGTTGTCTGCAGCATTCAGACAGCAGCACTTGGATTTGTTTGTATATATAATATAGTGCTTTTCCAGTCTTTTTGACCACTCAAAGAGCTTTTACACTACTGTCACATTAATCCATTCACACACACGTTCAAACAGTGCTTTTCTACCCATTACAGCGCTTCTACAAACACACACATTCATACACCCATGACACACATTGGGGGCAAATTGGGGCTCAGTATCTTGCCAAGGACACTTCAACATGTGGACTGGGGGGAGCCAGGATCAAACCACTGACCTCCCAGTTGGTGGGTGCCCACTCTACCTCTTGAGCCAGAGCCACCCCCAGGGTGGAGGGTGAACTGCCATTTTCTTTTGCACCATTTTCTCTATTTTTCTTCTATAGGAAGCTAGAGTTTATGAAATGTCTTTTTGTTTGTTGTTTGCTGGACATAGGGATTAGTGAACAATTTTTGAGGAGATAAATAGTAATATTGTAATGGTAATTAATACATTATATCAATTTCACTGCAATTTATAATTCAGACTTTAGTTTGAGGAACAGGAAGGGAACAACATTTTATACGCTGCCCTTCTACCACTTCTAGAAACTGACATGACATGCTTTGTGTTTTGTGTGAAAAACAAAAAGAGAGAAGGGGCACGCATCTGTAGCCCTTTTGGAGGCCTTAACAAGTGTAACTGCATTATTCTAAGGACACCTTCTTGCCTGGAGGCTACTGCGAGAAAGGATATGTAGCAGGAAGAAAGGGAGGTGGTTGTAACACTATCAGTAACTTATGATCAGTGACATTGTGTTCTCAATTGATACATTAGGGAAAACTTATGGATGGTCGGTGTCCTCTTCATAGGCAGTGGTGTCATTTGAATCCAAGGCGTAGCCTTGGTGTAGCACTGAGAAACAGCCTATAGGTAGGACAGGACCCCCTTTGTTGAGGTATGCAGGACAGTCCTGTTCTAACCAGAAGTTGGTTTGTGAGGTGTGCAGCCACCTGGGGAATGTGACCCTATACCACTTCTTCCTACTTAGGTCTTAGCTTAGCTTAACTCTTGGTAGTTGGCTGGACAGACCTGTGACCTCCCCTGGACTCCACAGGTGAAGAGGTGGTTTACATGAAGCAAATGGATTTTGAGTCATGTCCCTACATTTTAGATCTGGATGTTTAAATGTAGTTTCTTTATCAGCACTTTTTCTTTGGGCTATAGCAAAAGACCAATTAAACAAAGTCAAAACAAAAACAATAAAATCTTCTGTGTCTGTGTGTCAGTGTGTGCAACCTGCCCCTCTCATACTGGTTTGACATATTCAAATCACATCTGCTTTAAACCATCTACAACTGCACAAAACTGAGAGAAATGTAAGACCTGTATGTACAGTCTTGCATGAAGTTTTTACTGGAAAAAATCATCCCCTTTTCATGCAGTAAAACCATCATTCATTGGTTAATTCAGGTCATGTGAACACTAAAAATTAAGCACAGGTAGCCAGCAATGAGTCCTGACCACAATCCCATTGAAAGTTATTGGAGTGAGCTGAAAACTGCCATTGTTAAAAGGATTCCTGCCAACTTAAAAGAGCTTGAACACATAGCAATGGAAGAATGGCAGAAACTACCAGCAGACAGGTACAAGATGTCATGTCCACCTCAGCTAGGTCAGGTTTATCTTATCACATTAGTACTTAAATTTCCTGTTTTTTGCGTCCTAATCCTCTTTTCCTGTTGTTCCAGATCCTCATTTCCTGGCCTCATGTGTCTCCCACCATTGTGAGTGTTCTCAAAATGAAAGTGTTGCACATATCTCCCCTCTCCCAGTTTGCCTTTGGTCCCCAACAACAAATGTTACAGCATTCTTCTTAGTGTTTGTTCTCTCTGTGTGACTTAGTTTCTGTTTTTTTTTACATTGCCTTTGCCTAGTCCTCTGGTTGTTGTCAGCCTATTTCTGACCACCTGCCTGAGCGTACATTTTGTGTTTTTATTATTTTGCAATTATTTGTTTTTTCTTTTGTTGAGTAGCCTTGGACATCTTATTAAAGATATTTTTACCACAGAAAATTGTTTAGTTTACATATATTTCTGAAGATAGTGTTAAATCTGTACTTAAAACTCAGGATTGTCAATTATTTCTACCAGGACTGTACAGTCAAAAGGGTAAAAAAGGTTTTCTGTCTACATTAAGAAGAATGTCAATGCATAAAAATGATAATCTTTGTAATTGATTGCCCACCACGGGAAGCGTGTAAAAAGAAAACAATGTCGGACCTAAAACTGAGCCCTGTGACACAACATCAGTGAGATGCTGGTAGAAGATAAGGCTATACCTATGGCAAAACAAAATGATTGGAACAAGGTAGAGCTGTATCAGAGTCCACTCTATCAGCACAAGGGACATGTAATACCACAATGAATGTGCTTTTATGCACAATAAATTTAGCTTATCATCAAAACATTGCAAAATCAAGAATTAATCCACTATCCAGAGATAATTTGATCACTTGATCACATTATAACTTTACATACTAATGGTTCAAGATTAAAGTGGGGTTTATGGTCATTTTAAAGGGCTTTTACTCCTTACATACCTTTCAGCAAGGCTGGATCATCAACTGGGCAAAGTTGGCATCTGCTCAGGGGCCCCAGACCTCTGGGCCCCCCCAAGTTCAAGGCTTTCTCCATATCAAATGGTTCTACTTAATTTAATAAATTGCAAATTTGCACCACTGAAGTACAATACCAACTTGACAGGTCCTCAATCTAGGGACTCGGCTCTAGCAGAGGGACTCTCTGTCAAAATCTAGTTTTAACTAAACAGTTAGAGTTTATATTGTGGTTGTTTGTTGTGCTTTAGCAAACTAATTTGATTTTTCCTGGGTGCCATATAACATGCTGAAAACCTTGGCCAAGGTCATATTATCATAGGAGAACTGTAAGGCTGCAGCAAACTATTAAAAATCAATTATGAAAACAAGCAACCATTCCCATTTGAGAAGACATGACCACTAATTCTTTTGGCATTTTGACTCAAACGATTAATCAGTTATCAAATTTGTTGGGACTGATTAATACACTAATTGTTCCAGGTCAAGAATACTGGCTTCAGGGAGCCTGGGGAAATTGGAACTGCAATGTAAAATGACAGTACATAGTGGCCCAACAACATTTTTTTTGATTTTTTGTCCTGGTGCCCCCAGGAGGTTAATCTGGCCATAACCTTCAGCAACTCCTTGTAGATTTTAAGTGTGGAAAATTTTTTGCTTTTGCTGAAAAAATTTTTTGTTTATTTAAAGATGTAAAATAATGAAATAACCTTTTACATAGTAAAAAGTGCTTTGGTGTCACAATAACAGAGTCAACATGAGAAAATATAGAATGTGTGATGACAGTTGATAAATTATCTACCAGGCAATCTGACTTTATTATTTTGTAAATGGTTTCATTCTGACCCGGTTGAACTATTTTGCATTGTTTATCAGAGGTCAATTGATGGATGGCCTGTTTATTTCCGAGAGCACTTGAAGGTAGCACCATCACCACCACACCGCTGTTGGGCAGTGACGTCACTCCCTGCTGGACGGACAGTGGGCCGCTTCGCTTCGGGCTGAGACGTTGTTGACATTTTGTTTTGATCGCTTCTTCCTGGGTTTTTGCACATCACGCCGACATTATCAGCAGATTTAGAAGCTCGCCCCTTCGACTCTAACATCACGTCTCGGTGCGGGGATCCAGCAAAGATGAAATGGATGTTTAAAGAGGATCATTCCCTCGGTAAAGGGGTTTGGATTGTCATGAAGCACGGGATGTTCTTGTCGTGTCATGCACCCTCCTCTCTGTTCTCTTATCTCCGCGTCGATTTTGCTATGTCGCTTTAATGGATGCAGAGATGCAGGCTGTCACAGCAGATGACCGAGGTAAATCCATAATGGCTAATGGCTAACCTTCCCTGACTAGCAACATATGCTACCACGGTCTCTCTGCAAGTAAAACGAGCGCTGTCAGAATGCGGTTAACCTCTAACACTGCTGATACTTTACAGTCAGTCAGTGGATTTCCGAGATATGTTTTGCTAATAAAAGAGAGGATTTCGTTATTTACTGCATCGAGTAAATAAAGCAGATAGAAAATTGAAAGGCGTTCATTAGTATTTGTTTCAGAGCTTGTAACGTGTTAGACTAATATGAGCATGTTAACGATACAAGGGTGATATTCATTCACCTGAGTCTGGGGTTGACTCCTTGCTCAGATAGCTTGGAGAGGTTGCCTAGCAACCCCCACATCACACTTCTACCTAGCTCCTCGGCTCCTTTCAGCGTCTGTTCATATTGTCTCCAGATAAACTTCAATGTCCCTTTAAAGAAACGCTGCTCCGGGTGTTGAAGACATGTTCCCTCAAACAGGCTTCTTATTGACCCTAAACGGATCCACGCGTCTCATCCCTCATCCCACCGTCACCTCTGTGGCCTCCGCTCGGTGTCAGGCTGCTGCATCTGGTCCGGCCCACGATGGATCTGCTGTCACCGGCTCTTTGATGATAAGCATAATACAAGTGTTTAGTATCAGCGAAGAAAGACAGTTGACGTGATTCACTATTTCACCTAAACAGAAAATACTATTGTTTAGGGTCACAATAAAAATGATTCAATTTAAAAAGAAAAATTAAAATTAAGATGAGGATAATCACACTCTTACTTGGTGTGATTTTGCATCACGTACAAAGCGTTCACTCCTCTGTCTGCTCAGGCTTCTAAATCCTGCCTGTGAATCATTATACGAGACTAGGCTTGTCCGTATTTGATAGTAATGCACGAGAGGAGGGTCCCAAGAGGCTTCGTCCATCCCTCTAATGTCAGACTTCCTTTTCGTTTTCTGTCTCTCCTTCAGAGCACCGATGTATGGAGTCAGCCAAAATACGCAACAAATATCCTGACAGAGTCCCGGTGAGTGAGGCTGGTGGGGTGGGATGGGGTGAAAGGTATAGATAGAGTGAGCGACATAGAGTCTAGCGATAGGGAGAGAGTGACAGGAGGAGTGAATGGCAGTTATGGGATGGAAACGAGAGAGTGAGTAAGTTGTAATGACTGTCTTGATAGGCAGGTTAGAATTAAGATACAGTTCAGAGAACCAGGGTTTCAACTGTGACTACAATGAAATAACTAGGTCTGACTGCTTTCGTGACTTACAAAGTCTCCCCTGTCCCCTTTATCACCTGAAAACCATCCATGGAACAAGTTTGAAGATACGTTAATATATACTACAAAGTGTGACAAGTCAGGATACTTCCATGATGTTCCATGAGTCAAATTGTCTGACTTTTCTCATGTTGAATTTGACCGTCATCTCCACCATCTGGCCATTTAACCCCCCTGTGTTAGCAAAGCCATGTAATACAGCTCAATTCTCAGTAAAGCTGCTTACATTTATATTTTTTCTGTTTCTGTTGTCAGACAACTGAACAAGTATGAAATAGTTAGTGAAAGGTGGCCTATTAAGTGTGAATGTTAACCAGCAGTTACTTCCAAGCCATTTCCGAGCTGCTGCTCTGATTCTAAAATCCTGATTTTGTAACCACAATGTCATCTGACAAATAACCACAAACACAAGTTAAAGACAACGGCTATGTTTTGATTTCAGCTGCATTTACCTCTAAAATTATCACTAGTGAGAAAGTTAGAATCTCTTTTAATGCTTATGCAACTGAATTGCAGTCAAGTGAATGCCGTGTTTAAAGAGGTGTGCCTGTGGAAGTGAAGACTGAGTTCAGACAAATGGGCCAACCCTGGTGACTCTCCTCTATGGAAAGTAGCCTAGGTTTGTCCAAAATGTTGCTTGATATGTTGCTAGGTACTTTTTTTGAATAAATTAAAGTCACTAAACGGGCCTGAAAGTCAGTAAATCTAGCAACAAAGGCACTTGCCTGTAAAACAGTACCCTGATGATGTAATAGAATCTATTCTATCCAATTCATTTTGAAGTAGCAATGGCCAATAGGGAAACTCCAACATTTGGCTTGCTGACCAATGATGTAACTTCAGCACCCAGTCAGTCAGTTAGTTAGTTAGGGACATTTGTTTTTTTTAGGGCTGGCCTCACTGTTGCAGTCCAGCCAGAAAAATACAGATATTAAAATTTTATTTTAGAGAATGGAATTGGCTGATGAATAAAGTGTCTTGTGTCAAGTATTAGCAGCATAATATACAGTCACAAATAGAAAGACTGTATTTATGGACCCGCCAAAGTGTTCATGGGACCCGAAATGCAGCAAATCAGCAAGTGACTGCTAAAAACAGACTTGTCTATTCACTTTTTAACTAAAGATATATCTATAGGTTGAGTCTATCTATGTATTTCTCTATTATATCTATATATATTCATGACTAAGTAATGGATTTTATGTTGTATGGTGTTTGCAAAATTGAGTGAAAGAACAATAGGCCCCAACCTTCTAATTTATTTTCCATCAGCAATTGAAATTAGTATGTGATTAGGAAGCCCATATCTTCTCATTTTATGTACATAATAAATATGGACCAAATTATTATTTCATTTTATTTTTTCATTTTTATATCAAAAATACCTCCTAATTGAGTGTCTGAACCTGTTCCAAATGTAGTTATCCAGGTTTTTTCATGCCGTGAAAAAAAAAAAACTATAAGGAAAAATATATATAGCAGTGATGAAAACATCAGGTTATAGTGCATACAGAGTTGCACCGTGGACAACATTTGCCTGGCCTTAGGAAATGCATTCCAAGAGCCTTTTGTGTACCTGTTAAACTCAGTCCCTTTACTAGGTCTTGGATTCTGCACCTGTTTATAGAAAAGACTGCAGGAAGGAACAGGACCAAAACTCAGTGAACACAACCACTGAATTATTAGAAAATAAGACAATGGCTTCAATAAAGGAAGTGTAAACAAATGCAAGGTAGAGCTACTAAAACATTTATAATTATTTTAGCCTAATCTTCGAGTGCTGCTTTGGACATGTTAAAGCTGCAAAAATTTATATTTTTATATGAGCAATTAATCAAATGACTATTTATAATGTGAAAGCGGTCGTTCATGGTAGCAAACCCAAAGAGAAGTATCTCCCAAACCTGCAGTGTCCCTTACCGAATGGAGAATTTTTGTGTCCTTCAGCTCATTTTTTGATTTTACAGCCTGCAGCTTTACTGTTTTAATTCAGTCCTATTACTCATATCAACACAGTGTTTCCGTTACAGCAGGCAGCTGTTCTCAGCAAAAATGCTATTATACACACTACCTGCTCAGCACCAGACAACAGACAGACAAATTAAGCAATTACATAATTTGCTGAAAGGGGATTGAGGACTGCCAGCCCAAATCCATTTTGTGGCACATGCAGAATGTGTCCGGAGCGATTTAAGAAAGTCTGAACAGCATAAGAAAAACAGCATCATATGCGATTTTTGCAAATGCGATCCAATCCACATTTAGAGGTGGTTTGCAATTCCTATTGGATTTCTCGGATTTCAAAGTCTCTTTTGCACCACTTGCAATGTGTCACACAATGACAACATAGAATCCTGAGGGACATTTCTCATAGTTCAAAATTGTGAAGACATGTCACCAATATAGCTATGCTTACATCGTTACTACAGCATCCCATGCAGATAGGTTGGCGATGCCTGGACACACATCAGATCAGATCTGATCAGTTGTGTGCGCAGTCTGTTTGAAAGATCTGCAGTTTGAACAAAGCCATACATTTGTCAGGTGGCCAGAAGTGATACGTGAATGGTAATCTTGCTCTGTTGGATGTGTAAATAGGAAACTTTTTGGTAACACTTTGAGGAATATACTTTTAATGACCATAATATGGCAGATATATGTGGGATGATATTGTCAAATCCTATAATGGCCATGGAGGTTCTGTTTCAGCAGTAAAAATAGAAAATACACCAAACATTCAAAAAACTGTGAGACTGCTTATTCGAATGTACTGAAATTTGACACCCATATACAGCATATCTCTATACAGTGTTAAAAACCTGTTTATCTTTTAATGTATGTGCTCCAGGTGATAGTGGAGAAGGTTTCCGGCTCTCAGATAGTGGACATTGATAAGAGAAAGTACCTGGTGCCCTCTGACATCACAGTGGCCCAGTTCATGTGGATCATCAGGAAACGCATCCAGCTGCCTTCAGAGAAAGCCATCTTCCTCTTTGTTGACAAAACTGTCCCCCAGTCCAGGTGAGAGCAACGCTACATTCTGCAGTTGTTATTGCAGAAGTAAGCTGCATTGGGAAAGTGAGACCTTGAGGGAAAAATTGTTTTCCTGTTTTTATATCGTCAATCTATATTAATTTGGCCATGATGCACTTAAGCAGATTTCTACCCCAAAGTGCCCAGATAATACACAATGCAAAATGCACTGTAGAAACCATTAGAGGCTGTGCGGCTTCTGCTGATGGTCTCTGTGGGAATTATGGTTACTCCTCTGAATCAATGTTTTAATGATTTATTGATAATAAACTGCTGTTTGTAGCAGTTTTAAATCCTAGCAGCAAAAAGATATGAAAAATTTTACATTCAATAATGCTCAGGACATTTAGCTTTGTAATGATCCATGATTATTAACTATTTGGTTGGACTGGATAGAATTCTGTTGCGCATTCAACCTCTTATCGAATGCATTGATGTAACTGTACATGAAATTGAGTGTGCCTCTGAAAATGCACATTTAACTTGAACTAAAATTTGAATAAATTTGACCAAGAAAACAATAGTTACATCAAAAGTGTGTGTTTCAATATGTGAATTTATTTGTTCAAAACTTTCCAAAAACAAAAGCTGTTTTTTATCTGTGATAGCTCCTGTATTTGATTGTTGCTTCAAGTTTTGACAGTTGGCCAAAGGCCATGCCAAGCTGTGATAACACTAAAACCTCACGGCAAGGGACAGCCAAGGTGATCCTCGCTGCTGTCATCCTGTTAGGTGGCACAGCTGACTACGGCCAGTAAATGTCGGTGTCCTCCTCTGTCCTCAGCGGCTCAACTATGCTGGGAACGAGCGAGGAATCTCTATTTGTAGAGTCTCTATGTGTGCAGTTCCCAGGAATTTTGTCGCTTCTACCAAAACTCTGTGGTTTGGAGTTTAGTTTCACTCCAGTGGTCCTGGTTGTGCTTTCAGATACTAGCCTTAGTTTACTGTTTATTTGTTACTGCAAATGCAGACTGAACTTTCTCTGCTGTGGCTGCTTCACGCCAAAGCTTTCCACTGCCCAACCGGCTTTTATTTTGAAGAAGTCATAGAAAATGCAATGTTTTTTCCTGATTTTGTAAATCATCAACAGCGGGGCCCAGAATTACTCAGGGCATGCAGTGAAAGCTAGAGTCCGGCTCTCCCATTCATGTGTCCACAATGTCCAGTGTGTATCTGTTTAACTGTAGAGAACAGGAACATATGACTTCTTAGGGTGAAAGCAACTGATCTGCCTGTGAAAGAGGATGAAGCCACACCTGCAGTCTCAGTTTACAATAGTTGAAAAAACACAAATTGGTTTGTCTATGCTTCTAAATATTGAGTGATGGCCTTAAAAAGTTAGAATGCCTTAAAAGTTATAAACCTAATGATTTTTATGAAATCAAACCCAATTTGGCTACTATTTTATGATGAGCAACTTTGCTGCAAGAGCGTTTTAATGGATTTACAATCACTAATTACCTCTTTAAATAGTAGTTTTTAATGGTGGTGGCCGAGTCCGCCATTCCAACACTAGATTCAGGTAGCCTCCCTAAGCACCAAGGAACCAGGAAACAATGCAAGTATTACAGAATCACTGTTAATCTTTGCTCTATTTACATAGTATCAGAGCTGTATTACAGTATTTTACAATTAAGTTTTAATTTACAAATTACTTCACACAAACTTATGTGATTTTAATTCTGGCCTCAAAATCTAACATAGCGCATAAAATGAAACCATTGGTATGAAATGTGTTTATTTAATTTATTTTATTTATTTAATATATTGAGCAGTAAGTTATTAGAGCATTATGACATTTTAAATGTTTACATAAACACTAAAATACTTAAAACTGTCTCTGTTTTAGTTCCTGTTATAGTAGCTGTCTTCAGGACCACATTTTGCCATGATGATACACACACACTCTCACACAGACTGACACACTAGGTGAAAATAATACCAGCCCAACTGGTGCAGCTGGTAATGATCTACTTATGTCAGTGTTTGAAATGATGTTGAGAGAATGGCTTTTGAACACATAGTTTTTGTTTCTTTTTACTGAATATGATTTTTTATTGTAAATATTGATGATGTCAGCTACATTCTGATTTTATTCTGTAATTCCTACTTTCTTACAAAGCAAAATGTGACTGTGACGTTAGCTTAATGTTTTTGTTTTGCATCACCCAAATTTTTTGTAATCACTTGTAATATTCTAAAATACATAAATTTCATTAATTTCCTTTTCCCATATGCATCCAAGACTGTGGCAGTGTTGATGAAGGGTTTATTGATTGTTGCGATACTGATCATGAAGCAATGATATTGAAATAAGAGGAAGTGTTTGCAAACACATGTTGCATAGAGTCTGTAAGCTTTAATATTAGTATTAAGCAATTGTAATAAGCATTGAAAGTTATACTTATATGAGTTTTCTGTATGTTCAGTATGGCAGCAGACTGAGTGTGTGATTAAGAGTTTTATTTTGTATGTAATTTAAGCAGTTAGTGTTCAAAGGCAACTGAGTTACACTCTGCTTTAAGAGTTTTGCACATTGAAGCACTGTTGTAGAAACAGGACAGTGGAGACAAAATCAAGAGACACTCCTGGTGCTATAGTGACTGAACTAATGGTTGGCTTACAAGCCTCAGCAGTTCACTGCTTCCCTTCAAGTAGTCAGTGCATCACCAAGTTTCCAGCTACCATCTATTAGATGAGTGAATATCACTTTTTGCTGTGACCATGGAATAAGGAATTCAGCCATTCATTTTATTTATGTTTGTGCTTTTCCTACTGTGACACATCAAAATGCCTTCCATGAAAAAGGTCTTTGCAAATATCTTATTTTAACTGTTTTATGAGAAGTTTGGTCTTAAAGTGACTGAAACACTGCGTATGTAAAACCCTCATAGGCCTATCTCAGTTAATATTTTTGTTGTTTTTGCTATTTTTCTACAAGGTACATAACTTAAACTGGGGTGGCAAAAATAAAAGGGGGAGGAAAAGCCCCTTCTTACCCCCTTGTGGCACAGGGTGTGGTCAGAGACTTGTCCACACCAGCGTTGTCGGCTGTATGTTTCGGGTCTTTGTGGTGAACAGGTGAACTATAACCTCAGTCTCAAGGCCTTGTGCACTCTAGAGCAGGTTTTCTTAATGGGCCTCTCAGTACTTGGCTGCATTCACCCTTCCCTCAACTCTGGCCTGTTCCTGTTCCTGCCACTGAGGAGTAGGTGTTGACCAGAGCCTGATGTTCACCAGACACACTGTTCGAAGTTCCGCCCAAAGAATTTGATTTTCGAGTCCTGGTGATTCCAAACTTCTTCCATTGTTCATTTTTTTGTGCATATATAAACAACATCTCTTAAATTCTGTTATTAAAGAATTTATGGTTTGCCAAGTCCCATTTACAATGGTGATAGATTTACTGTCAGAATTCATAGTACGTCATTTTTAATAACTATGAAACGGTATTGATTTCCGATAGAAGTAGACAAAAGTAGGCCTCTCATTTCTAGCTGGATAACAACAGTTTGATTGGCTCAAATGAGACTTAGCAGATTTCATCAGCTCCTGCTAGCTAGCTAATTAAGCTCACATTAGCTGCATGAGTTGGTTGAAAAAATGTCTCCAGCTAAATTTTTTATGTTTCCTGTTTTTAAAGTGAGAACCCGCAGAGAAAATCTTATATATGTGTTTAATGGCTACATACATCATATTATGACAAAACAAGAGGCTAAAGCTAACAGGTCAGAGAAATAAACAGATGATTATTGTAGAAGACAGGGGAATAAAGATAGCGCATTGTTATGTATTGTAGTGTAGTTGAAAATGCAAGATCAGACTCGTATTTCGTGCTAACATAACCACCATGACCTACTTGGTTTAAATACTTGTACAGGTAAGACAGGTTTTATTTAGATTTTTAAAAATTGTATTTTTAAACGTTTCACTAGTAATATTACAAGAAAAGACATAACTCACACATAACTCTAAGCTATGGTCTGACTAGCGGTGTTCAGGGGAGGGGTTTACCAAACTTGTCAGTGCTCTCTGATGGACAGTCTATGTGATGGCAACACAGAAACATTTCAGTGCTGCAATATTTTGGAGCTCATCTACTTTTTACACTGTAACCAATACTGAATAATTGAGATATGCGATCATGTTGGTCATGCTGATGTATATGCAGCTAACTAACCTGTAAGCCCGATGGATGATGCATACATAGAGTAGAGAATTAGAAATTACATGAACAAATCTTCATTGTATGTATGCACGGCTCTTCAGTATAGAGGATACTACAAAGTTTTGTTAGAATCTTTCAAGCCTACAGGGAGTGTTTGATATATTATAAATAAATATAATGAATTCTACTTGACTATGATCTTTGTGATCTAACGAGAGTGTGGCTTTTGCTGTGTGTTGCAGTCTGACCATGGGCCAGCTCTATGACAAGGAGAAGGACGAGGATGGATTTCTGTATGTGGCCTACAGCGGAGAAAATACCTTTGGATACGAGGCCTTTTATGCAAAACGTGGTTAATGCTGAGCTAAATATCAGTCTCGCTCCTACACACACACACACACACACACACACACACACACACACACACACACACACACACACACACAGACACACACACAGTAGTGCCCAACATATGTGCTGCTGCACAATGTTTCAGACTTTGGCCTTTACATGTGTTACACAAGTAATGCACCTACACACTTGGCACACTTGGATAAATTTTGATACTAAAAAGACACATTTATGGTGAAAATTAACTACACCAGAAAGCTACTATAAACAAACTTTTAAACAGACTGATTATTAGATGATTAGTGTCAAGATATGTTTGAATTTAATTGTTGGTTCTTTTTGTCATGAAAAATATCTTTAACACTGCCATAATATAATAAGAATAATAATTACCACACATTATAGGCATGTCAGTTATCATTAGCTTAGTATCATCATTAGTATTGGACTTAAAAAAACCCCGCATACAACACACACACACACACACACACACACACACACACACACACATATTTATTAGTTTCTTTCAGTCTAGTTTTGTTAAAGAAATTTGACAACAGCTGAGATGAGAGAGAAACCCTATAGTCATGTGAATCAGAATTATTAATTACGCTCTGGATGTATTTTTATGGCTCTTCATATCATGTATAAAAACTTTAGTATGTAATTTGATTGAACAGGTATACTCAGCACTCCAGTATGCAATGAGAACAGCTATAAGCATGTGAAAGAGGGCAGCTCCAAGTGTTGGCGCGATGAATGAGGATGGATGACTGTAAGTTGGTGAGGATGCAGCTAGGGTAGTGTGTCCCGCTCATGGCCAGGGACAAGCACCCGTCGTTGGGATGTTACCAAGTGCTTTCCAGTCTGGCTGTTATATATTCGCAGATTATGTTGGCTAAAAGATGTCAGCCCTCCCCCAGGATTCAGACTCATGATGCCAAAAGAAAACTATGAACCTCTATGAAGTCCCCAAACAACACATTTCTTCCACTCTCCAGTTCATTTTGTTGAATTGTGATCATTTTACATTTTCTTTACTGGGCCACAACCTGAAAATTACAGACATAGAAAATGACAGGACTCAGTCAGTTCCTCATATATCAGTCACTTCAGGAGAGACTCACTGATGAAGTGTTTTACTTTCTCATCCAACCTTCATGATCCGTGTCTTAATCAGTTAGGGGTTTCCTACATTCCTCAGAATGCCTCTCAACAACCTCCATGAAAATATCTCACTCCTTTTCACTGTAGATGTTATGATCTATTAAATACAGGTGTAAATAATGATAATAATGGCTGCATTACATTTCTTGGTTACATGAATCAGTGGTGATTCAGACACACCTATATGGAATGGAGTGATTGTGATTTTAGGCCCATTTCAGCTCATTGTTTTTGCTGTTTAACCTTGTTTCTAGACATGGCAAAAGCTGTAATAAACCAAGCGTCCACTACCTGCCCAGCAGCAAACAGCAGACATACAAAGTTAGCGACTAGCTGGTGAAGACAGAGCCATGACTAGAATCAATATTGAGCTTACATTCAACAGGTGGACACCAAACTGACTTCATATGAGTTTTAATATGACACCATTTCTGCTAGATGTTTAAATAGGCAACTAACTCATATTTTAGCCAAAACAACTTTTTACATTGTTGTTGTACATATCAGTGTTTAGTTTTTAGCCCTCTAAAAATTAATAATGCAGCTTTAAACACTCGACACACATTTTTGTGTTACCTTTCAACTTTGTAACCTACTTTGTTGTTGAGTAGTTTTCTGCTTCCCATTAAATTGGTCAAAGAAAAATGACATGTCAAGGCAGATACTGATAATGGCTTTAGAAGAAAGTGTTATCAGGTTATAAGAGATGCTTTTATCGAGAGCTTTGGGGCACACTGCAATTGTTTTTTTAAAGGCATTTTGGAAAATTCATGAAATCAAATCTTGCAGCAAAAGTAGAGGATACAGGTCATACAAAAAAATCAATACATAGCAGTGGAAGATAATCTAAAGAGGATTTCTGCTTTTAAAGGAATGCCACTCACCAAAACAACTGTTTACATCCACTGAAAATACAAACATGGAGGCAGCTGCAATGTCTCACCTCTCGTTCCACTATTTTTCCATTTTATAGAACTGATCCAAGTTCAGATTCCGTTAGCCTTTAGGAAAACTGCTGCACTGTGTGCCATCAACACATTTCATACAGGTACATTATAATAACATCAGAAGCATTATTATGATTTATTATTTTTATGTTTCTGGAATCTGTGTCATGAGATTGTTACTAGAGGTAGAGATATACAATATTTGACTCTGTCCCTGCCCATTGCATCTTGTTCAAATTTGAATGTGCTTTGATAATGATCATTGTTGATGATTAACTACATACATAATGCCCATGCAACAATGAACCCTATATGTTTATAAGGACCAATGTAAGAATATACAACACTGTAATTCACATCTCCAATATTTCAAGTAAAGCGCTGCTCAGGTCTTAGGCTGCACAGGTTTCAGAACCACTGAACTGTTTTCCACTTAACTCTAATGACTCTGAAGCTGAAATTTTGGCTGCAGCTGTAGCTTTTGGTGCTGATCAGAACAACACATCTAGTATGTTTCCACACTTTACCCATTAAAGTATTATTTGTGCACCACTAAGCTGATTCAGGCTTATAACAATGGAATGTAGATGTGTAATATTTTGATTGAATGCTATAATATTGAGGATTGATTTATTTCATCAGTGTTGTATGATCATTGTATCTAAAGACATAACAGAATTTTAGATATTTGAAAAAGGTGAGGTAGCTGGAAGACCTGACCAATAAAGGTGAATGTAAAATGAATTGTAAGGTGTCTTGTCTCCTTGGGAATTTAATTTGTAAATAAAATTAAAGGTACTCTCTGCAGGTTTTGACCACTAGTATTGCTGTGGAGTAGTTTTTTTACAAGTGGGTTGCGCTTTTCTTTTGTATCATGTATATGTACAGGAACACACATACGAGCGCACAATCAACACAATAGACACTTTTAGTCACTTCACCCGATTTTGCCGATTGATAGATTTCCTGTGAAATGCATATGTAGCCACATGTGGTGGTAGTGAAGGAGACTGCAGACAAGAAAAAAATAAACCTAAACAATACATGTAAAATGTTTTTTCAAAAAACTTGTTTTTATGAGGAAGGAAATTGATTAGAAACCTGCATGATAACAACCACTGAATATAAACATAACTTCTGTTAACTCCACAAGCTATCTTCAAGTTACGAACATTATATATTTACATAAATGCACATTTTAGATACTTTACTATTAAAGGTCATCTGTCATCAACTAGTTCATTATTTGAGTGCTGTGTACTACCTCCCTGATATGCCAGACTCAACCTGACTGCTGAACACTTATACTCTGTGTCCACTGTGCAGGTATTTTTAATGCATAACACCAGAAACAAGGGCTTATATCCATATTAATAGAAGTTTTTCAAAACCAGTACAAGAAGATTGAGTTTTCTAAAATAAATGAAATTAAATAAAAATTGAATATAAATGAAAAATTATTTTGTTAAGAGTTACAATATACTCTTGCTTTAAATGAGCACTCCAGGGACTTATTATTGCACTTTCATAAAGGACTGGTGAGAGATTAAAGAGAAAACAAAGGTAAAATCTGTGCAGCAGAAGCAAGTATATAATTTTCAGTCTATTGTATTATTGGAGCTCCATAAATTTGCATCCTACATTTCCCATATAACATTGCTTTTTTAGACCCTACCTGCCTGCTAAATGACCACTTCCTTTTATCTATGTGACCCCAGTTTGTAACTTTGTTATAAATTTGTGGTCTTGAAGCCCAGGCTGATGGCATCGTTGAGTTCATCTCTGAGGCCTCCTAAAAATCCTGTAGACCTAAACAAGGCACAGTAACCATTGTCCTTAGCTGTGCCAGCAGTGTGGCTATGACATTGTCAGTCTGCTCTTCAATGAAGAACCTAACTGTTGGGCAGAAATATGCAGGTTCAACTTATTCTGTCTTTATGAGTAAGTTTTCCAAAGGGCTGATATCTACCCTAACATGCACTGGAAACACATCACCTCATCAGGTTTACAGCTCATCACAGGCTAAATACAGCCAACGTGTACAATCACTACTGTGGTTCATGTGTCTTCAGTCCAGGATCCTCAGGCTGTCAGTTGCAACTTATTTTTTACTCGCACACATACATCCTGCTGTGATTTTAGAGCATTAACACCAGGCAGCTGCAGTCACGACATGTTACACACATTATGAAAATAAAACTATTATCTGAGGACACTGTAGTACAGTCAACAACCTCCTCGAACAGCAGGACGGCGCAGGATGTCCTGCGGTTGTGAGCAATGACATTCTGAGCGAAGGAGAGTCAAATATAGCCAAAAAATATTTATCCAGACCTTTTAAACTTTACTGACCAGCTGACCCTACAGGTGTTAGGAAATGAACCTTTTCAGGATTAGACCAGTTAATTCTATTTTATTAAAATGTCACATGATGAAAATTATTCAGTATATCTTACTGACATGTATGTCTGTGACTATGACCCTTTGTTTGAAATGTGAGTTTCACAGACTTTATTAACAGAGGAATATTCTAGGAGAACGATACTTGTAGAACAGTGGTTAGCAGTTGGATTTTTATCTCCCAGTTCCTGCTACAGTAAAGCCAGGTTTTCATTGACCATGATGGAACATTTCAGCTGCAGAGGAATTTCAGTGGAACAGCAGGAGATTTCTGTCGCTGCGTGGCCACAGTGGGAATGCCTGGCTGTGTAGCTGCTGCCAAGCCCGCTGGTACGACTGTGATGCCTGCTTGTAGTCCCAGTAGCTCTGCAGATCCGATCTCCTGAAAAGATACAAAAAAAGGGTTAAGAACCCAATTATTGCTCAGTTTGGTACTTGTGTTACATTACATTACATTTACATTCGAAAAGACATGAAAATTCCTCAACTGAGCAACTGAAAGATCTTGTAGATCAAATAATTGCAAATCATTGCCAAATTATGACAAAGATTAAATCCCATAAAGATTGTATTGAAATGGAAATGGATAAGATAGTGAAAGGAATCAAAATGATTGTGGAAGAGGAACTGTAAAAATTCCCAAATCTCCTTTCTGTAGAGATATAATGTATTTTTATTATGGTGGACTGGCCTCATTATAATACCAGTCCCCTCAATTATTTGTCCAATTGCTATGACTGTCCTGCCCTACATCTACTATCTCATGATGATATTCTAAGATTTTTTTTTTCTATCAGCTTTTCTAAGAAAATCAGAAAGCCCGATGAGAATGAAACCATCAGACTTTGCTTTCTCTTACAGAGCTCTCTGTGAAAGATAGAAACCCTCTCTTACAGAAGCTAGCACTGTTAAAATGATACTGAAAAAAAAAAAAAAATCAAACCCCCTTTTGCCAATCAGCTCAGGGGCCGAGTAGACTCTGTTCAAGATTCAGTGCACCTTGGTCACCAATCAGAAAAAAACATGAATAGCAGCAGAGAATGTCTGTTGAAACCTGGATCAAAATACTTTCCCAATGATTACCAATGATTACCAATGATTTAAAGGAAACCTACCTCCAGGTCCCTGCCCCCCATCACAAACAGTTCACCAAGCCCTCTCCATGGGCTCCAAAACCCAAAGTAATGGTTCTGTGTCAGTTATGATATCTAAAAAAACCACAGTCAGGCTGACATCCTTATGAGAGCAGGAAACATCAAAGTCAGTTAAAATCCAAGACTACGTGCAATCCAACTCTAGTCCCAAACAACTCCTTGTAACAGTTTCCATAGGTACAAGCCACAGTTCACATGGGAACTAGTTCAACTCTCATTCATGGAGGAGGTGGAATCAAAGGGGTCAAAAGCAGACCTCCAGCCATGGGCAGAGGATGGGGCAGCCACTCCAACTGGATGAGGAAACCTTACTGTGAATCTTCAAGGAAAAGTGTCCACTCTACCTGTAGCTTTAAGTGGGTGGAAGCTCTAGCCTAGGGTGTGGTTCTTTGCCTCAATTTCATTTATAGTGTTGGAATGATAATCAGTTTGGCTGACAGATGGTAGTCCAACCCATCTGTTACTTATCCTTTCCAGCCAGGTCATGACCCCCCCCCCAAACAGAGAGCATGAGGAAAAAGGAAACACCCGAATGACAGATAACAATCTAGTTTGAAACCTTTCACTAATTAGGTTTGATCAACCGCCCATTAACTGTTTGGAGCTTGTGTGAATGGAAGTCAGAGATTACATCAATATTGCTGTGTCTAGGTCTCACTTACAAGATGGAGAAACGGAAGGATACAGGTCAGGATATCAGAACTGTGCATATCTGCAACTGTAAACCTTTCTAACCTAGTGCTGAGACTTACAGTAGCAAGAAAGTTAAAAAAAAAAAAAAAACAAAAAACAAAACCCACTACAAATCCTACAGTAAAGTTCAGAGGAATAAGTTTCCTTAGTGTGCTTAAACTCATAGTCTGTGGTAAAGATACAAATCTCTGTGCTGTGACTGTTCTTGTTGAGGGGGTGAAGAGCAGAAGCGGAAAAGAAAATGTAAAGAGTAGCACTTTTCCACCTGGATAGGAAGGGAAGGGGGGCACACCTGTAGGCTGGGAGAGAGGGAAAAAAAAGGAGGAGGACAGACAAAAGAGTGAGAGGTGAGAGTAGCCAAAGGACGTCTACTCCAGTTTCTGGATACCTTTGCTATAAAAAGACAAACAGTGACATGTCTGAACAGACTGGCAGTTGTTCCAAGAACCAGCTGGATTTACTGAACTTTCTTGGGCAATGAGGTACTGCTGGAAATGTGCTGATTCCTGGAGTGGGTCTCGATGAAGCTGGTTTAAAAACCTCTCTGACCTACTCCGATACAGTGGTGGACTACTTTGTCCTTCTTAGACCTATGAAGGTTAAGGTTTATGTACGCTAACCCTCATCTTCTACCCTCCTTGAACAGTAAAGCCCCCTCATAAACACACACACCCCTCTTAAATGAACTGAACTGAACTTATTCTGAAGGATGCATAAACTGTTTGACATTCTAACGTATCATCTCCTGAACTGCAAGGCTGACTAGTAACTGGAGTCCTTATTTTATTTATTTTATTAAGTTAATTTTCTCATCAAGACTCTGAATTTGACCTTGGTTTCTTTTGATTTGAGGGGAATTTGTGAGCGAGTGACCTTTGTGGTTGATTATTGATCATTCCCATTTGATTTGATTTGATTATTTTGCTGGTCACTTACAACAAAATTTAATTGATGAAACTGAATTGACTGGTTATGTTTTCCTGTTACCCCCCCCCCCAATGTGGATATATCAATATTTTTAAAGTGAGAGGTTGAGGATTGTGTTGAACTCCATTTTAAAAATAAAGGATACACACATGCTACAACATGATCATTTATATGATCAATCAATGAACAATCAATGAACTAGTTAAAATATAATCTCAAAACACATTATATGTCATATGTTATATACGAGGCCTAATAAGCTCAACATTATCAATAGAGTACACTGGACTTCCTCTGGATTGCATAAGGTTAAGCATAAAAGTTAGGCCTCCTTTTCTCTCACATGTATTTGTTTTTGAAGATCCTTCCACTCTCAGAGATCAGATTCCCTCAGTGCTCACTGAATGGATACAGATGGGCATTATGCGAAACAACTGAGTGCCTGTACAACAATGAAAGTCAGTTTTTATGCCATCATGGGGTAACTAGATCACATCAGTGGTTTCGTATGAAGTGGTATCTTTTTCCCTGATCAGCTTAGCCTTATGAAAAACAAACATTGCTACTTTTTGTTTTTATTTTGTTTTGATTAAAGAATATGTCTGGTGATATAATATATTCTCATCGTCAACAAAACCCATAAGAACAAAACTAAAAAGGAACTGATCCTTTTGTACATTTTGTGTGTCTCCAATGCCTGATTTCATAATTCCTTGGTGCCACAGAGCTCCATTGTTGTACAAAACTATTAAAACCACATCAATGAGCTGTTTCACCAAATTACAGAGCCTTTAAAAAAATTTAAACAACATTCCTAAAGATTTAGGTCTTCTTTGGTAGGAACGAGTCCCACGAACAATGTAAGGAAGCCAGGAAGTACTGAGACACAGAATAACATACTATTGGTTGGTCTTTTCATTGTATCTTACAATAACATATAAAATAAGATAAAACTAGAGACCGTCTTACAACGTGATCACACCAGCTGTAATCCTGTAAACATATTGATAGTAGTCTTTAATCTGTTATTGAAAGCCGTCACAAGTGATGTAATCCAATAGCAAGATAGTCTATAATGTCTAAATGTTAACGGGAAGGAATGAATCTGGGATACAAGCTGAGACTTAAAACAAATATTGGCCAGGGGTGTAGAGTAGGGGGGCACTGGCCCATTTCCTACTTCCAACCCCTCTGCTTGGACCACACCCATCTTCTAACTCCCCCTTCATTCTGATCTCATGTACACACCTATAAAGTTTGTGACTGCATCTTGCACAGTTTAGATGCTACTGCAGCAGAGCAGAGCAAGGCAGGACACCTGCCAAATTACTCATAACCACCTCCATGGTAGTTCCTTCTATAGTAGATGTCTCCAGGACCACATTAGGATTATATACACACACACACACACACACACACACACACACACACACACACACACACACACACACACACACACACACACACACACACACACACACACACACACACACAAGGTGAAAATACCGGCCCCACTGTCCTTGCTGTTAAAAAATACCATCTTATCCTTCATTTAGGTTACACCATATTTGTCATTTTTATCAGCGAGGAAAAAATCGAATGAATTTATGATCCCCTCAAAACTGTGGCAAAATCATTGATAAAAGCAGTAGAATGTTTTCAAGCCATCTGTGTCGTAGATGAGTAAACTATCAGTGCTTATTTTATATATTTCTCTTTTGTGAAAAACTTTTTGTCATGCCACAATGGGAAAAAATACACACTAAATTAACGAAAACTCAATGATGGGTGATTACCATTTAGCTTTTTCAGTTTCAGGGTTGAGTTTCAGACAGGTTATTGTACATTTAATGACTCACTGTCACATTTACTTTCATGATTTACTGGGATATACGAACAGACCGAAGCCATCATTAATGTTATTAGTAACACTGATGTTTTTCCTGTTATCACAAGTCAGAATCTTGCTGCAGGCTCCTTCATTTAATACTTTATTTCCCATCAGACACAAACCTCTGTAAAAGGCAGGCAAACACTGCCTGATACCTCAGTTCTGTCTCTTCACTAGACATACCGTTGTTGCAGAAAATGTTGTCACTAAGTGCTGGAGCTGGGTGTGGAGCTGTTGTGGATGTGAGTGTGTTTGTATCTTGTGTCTCGAGTGGGCCAGGACGGACTGGGATGCGATCAGGTTATCTGCTTCAGTGCTGACGAACAGAAGGGACACTGTTCTCCCTTCAGAGAGGATTCTTATCCATCAGTACACACTCACGTGCGGACACACATACGCCAACAAGAAGCACGTGCACAGAGACAAACCAGTTAAATTATGTATATGTATTTGTTACATTTTGTTTACTAAATTAAGTGAGCTTTGAGCCTGATGTTGCTATGACGATGACGAATTTAGTAGCCTGGAGCAAAAAAAAAGAAAAGTGGCCTATGAAAATATACCACGATCATTTTATTTCAAGATGCACTAATGGTATAAACTTTTCTAATGGATCTTTCTATACGAATACTGGCTCAAATGACATTGTCTCTGAATAATCATACAGTGAGGCATACATCTTATTAAACACTGGTATCTGATTGGCACTTGGTATCAATTGATACCCGAAGCCCAGGTAACAGTTGGAAAACATTTACTTATGGCTGTTAGTATTTCACCTCACTGTCAATTTGACACATTTTAGTAGTCAGAATGAGAGTTACTGAAAAGGAGAAACTGATGAAAGGCAGATATTCGTTTGAGACCTTCAATATTTTTCTGTGTTGGATTAAGATTATTAAAGAGCCTATTGTTTCCTACTTGAGAGAGCTGGGAAGTACTGAAGGGTCGGTGGCTGATACCAGAGACAGGAAGGAGTGGAAAAGCTCCAGTTTACACAGAAGAGACCTGAAGACACACAAACATGCAGAAATATTGCTGAAAATTTGGTTTAAAATGAACGGTTTATAGTGATAAAATGCATTAAACAGTGAATTCTTGTATATAATAACAATGTATGATGACAGTGTGTAGGTGTGTTGGCTCCACCTGGCTTTAGCTGTGCCCAAGGCTTTTTTTGTCACTCCATGTTTGTAGCCGTTGGCAGTGACATCTAGAGGCTGCTCAGTCACATTACACCAACTAATGGCTGGACCACAAAAAACAAAATGACATTGCATGCGTTACTCTGCATTTAAGTTTTTCCTTTATTATTTTCTATACGTCATAATTGCTGTGAAAAAGGATTTATAGTATATGAAATTGGATGTGCAGTAACAAGACATTTCCACCAAATACAACCATAAAATCAACCTATACAACTAAAAAGCTTATTCTACATTCACTTTATATTTCTCTCTTTTGTGTCTTTGCTTTATTTGACCTGGAAAAAGTCTCATTGAGATCAAAATCTTGTTTCAAGAGAGACCTGGTAACAGGGCAGCACTGAAAAGTCCTTCAAAAGTAAATACAAATAACATAAACAAGGTAAGCAACTGTCACATGCTACATTAGAGATCTAGTTTAGAGTTTCAAAAAATCATAATAAAAACAATAAACCTGGAAGCAAGCACATTGAACAAGAGTGATCTTTCAAAATGAACTTTAATTCACTTTGGCTGAACATGAGGTATCCACAAGTGGCACCTCCAAAAATCAAAGATCCCGTTATGATTAAGGCTTAGATGGTGCCAATGTGCCGATCGATACAACATGAATATGACGTCGGTTTTCCTCTCTGGTCACTTAAACCAAAATCTGTGTATGTATGTATGTGCGTGTGAGAGGGAGACAGTCCTACCTGCTCCACAAGGGGAAATGCGTCCCTGTCCAGACTGGTGCTGAAGCTTGGTCTGGGCCTGGCTGAAGCGGAACTCCAAGCTGGACTGGAGCAGCAATGGCGGACTCACAGAGAAACCAACAGGGAGGTCTACCACATGGCAGCATCTGGGGAGTACATGAGGACTTCAGTCAAGAAAGTTTGTTCTAATTCATGTACAAAGAGGGAAAGAAAAATCCCCGAAATGCTCAACCACTGTTAAAAGTAACAACAACTATTACAGGCTTGAGGATGGTGACATTGTAGATATTCAGCATCTTTAAATTTGACATCTTTAACATGAACAAAACCTATATAAAATCAGTTAATTCTTAAAGCTTTCTTCAGCAGTAATGGACAACTCCATTATCCAGCTTAAAACAAAAGCCACCATCATCAGAAAGCGCATATATTGGCCAAATTTTAATACTACAGTCTTCAGCATTTACTGATGTTGAATTATTATTTTTTTTATCTTTGCCTTTATATTTACATCCTCTAAGATGCAAAGAAGAATAATAAATCTTGTATTTGTTTTTTTTAGTTGCCATATACACCAATCAGCCACAACATTAAGACCATTTACCGTTTTCAATGTTGTGGCTGAACTCATAGAATAACTGACCCATGACAAGAGGAGGCACAGGTTTGACTCCCAACACCAATGATAGCTCTGTTTCATGACCTTTACCAGTAGGCCAGTTCATGTTATTAGTTTCACTGGTGCTTAATAAGCCAAATGTCTGCAGTGAAATGGGTCTAGGTAAGCCCTGATCAAACCCTACCAAGCAGAACCATGAAGAGTGTTTCTGAGTCACTAACTCAGCAAAAATCCCTGGCCCTTGTGAGGTGAACAAAGATGATGAATTTAGTGGCCCAGAGCCAGAAAAAAGGGCCATTGTAAATATAGGAGCATTCTTTTTTTTAGGATGCAGTTTTGGTATCAAAAACTGTGATAATAGATCTTTTTATGAGAACAATAGGTCAAATTACTGTTGTAGTAATGTAAATGAATTTAATAGCAACAAACCCACATGGAATTATCACTTGACTGTGTAGTTCCTCTCAGCTCTATGGAGCCTTCTGAGCCTTATCTAGCTCACTGTTTTAGTTTTCTGGGAAGCAAGTTATGCTCATATCAGTGTTTTTTCCAGCTTCAGCACCTGGCTGCATCTCTGTGTCTGCTGGGTCAGCAACCGTTTGCCACCATATTTGTCATAAAACGTTATAAGGCATTTCGATGTCATAATATTGCGTTTACAACCAGTTCCTGCATCACCAGGAGGTAAAAAAGCAGCTTTAAAAATTGAGTCCTGAGAGAACAATATTTTCTGATGAGGCTCAGAACTTGTAGTCGATGGTAGAGACTATTAAACCTCTGACGACTGGTTTTCACATTTTGGATGTTATTCACAAAACTAACAAAAAAGATAGAAATGGCAGTTCTTCCAGGTTCTGAAAACTTTTGCAAGTATCTAATCAAGAGTTACACTGTAACAAGGATTAACTGTTTTACTCTATGTCACAAAAAATAAAGAGCGCCAGCAATTTCCAGCAGCTCAAGCTGGAGTCTTCTAATAGCTTGATTTTTCTGGTTAACAGTGCAAATCTAAAAAGGTACATAATTTAAAATAACATTTGTTAATAGGCTACTTGTTTCACCATGATTCCTCACCTTGAGACCAAGGCTCTCTGCATGACCTCCTCACTGTATGGGCAATTCCCCACCACCATGAAGCTGAAATAGAGCGCCTCCTGGAGGTAGTGGGACACCAGTGCGCCCTGGAAGCCCAGCACTGCCCAGTGAGCCAGCTTGTCACTGCAGGAGAGGGAGAGAGTGGGTTCTCCACGCCCAGGCTTCAACCGGAGCACCCCTGTGCTGTGGTATCCCATCCCAGGATGCAGAGGGTCGGCTCGGCCACCTGGGACACACTTTGCTCCTGTTCTGTGGATGTCTGGGATCTGTGGATGCAGTCTGTCAGATGGGCCTCTGGTTTTTATCTCCAGTTGTGCTGATGGTTGCAGGATGGTTTCCACAGGTGTTTCTGTAGAGTGACTCTCTGATGGAGCTTTACTTTCAGATGTATTTGAAAGAAGGGATTCTTTTGTCTCTCCTCTTTCCTCTGGCCTTGTCTCTGCTGTTTCCTTTTCCTCCAGGCGGGGCAGCTTAGTGTTTTGTCCTTCACTTGGTTCCTCAGCTTTCCTTTTTAGGTCTCCTCCTACATGAGTCCCCTCATGACCCTTTACAGATCCGACAGGGGGGCAGGGCTGAGACTGGCTTTCAGTCATAGGGATGATGGAGGCGTCACCACCTGGTTATACACAAGAAGTTTCAAACTTAATTTTGCTTCTTGGACAAACCAATTGCACAGGAATGGAGTTAAACTTTAGCTTTGTGAAGACTGATATTGATATTTTTTGGACTAAAGCTGTCTCATAAGAATGCAAGTCCCTGAAACAGCATTTAGATCAACATGGGAAATCCGAGCCCTCTTGTTTGTAGGAACTGCAATACCAGACAAAAATATATGCCCTAAATAAATACATCATATAAGTCGTTGGTGGTCATTTAAAAGGCTGGATAAAAAAAGAAAACAAAAATAAACAAAAAAATGCTGAGAAATTTTTACGTGATTGATCCATTCAAATTAATATGATAAATGATTCAAATGAGCCATCAATACTTAAAATCCCAAGGTGAAAAGATGCATTTGAGAGGAGATGCAAAAACTTCTAACAGGACCGGGATTCAAGCCCAGTACCTTCTCGCTATGAGGCGACAGTGCCAACCAGTGCACCACCCTGTCGGCCCAGCCCTGGTCATTATTACAAATTCTGTTAAACAGAGAGTCGTGATGTACTGGAGGCATGCTGGACTCACAGGGAGTGTGACTGGTAAAGAAGACAAAGGAAACTCCTGGCTGAAGACTCCACTTCCCCTGCTGTTTTGCTGGACAAAACACAGAGTTGTCTGCACCACTCACAGCCCTGTGCAGCTCCTGGATCAGATACCTAAAAGTACACACAAACACATAAACACAAACATGAACATAAACATACATACACACACACACACACACACACACACACAATGCTAGCACCCTATACTTGTTGGAGTAACACAGACACAAAACTGAGTATAGACACAGACCTGATACATCCCCTTCTGGCAATGACTTCTGCATGGCTGTCATTGAGAACGTCCCCTAAATTGATGAAAAAAAAAAAATCAAGGAAAACAAAGAGTGTTCTAATCCAAAGGATGTTTTTAGGAAGTGATGACAAATATAACTAATTAATAATCTTTCCGGTGGATGTTTAAAGGCTGTCACTTCCAACTTTCCTGTAGTGATCTATGATCCTAAACTGAGAGCTGATTGAATAACAGCACTGTAGTTAAAAAATAACTTTGATCTTGGATAGACACTCCTCCAATAACAGCGCACATTAATGCACCATAAACTATGGAAACACTACAACTAAAGTGTGGTGGAAAAAGTATTTGGCTGGAGATCAAAGTATTGGAGCTAAATAAGTTCAGCATATAAAAAAAAAAATAAAAAACACCAATTATGATAACGAAGTCAATACCACTCACCTCTGGGACTCATAAATGTCTTTCCAATACATTTGGTCCCAGTTCCAAGGGAGATTACCTCCTTTTTAACTGTAAAGGGGGAAAAATATCAAAATGTCATATATCACTTATTGCATCTTCATAAATCCATATCTGCCCCTTTTCTACACAGTTCACGTTTGTGCTCTGACTCATTGTTTTTACCTCAGTTTAGCTGATAGTGTAACTAGTTACATGTAGACAGAAAAGTCATTTTCTCTTTCCCTTTTCATCCCTGTCATTCAGAGTTTGACCGAGACTGTGCTCTTCCCTCTTCATCTTACAAAGGTTACAGTAACATTAGCTGAGGCTTAAGGTCGCCGTTTTCGAGCCAGATAGAGATAGAGAGCCTGGTTCCGCCCGGTCAGGGCACCGAGGACGCGAAGACGCGGATGGGAAATGCTGCGTGTGACCGAGCTGTCCGACCTGTGCGGGAGTCAGCGGACCGGCTGAGCTGCACCACCGCCGCCAGCAGGGTCCACTCTCTGCCCGGCTCAGGCTTCCCTCTCCGGGGCAGCTGCTCGAAGCGCTCGTAGCACAGCTTGGCGATTTCATCCGCGTTCAGCATGTTAAACCTGCCGGGGACGCGTGAGTGGACACTATCGGGCATTAAAGGTATGATTTCATTAACGGTAAACGTGTTGTGAGCCGTCGAAAGTGTTAACAGAAGAACATGGAGGTCAGGGTCGAGCCCCTCGGCTTCTTGGCGACATCTCGAGGAAACGACGAAGTTACTTCCGGGCCGAGCCGCGGATTCCTTTGCCTTCACAATAAAGGTCCTTATTTATGACAAAAAAACCAAAACGAAAACTGTTGTCTCGAATCAATAATCGATATATAACTGGCTGTTACGTTATAAATTATTCTCGTAGTACAGAAAGTAATAATAGTTTGGCATGTATTATATAATTAGTGTACTAAGTTACAACACACACATCAAAGAATATACCTGAACAAAGATTTGAAACAAGGTTTGGAAAAGAGCACTTCCACGGTGTAGAAATAATTTTTACTGAATTTATCCAATATAAAAGTTGCAGTCCTGTATTTAGGATTTGATTTAATTAAAAGTACAGAGGTGAAATGTAAAAATTAATCAGTAGGCAGTTAAATGGCCCCTCAAAGTGACATTCATGTTATATGGTCATTGTATTACTACTATATAAAATTACTAACAACAGTATTTTATCTAGCTATGTACCTTATATATTGTCATTTTTATCCATAACACTGATCATATTTCACAACTTGCTTATGTGTTTTATGTGTAAAATATTAATATGTAAAGTAACTGTAACTCTATAAAGTAAAATATTTTCACCTGAAATATCCTGGTCTAGAATAAAAAAGTGGAATAAATCAGGAATACTCAAGTAAAGTACAAGTGCCTTAGTACTGTTCTTGAGTATAATACTTTAGTAGATGTACTTAGTTATATGTACAAAGTTTGTTTAGAAATAAAATGGGTGGTTGTTGCTGTTCTGACAGATGCTCATTATGTACAAGCGTTTTCACTCATATTTCCCAAAAAATTGCAACAGAGATGGATTTTGGATTTAGAAAATGTTAAATATTGGAGGCTAAATTGTTTTGGAGGCTAAATGTTTGAGAAGCCTGTACACTGATTGTTTAAATGTGAATGATCTGATGAAGATGATTAATGATCACTAGATGTCACTTGCAAAACTGAGTAATCAGCATTGATACGGCAGAGAGAGGAGGTAGTTAATGTGTGGGTTTGGTTTGACCAAAGCTTCACCTCAGGTCATGTGGCCCTTGTTTTAGCCTGACCCATCTGTCCTTGATATGTGGTCTCAGCCCTGCAGGTCAAACCCTGACTGGCACACAATGCTTCTACTGGTCAAATTAGCTGGGCCATTTAGTAAACACTGCAGTGCTGATGTTTGGTTGCAGCCACTGCTGTAATGGCCATCTTGAGAACACTGGGCCTTTTTGTGCTCTATGGATTCACTTAAATATATTACACAGAAGTGGAAACTGATTTTGCTCCAAGCTATAGTCATTTGTTCTATGAACAAACTGAGCAAACACTTGTCAGAGATGCAGATCTTCTACTGACATTTGTCAGAGGTTCATGTGGGAGGACCACTTTGCTCCTCTGTTACCAGCTCATTTACGGATCGGCTGTATTCTTCATCGACACTGCACAGCTGTAGAGGAGACTGCTTTGTTAGAGAGCTGGTCTCTGCAGTAAGTTACAACAGCACCTGGTTCACTGAGCCTCAGGCCTGGTCCACTGTCAGAGTTCTGGGAGACATGTATTTTTCCTCAGATTGCTAAGAAAAACTAGGTTAGCAAAGAACACTCTGTAAAAAAAAAAGAATATTTCAATTTTGATACCGTAAAAATACACATTCAGTATTAAATATAAATGATCAAAATATCCAATCAAAATGATTTTTACTTTTACTTTTTTACTTTCACTTTTACAACTTACAATATTTATTTTTAAATAGTGATGCATATTGAACTAAATGGTATGAGTATTTCACAATTTTATTTGGACAAGCTAACACTTGTGGACAAGCTACTATGGGGACATTTTTACAGTTAGAAAACAATCACCTTATGGCATTAAACTAAAATAAGAACAATGTGAAACAAAAATACTACTCAATAGATTGTATCCATATCATTTATCATAACAAACTCCCCCTAGAGAACTGATCAGATCAACTTCAAATGTAATCGGTACAATCTAGAGACCTTTATGATGCTATATTGCAAAGCATTTGAGTTTTCGTTAAACGGCCTGTCAATGGAAGCATCGCAAATTTCGATGTTTTGCCATGAAACAGGAAGTTGTTATAAGTCAAACATCAGTGTCCAATCTGCCCCAGACTTCACAGGTTCTATAAAATGGTTGATCATGGCCACCACAAATTGGCCTTGAGACCTTATAAGGCTTTATTGGGAAGAATTTGAGTTTTTGTTTTAAGACAGGAATTGATTCAAAATGTGCAAATTTCCTTTCTGCCACCACACAGGAAATAGCATTTTACTGGTTTGTGCAGTCTCCAGGGATTGTGACAGTGCAAAGCTGCATCAACTGGCATCCCACCAGGCACAACCTGCACAACAGTGTGATGGCCTGATCAACGCTGTTTGCAGCTTTAATCTTCTATTACTATTATTGTGATTTATATTAATAACATTATTAGCAGCTCTAGGTGCTTTTGTAGCTTGACCTGAACCCCTGCTCTTCAGAGTTTGGTTCCTATTTTCCTGATCTTACTGTGATGTTATAAATTTTAGCTTCATAGTTTACAGGTGCTTCTAGAGGAAAGTTTAATTGGCCATAAATCAGTTGGTGTGCACTGAGCTACAACTACCTTACAGGACAGCTGGTTCATTCTCTTCTCCATGCTGCCAGTATGAGACCTAGGCGTGAGAAGTGAGACACAGAGGCCAAAAATAGCTGCAACGATGGCAAATCACTAGAGATCACAAACACGCCATCCTGCACTCACATTAAAAGCCTATTTTATTTGACTGTACTTTGTAGTTTTATATGAATTCTGAGTGTCTATCAAGTTTAGTCATTAGTACAGATAAAGTATTTTATTATAGGTGATTTCAATATTCCTTTGGACCTTGATAGTGAAACCGTCAGCACTGCATTTTAATCATTAGACTCAATTGGCTTTGCTCAGAGTGTAAATAAACCCACTCACACCCTTGACCTTGCTCTGACTTATGGCATAGAAATTGACTACTGAATCACCTTTACACAGAATTCCCTTCTCTCAGACCATTGTTTAATAACTTTTGAATTTCTATTTCTGGACTACACACTATTAGGCAAAATGTCTTTGATAGATGTCTATCTGATAGTGCTGAAGCGAAATTTAGGGAAGTGATTCCATCAGTGCTAAATTCACTGCAATATCACAATGTAACAGAGAACTCGTATGCTAACTTTTGTCCCAGTTTTAATCATCTTGTCGATAGTTCTGCAAACTCAGTGAGAATGAAATTCAACTCTATTGCCCCTCTAAAAAGGAAGGTAATAAAACAAAGGAGGTTAACTCCATGGTTTAACTCCCAAACCCATATATTAAAGCAGACAGCTCTAGTGTGCCATGTGTTCCTGCAGCTCTCAGTAGTAATAAGTTACTATGTAATTTTGTAATTCTATTGGAGACAAGAAGACACTCTCACATCAACAGTGAAGTAACATTTCAATCAAAGGGCCAAGGTAGATTATTAAATGGTAACAAAGCATTAACACAGCTCAAGACTGAAATCTCATTTATTTTAGTTATGTACAGGAAAAATGTTGAATTTCACAATGAACAGGAAAATAAAAAATAAAATCACATCTCCTCTCTCTAGCCTTTTTAACAGAGGTGTCCTAGTTCCCATTGATGGCCCCTGGCCCTTCATATACATACACAGACATGCACTCAGTTCCTCTCATACACTGCCTCTCTGTTTCTCACACTCTGTTTCTCTCTGTTTCTCTTATTACTTTAAAATGTCAAAAAAATGTATTTCTCTCTGGTAGATACTGTATGTTATACTGCATTTGCGGGTAGCTGTGCTAGTGTCATGAGTTAAAACTATTCTGTTGTCTGGTTTTGGTGCGTTTCTAAGCAGTGAGTTGAAATGTATGTGTGAGATTAGTCAAATATAATTCTCTGTATGTGCCATTCTGTCAAACCCACAGACAAACATACCCTTTATATTCATATACACAATGGCAATAAGGTGAACAACCACACTTACACCCATACACACTCCTATGTTCTTGTGTCTCATTTCTCAGCTCCAACTTTATCCCAAAGTTCAGTTCACAAACATGATTTTCCCCCCGGTGAGGGGCTATGGATGACAGGTGATTTCTCAGCCCTGTGATTAACAGATGCAAAATAATAATAAGAAAAACCCACTGAATTAAAGGTTCTCCTTTCACCATCTTGTTTCCATTTCCTGCATCACTCCTGTCCAAATCCTTCTGTCTCTTCAATGGCAAACAGGAGTTTCTCTCTGAGCTGCTCCAGGCTTCTGTAGGGCGGCAGATCCAGACGATTGAAGCTGTGAGGAAGAGTTAAACAGGAGGAGACAGTCAGGTCACTATTAATCATTCGTTTTCTCGGAATGACAGAGGAAACAAATCTGTGCGTTTTGTAAGCCATATTCTCTAAAATCCTTTGAGGCTGCTGACAATAAAGAAATACTGGATGTGAAATTCTGAAGTTACTTGCACCAGTGTTGGTTAAGCCAGAGTAACATGACTGGAATACTCTACTGTTCAGCATATTGGTTTGGCATTTGCAGATGTTGTCCACCTTTCAAATGACCGATACAACGCAGTTTGATTCTGCTTAAATTTGGGATGTCTAGGCTGTCTCAAAGTCCCAGTCACTAGATGACCTGATTGAGAGGAAGCTCCCAAAGACTTCCTAGTCTACAAACCATGAGCCGTCATGCACTCATCAAGCTTTCGTTAAATCAAAAAAAAGAGCAGCACAATTTGCTTTGCTATCTAGTGTCGAGACTGTAGTGGTAATAACTAAGGAGAAGTAGAAATAGTGCTATGCTTAGGCCTGAATCCAGACTGAAATGGAATTAATATGGAATGTGTGGATAAAAATGATTTCAACTGTTCAATAACAAGCGACTCAAATATTTGTGCAAGTCAAGATAATCTTGTGATTAGATGATAATTATCTAATTCAGATTTGTTACCAGCACCAGAACATAGGCAGTTCTCCTGAGACTAAAAAAATGAGTTATATATTCAGAAATGAGCTGTACTGAGGATTTCAAAGAAAAATGGCTGCAATTTTTCTCATTACCCATTGAATTCACACATCAATTTTGCATAAAGCGTCAGTTACATGCAGAGCTGTCTTAAGTTACTTGAGATGCATTTTCGCCGTAACATCAATAAAATTCAGAGATTTGTGGATTTTTTTGCTTGTTACAAATCAATTTGAGGGTATTGGTGTAGGAAAAGAGATTCACACAAATTGATTCATATATGCACACACAGATAAACACCTTTACTATCTTAACACTGACATTCATGCTTGACCTTTGCCAACAGTATGTGTAACAAAATTGGAACATCCCAGGTGAACTTACTAGCTCTGTGGAGCTTTTAGTTATATTTTACAGTCAGAAGTGGTAATTTAAGTTTTGAACATTTTGCTGCACAATGTAACAGAGGTGGTAGCTGCTTACCATGTGTGGCTTCTTGGAAGCCAAGTCTCCTTCCCCACCTTGTCTATGCAGAACTTCTGGGGACCATTACTTCCTGCAGGGGTTAAAAAGAAAAGAATAAGCTATTTCATCAAATATCATTTTGAATTTTTTTCATCATAATTACCTATGGTATATGTCGTTTCATTTTTTTTTTATTAATTTGATTTGATGTACATTTCCACAGTACTAATTCCATCAGCACAAAGGAGTCATAATATATTTCCCCCTTTGCTCCTTTTCTCTGTTTAACAGAAATACCTATTTCATCCACCTGTTAATCCCAGTTTTCCACTTTAGTTTTCCTAACTGATATTAAACTTCTGTTAATGAAACTCAACATTCCCTGTGATATTTTGACATTAAGATCCAATCAATAATAGGAAGGGTAGGATACATTTAATGTGAAAAATCTGCTAGAACTTTTGAACTGCATTTAGGAAACCTTAACAGTTATCGGTAAAAACGTAAAACGTATCGGTAAAAAAAAGTGACAGAGCTCTAATTAACTGGTGAATGACAACAGTACATGAGTAATGGAAGAGAAACAGTGCAGCAGACTGGTGGGTATGTCATGACTATGTCAAAAACTTTCCAAATAAAATGACCCTTAGTAGTTATGATTGTGGAGTTGTGTGATTCAGTGCTGTGTACCTATGAGTTCGGCGAAGCCTCCGACTGGCAGCCGACAGGTTCCTGTTACAAACTGAAGCAGGCGGATTCTCTTTTCATTGTCCATCTCTTTCACAACCTGCAGGAACATAACTTCATCATCCTCTGGACAAACTCTTTATCAGTCCTCATGTGTTCTCACATAGAACACATACTTCATATGCATCACATTCGTCTGTACCTGCCAGAACCAGTGGATCTGCTTGCTGTTCTTGGTGTAATGTCTATAGATAGTGTTCTTCTGCCAGTTGGCCAAATCAATCTCCTGCATCCCACACAGCATCAGCTGTAACAAAAAAAAAGAGGGAAACATTTAAAGTCCACTGAATGCTGCTCCATGCCTTAATACTTTATCTCTTTATTAATCTGACACATCAGCAGGCAAAGCACAACCAGAACAGGACAGTGTTAAAACACTGTCACAGCATGTCCTGTACTAATCTAATCCACTGTCTCTGTTAGACGTGAGTTTCTAGTGCGACATGGGCTCCTTTAGATGAAAGCTGAAGGAGGAGTCAAAGAGAAAAGAGAAATTCAATATCACTGAAGCTCAAATGTAAAGAAATTTGTTAACTAGATCTCCAACCCTGCTGCAATCTTTTGCCCCTTGTTCCTCCTCACCTCTAGCTCTTTCTCATCAAAGTAGCGGAGCCATTCCAGGGGAACCACCTCGTTGAAGCCATCCAGGAAGGCTTTGGTTTGTTCCTCAACACCGCGGGTGAACCTCCAGTCTGTCAGGAGGCTGAGGGAAGATGGAGCAGTTTGTTTTTATGGTTTGGTCTCCATCTTTTTTCCCTCTATATTTTATTATTGATGACGTTTCATATTTGCAGGTTTTATTCTTTTCTGTCTCTTCATCTGCCAAGACTATCAAGCTTCTATTAACATACCTGATGTACTCCTCCTTGTTTTCCTCTGTGACCAGCTCATTCTCTCCGTCATCTTTAAGCTGGTGAGTGGAAACTTTCCCAAGAATCTCCATGTCCTGTGCAAAATACAGCTCCACACCACACTCCTCCAGGTTGTTCTCTCTGGACGCACAAAGTAGCCCACACACTATATTGCCAATATCCACATATGCTCATTCTCACACACAGTGTTTGTATTTTTGAGGGCTGCCCCTTACAGCTGACTGTTGTGAACATAAAATAACACACATACATTGAGAGAAGTGCAATGTTTTACTTACTTGACCCACATGATGGAGTTATAGAACTCAGGGTCTATGGACTCCAGGTCTTTAAGTGTGGGTTTCTTGTCCAGCATTCGCTTGTAGAAAGGCAATGTGAAGCCAGTGTCGATGAACTTTCCATGGTACAAAGCCTACAGGGAGGATTTGTTGCATTAGAAAACACAATAAGGAATTTCCCCCTTCGGTTCACTGCTCAATTTCAGAAAGATATACAGTTCACATGAACAATGAAGAAGATAACAGTTTTGATGTTGATTCCAGATGGTGACTTTGCATTTGGTAGCTGCTCATGGGAAAATTTAATATGCGTTCCAAAGAGGTGTCGATGCACATGAAAAAAAAAAAAAAACAAACGTATCAAACAGATACAGAAACTTTATGCTCAAATCAACAATTTGGTTCATTCTTAAAAAAAAATGGAATGAACTGGTGACGTCAGCATCACCAAAAGGCCTGGAAAATCACAGAAGACAAAAAAGTGAATGATCACAGAATTTATACTTTGGTGATGAAAACTCCTTCACAACATCTAGCCAGGTCAAGAACAGACTCATGAACAGAAAGGCCAGATTACACTTTACCAGAAAACATCTGGAATAGCCTGAACAGTTCTGGAACAAGATTCTGAGGATGAAATCAAGATGAATTTGTAGCAGAATGATGGGAAGAGAAGAGAATGGAGAAGGAGAAGAAACAGCTCATGATCCAAAGCCACCACTTCATCTGTCAAACATTGTAGAGACAGTGTTATGGCCTGGACATGTATGGCTGCTAATGGACCTGGGTCACTGGTGTTTATTAATGATGTGACTGCTGATAGAAGCAGCAGGATGAATCCTGGAGTGTACAGGGCTCTACTATCTGCTCAGATTCAGCCAAATGCATCTAAACTGACAGGATGGTGCTTCACAGTGCAGATGAGTACAGATAGATAATGGGAATGGAATATTCTTCAATGGCCTAGTCAGTCACCTGATCTCAGCCCAATTTTGGATGCTTCTCACTTACTCACTTACTCTCACTTACTAAGAAAACGAACTGAGGGAAGAAAGACCCACAAACAAGCAGCAACTGAAGACAGCTGCAGTAAAGACCTGGCAAAGCATCTCAAGGGAGGAAACTCAGCATTTAGTGACGTCCATGGGTTCCAGACTTCAGGCAGTCAGTGACTGCAAAGGACTTTCAAGTCCATTATTAATGAAATTTTATTGTTAAACCCCAAGCTGAGAGTCTACACTTCAGTCATATCCTGATATGCCCATTTCAGATGCACTGTGATTGTGTAAAGAAGCAAAATTATGGAAATTGTGTCACTGTCTAAGAACTCGTGTACCTAATCATTCATACACTGTCAATTCACTAAACATGATGACAAGGCAGGTTTGACCCACTGATCTAACAAAGTAGAAAGATGGGGAAAGTATAACTCACAACTCCAAGGGGCTGTTTAGGGGTAAGACTTGGTTTTGGTTCAGGTCAGAACCAGGTTTGGGTTAGGGTAAGGGGGTTAGGGTAAGGGTTAGGCATTCAGTTGTGATGTTAAGATTAGGGTAGGAGGCTAGGGAATACATTATTTCAATGCATTATGCATTATGTCCTCACAACTATAGTAAAACTAACGTGTGTGTTTGTGTAAGAGTGTGTGTGTGTGTGTGTGTGTGTGTGTGTGTGTGTGTGTGTGTGTCTTTAAAGATAGGTAGAGTGAGTAGACTCAGCCAGATGGAGCTGTTAAATGTTGAAAAACCATAGAGGTCTCAAGAATCAAGATTAGCCAAGAGCAACACAGACGCCCACTGACTGATTTGGTCACAGTCTGTTCTGTCCTACTGTATCCTGACTGACCATGTGTCTGTCTCAATGCCAGCAAGACACACACACACACACACACACACACACACACACACACACACACACACACAAATGCGCACACACAAAGGAAAATATAGAGAAAAAGCAGAAGGTGTCAACGGAAAATGAGGGAAAAGGCAGAGAGTAAAAGAGACAGTAAGATTTTTTGATATTTGAGAGTTGGTAGAGAGAGGCATTTTTAGAAGCCAAGTCAGCTAAATGCATTTTTGGACTAAATATAGGCAGCTGCTGGTGGGTGTGGGCTGGGTGCAGCAGTGAGGTAATGGTGTGGGTGAGGGGGTGGGGTGGCAGATAGAGGGACGGCTTGAGGATGTCAGTTTTGGGGACCTAAAGTTTTCTAGGGTATATGCCAGAGAAAAGACGTTATAGCACATATAGAATATCATGTATATGCTGTAGATAAGGTAGTTTATACAGTAGTGAGCACATCTTGATTGCAAGTGGTAAAGACCCGTGACACATAATCTTAGCGTCCCTGGATTAAATCCAGTCATGGTACTATCACTATCAAGTAAAGGCTGTTAAATAGAAACCATGCCAATGGAGCAAGAGAGCAGGAAAATACACATTTAAAAGCAACTCATAAGTGTCATCAAAGTTTGTGCTGATTATTCAAAAGAAAAAAAAACTGGATCCAGCTGTCATACAACAGCTATGTTTACTTGTACATGACAATACGACTTCTTTAATATCTACTTTTTAACAGCACCGAATTAGCATTGCACTGCTATAACATTGTGGGACTCATGATGGTCAGCTTGAAATAAATAGGATAAAACTGATGCCGCAGAACCAGAGTTATCGTTTTCATACCACACAATCTTCTTTTCTCATAATGTAACTCAACATTGGTGGTCTGACAAAAAAAAAAAACACATCTGAATTTATGATGGGGATTTTATAGTATTTTCTGACATTTTATGGGTCAAACAATTGATTAACTGATAAAATCGCTGGCAGAAAAAGCCCGACCTTGAAAATTCCTGGAAGTAAATCTCAAGTCTAATTTTAATAAAACCGTTTCAAAGTGAAGCTCACCATTGCAATGAAGCGTCCAATGAAGCGAAAGTATGTGAGGTGGTCAGGGTTGATGGAGGAAGCCGGGTTGATCTGAAGACAGTAGTTGTTCTTGCCAGCGTATTCAAACAAACAGTACATGGGGTTCAGAACCTCGTGGGATAGAAGGAAGAACCACTCTCTGCGGAGGAAGTGGACAGAAGAAAATTATGCAGGAGAGAAAGATGTGATACGTTCTGAGGGTCCTAGAGCCTGAGAAATGACAGCAGGAATGTACTGTTATCATGTCAGGAATCAATCCATACACTCTGTCATTTTCCTTTTAAAAATAAATTAAAAATAAATTATTTTATATCAAAGACTATTTCAGTAGAGGAGTTGGTTTCATCTTGGTGTGCAGAAACAAAGTGGCTGGTGGAAGCAAATGACATATAAACCAATTTTACAGTTCAGCAAAAGATCTTATAACAAACACTCACAGGACATTTAATCCAAAGATAGAAAATGATCATTGAGCACAATTTATAGAAAATAATAACAGAAAAGACAACAAAAATCACAAAAATGACACAGTGGATGAGCATTTAAACATTGTGGCAATTCAAGTAATTTTTTTTGCTGTGATTTGAATGTGTCTGGGACTACAGACCACCAACTGCCTCCATGCTTCTATTCTGATTCAGATTCTTCTTATTATTACTATCATCATCATCAAGGCAGCCCCCCCCACACACACACAGCCGAGTTCTGTTCAAGGTTTTCTACATGTTAAAAGGAAGTTCTTCCTTGACACTGTTGCCAAGTGCTTGCAAATTCCACCTTGAGCAAGCACTCTCATTTTTCAGTGAGGTTGGAGGTTTTTTTTCTGAATTCCTCTCATGTTTGGGAGACTGAAGATGATTTTCCAGTGTTGTTGTCACTTTATGATATATGTATTTTTTTTTTCTTCCCCTTCTTCTCTATTGTTTATTTAAACTAAAGACTGACAGACACAAATATGAAGTGGTTTCAGAAGAGGGTTCAACTGTGTCAGATCAAGCTTGAGTAGCTTAACTTTAGCTGGATTTGTCTAATAAAGCCAGTTTTACTGTTACTTCAAATACATTTTTCCAAATATTTCCCCACCCTGAATTAAATTAAACTCTGAACTGATTAATTTGTAAATACAGTGTGAGTTACTGCTTTTAATTAAAGGAATAGTTTGACATTTTGCTTATTCACTTGCTGTTTGCCTGGTAAGCTAACATGATGACAAGACTCGAGGAAGTCATTGTGTCTAGCCTAGAAATCGAGGCACCTTGATGTAAAACCATAGTTTTTTTAAACCTTTTGACAGAATTAGACTAGCTGTTCCAGTCTCTATGCTAAGCTAATCATCTGACCGCTTGAGCTGTATATTAAACAGTCAGACATGGGAGATGTACTGATATTCTCATCTCTCAGCAAGAAAGCAAATATTCAAAAATGCAAATATTTCTTCAATGAGAATAAGAAACATAAAAAGTAGAGTAAGTGATTCAAAACCAATTACAGTTTATGTCAAATTCAACAAATAATTCCTCTAGGTCTACTAGCTGCCTGTTCTGTGGGTGTGTCTTATGTGGCTCTGTAAATGTGAAACAAAGTGGCTGGTGGAAGCAAATGACATATAAACCAATTTTACAGTTCAGCAAAAGATCTTATAACAAACACTCACAGGACATTTAATCCAAAGATAGAAAATGATCATTGAGCACAATTTATAGAAAATAATAACAGAAAAGACAACAAAAATCACAAAAATGACACAGTGGATGAGCATTTAAACATTGTGGCAATTCAAATAAAATCTAATTGCTGTGATTTGAATGTGTCTGGGACTACAGACCACCAACTGCCTCCATGCTTCTATTCTGATTCAGATTCTTCTTATTATTACTATCATCATCATCAAGGCAGCCCCCCCCACACACACACAGCCGAGTTCTGTTCAAGGTTTTCTACATGTTAAAAGGAAGTTCTTCCTTGACACTGTTGCCAAGTGCTTGCAAATTCCACCTTGAGCAAGCACTCTCATTTTTCAGTGAGGTTGGAGGTTTTTTTTCTGAATTCCTCTCATGTTTGGGAGACTGAAGATGATTTTCCAGTGTTGTTGTCACTTTATGATATATGTATTTTTTTTTTCTTCCCCTTCTTCTCTATTGTTTATTTAAACTAAAGACTGACAGACACAAATATGAAGTGGTTTCAGAAGAGGGTTCAACTGTGTCAGATCAAGCTTGAGTAGCTTAACTTTAGCTGGATTTGTCTAATAAAGCCAGTTTTACTGTTACTTCAAATACATTTTTCCAAATATTTCCCCACCCTGAATTAAATTAAACTCTGAACTGATTAATTTGTAAATACAGTGTGAGTTACTGCTTTTAATTAAAGGAATAGTTTGACATTTTGCTTATTCACTTGCTGTTTGCCTGGTAAGCTAACATGATGACAAGACTCGAGGAAGTCATTGTGTCTAGCCTAGAAATCGAGGCACCTTGATGTAAAACCATAGTTTTTTTAAACCTTTTGACAGAATTAGACTAGCTGTTCCAGTCTCTATGCTAAGCTAATCATCTGACCGCTTGAGCTGTATATTAAACAGTCAGACATGGGAGATGTACTGATATTCTCATCTCTCAGCAAGAAAGCAAATATTCAAAAATGCAAATATTTCTTCAATGAGAATAAGAAACATAAAAAGTAGAGTAAGTGATTCAAAACCAATTACAGTTTATGTCAAATTCAACAAATAATTCCTCTAGGTCTACTAGCTGCCTGTTCTGTGGGTGTGTCTTATGTGGCTCTGTAAATGTGAAACAAAGTGGCTCGGACCACTATTCTAGTCAATCAGCAAACCGGGGTGTTAGTGCTCGTGCACAGGACAAGGAAAAAAAGAAGAGAAAATAGGGGTCAGTGGGAGCTAGAGATGGTAAATCTGGCACGTGCTAACAGATGGCACCAATTTAAGGATTTATAGGGGAAGGAGAAGGAGAAATCTACCCTTCCACTTCTACCAGAACGTGTTGAGTTTTGAATGGGATTGACTGGGACTGCAAACAACAGACAAGCGGTGACATTAAGGGGAATTTACTGAATGAATTTCTGCTTGTAGTGTTGTGACAAGGACATATACGCCACGACATAAACTGAAAAAGAAGTGCTATGATCAGGCAAAGGATAAAGAGCCAAGTTAATACCAGTGAGGCCTTAACAATGGTGAAGAGAGATCAGAGTTGAAAGGCATGAAGACGAATGTGGAGGTTGTCCTGTTTATCCTCGACAGGTTTATAAAACTTTAGATTTGCTATGTTTCACAGAGCCAACAGGTCAGTATTTTCTTGTCCTGTTAACTAATCTTGGTTAGTACGCAAGCAGGTACCTGTGTCACATTAGTGTGTCCTGTAATATTAGATTTCATGCCCATGGACATTCAGCCACTTTCTAGTTTGCGAAGATATGGTGTTGGTGTGATATTAGCTACAGTAGCAGGAGAGTTGTGAGCATCACTGTCTGAAACTGAGGTGCCGGCTCTGGGAAAGTGTCTCGTCCTCTCTGCACGTTAGCTTAGCAGTAGCAACTGTGGCGACAGTTTGCTAACCAACAACCCAGCTAATGTTAGTCACTTTACCTGCTGTCTTGGTGTTTAACTTTTTCATGGTATTTGTCTGAACAATATGTGATAGGTTTTAGAGCCACAAAGACCTAAAAACATAACTTTGCTAGCAGAGTGGAATTATTTGGATTGTTGCAGGATACTAAACTCTATGTCAGGTAACATTAACTTCCTAATTAGCTTAGCTACAAACCTACAACCCTCTCCTTTGTCATTGTAGTTTTGCAAAAACAATCTAAACAACTAACTCTACCCTTTTTTCTGTGTTTTGTTTTGTTTTGTATGCATTTATGTGCATGTGATTTGTTGAATGACTTTTTATTTTATAAGGTTTGTTTTGTTTTAGAGTATCCACTTCCAGCCATAGATGCTCTGGAATCCACCATTGTGTTGTCGCCTTGGCAATAAGCATCCATGAACTTGGGGGTGGGAGCTTCTGAAAGAAAACTGATGGGAGGGGGCTGTATTTGGTGCTGTTGAGTTCAAATATCAACAGTCTTTCTTCAGAATCACTAACTCTTTCTTTAAGTTTTTCTAAATAGCAGTCTTGTGTAGAGCAGCTTTAGGAAATAAGAATTTTTATTAACCTTCTCTGGATAGTAGTTAAAATGAGAACATACAGTACATTAACAAATCTGCACACATATATTACATGAAGACAACATTAAGAATAAATCCAACAGGGCAAAATTAAAAAAAGACATACTGTGGAAAGATGCATGTTAGAGAGAATGAGGGCTGATCTGCAGCAGCACCACCACCAACTGCTGCACCAGAACCAAGTGCTCTCAATGCCCCTGCCCTCCCCCTAGGGGTATATGGGAGGGGGGTATGGACGGACGGACTGACGGACGCAGACACCTCCCAACATCCCGTCCGTGGTTCTACCCTGTGGTAGAACAGCATGATGTCACCTACCATAGGGTAAAACCACTGACGTGACACCGGAGACAGAGACACAATGCAAAACCAAACAGAAAAATGATAACACCGCAAACAGAAAAATAACAACATATATAAAGAGAGAAAGACCTGGAACACAGCAGACGCAGGGGGAGGGATTGATACATGTGATGGGTAGATGGAGGAATGAGAAAAGGGAAGGAGGACAGAAACATTGCAAGAGGGTTGGAGGTGTTGTATGGTTTCAGGAAGCAACATTTAAAGGGGCATTAAGTCATTTACAGTAAGACCTCTGCTGGCAACCAGCAAAATTTCCATCCTCACACCAAAATCTCTTTTCAGGGAAAGGAAAGTTTTGAGAGCCAGCTGCCTCAACCCCTTGAGTTATGAACACTATAATCCTAACTTCCCATTTTCTCTTTAAAAAATTTTTTCAATCCTGTCTGGAACTGCATTAACGACAACTTAAAATCCAGTACCAGAGGAGGAGGAAGCTGGTGCAGAGATCTAGATGTTGCAGAAGAGGAAAAAACACACCAACACTGTCAAAACAAATGATTAAATAAATAAATGAATAAAAATAAGTGGGTCAAATAGTAATCCCTGAAAAAAATATCCTGTGGAACCACGCAAAATGACAGGAAGTGAGGAGGGGAGAAAGGTGTATTTTGTTTCTTTCTTGCTCTCACCTAGCAATGCCGCCATAATCCAGCCCCTCCTCTCCTCTCATAATGATGTAGAGTCTACGGCGAAGGTCATATGGCTTCACATTCATGATCTGATGACAAAACATATATTATTGACAAAGGCATCAACACATTTACACAGGCAGCATTAATAGTAAACTGGAGACGCTCATGAAGTTGAGATAGATAATCTTTATTTTTACTATAATTTGTCTGAATACAAAAGAAAGTGAGTCATTGTTTGTTGATCTATGTTTGGATTCATTTGAGGCTAGTTTAAAGATATTTCAGGCAAAACAGGTCAAAGGAAAACTGAGGATTCTTACTCAAAATTGAAATGACATGCTAATAAAATATGAAAATAATGCAAGTCTATTTAAGTATGTAAAGTGATTGTCGATAAGTCTCATAAGCTTGGATATTAGTACCCAACATTTTTTGTCCAACAATCTCTACCTTTGCTAAAACAGTAAAACTAAATATTTTTTATCATAACTAATGTAACTTAACATTATCTAATTATCTAATAAATTATTTTAATATTCATTGGTTTATGTCAACATATACTATAATAATTATGTTATTTTTCAGCAAAACTGAGTAAAAAGCTGAGTTTGCTTTGTCCTCTGACAACCACTTTTCCATTTTGGTGAACCACACTCTGCAAATACTGATCATTCCTCTTCATAAGGGTAATGTAGTTATATTGAAGTGTAAAACAGAGATGTGTGTTTTGTCAATCTCTGACCTGCTGAAATGAGTCCTCAAACAGTGTCTGTCTGGACACAGAGATCTTCACATGGCTGGGCAAGGCATTGGACTAGACAGAGAAAAAGAAAAAAAAAAGAGCTTTTCACAGAGCTGCATGTGTGCAAAAATGTTTTGTTAAACAGGTCTCTTTAAGTGAGACATCCTCTTAACCTAGTCTTCAATCTCCAAATCCTAAGCTGGTTCCACACGTACCCATTATCCATTAGTTATGAGTCTTTCAGGGTTCAGTTCATGCAAATTACAGAAAATAAGCTATCATACCACACAGATAGTTCTTGTTTTATTTTCTATACATTCCATAACTGCCTCTGAGATCTCTGCCTCCAAGCCACTGCAGTGCAGGTGCACAAAATCTGGTTTATGGAGCTCAGCACATTTAGAGATTACACTTTAAAAATTCAACAATAATGTGTCTTTTGCAAAACAGTATCCAAGTTGCTGTCGATAATCCACAGATCTCACTGTCAACAGTTTTCATTTAAAGTAAAACTACTATTATTAAAGAAACAGTTAAGGCTAAAATATGTCCTGTGTAATTGACCAGATTAACAGGGATACTGTAAAGTAATAATAAAGACACTGCTTTAATTAAAAAAAAGAAACAAAAAAAGAAAGTAGTTTAAGCACAACCAATGAAATTTCATTCGCTTCCTCTACACTGGGGTAGAGGCAAAAATCTTGGAGACAAATAACTCAAAACATGGACAAATACAGAAAACTATCTTCAAGGCAGGATAACACCAGTAATACAAACCAACACACAGATCAAGCTGAGGTGTGCATGGACAAAGAAATGTTTATTGTGGCTGCAGAATCCACTTATTACTTACATGGCACAGGAAACGGAATTGGTGGTATTTCCACCTGAAGCTGCGGTCATATGCGCCGGGTGAGCCGCCCTGTCGAGATCTGCACGCACACACACGCGCACACACACAGAAAGAGGAGAGGAACTCTGTCATTTTTACAGTGTTTAAGCCAGATCCACGGGGGATCCTGGTTTAGTAATTCCACACTTAATAATCGACATTAAACAAACTGACGGCATTGATGTCTTATCTTTTGGGCTCTGGACAGATCAGCTGATTAAGAGAGACATGAATTTAAGAAGCCGGATGTTCCCGGCAGCGCAGTTTAGGCCAAAGACTCAAAGTTAATATTAAATTCACACAAGCCATCCTGCTCTAAATAATGGATAAATGTATCTGGGTCTCAAAGACAGAGGTGAGTGTGGGCCTGCAGCTGTGTTAGTATAAGCTCCACCAACCCTCTGCGCACACACACACACACACACACACACACACACACACACACACACACACACACACACACACACACACACACACACACACACACACACACACACACACACACACACACACACACACTAGATATGTGCCTTGTCAGCACCAAAGAGACTAAGACACAGAGAGAAAGAAAGAAATAGAGAATTAGAAAGATAATGGAATGAGGCGAAGAGAGAATAAAACGGGAGAGAAGAAGGAGGAGGAGGCCTCTAATGCGTCGGGACTGTGCTTGCCACGCTGCCAGGCACATCTTGGTTTGGGTTAGGAAATGGTGAACGCCGCAGCAGAGTGCTGGCTGTGGACACACACTCCTGCAGGGATCCAGTGTAAAAACAGTGAAGGCTCTTTCACAAAACCTTCCATAACCACCAGCCTAAAAATACATTCAAGTTTTAGCAGAAAAAGTAGTTTGCAGATACGCACACATGCCATCTATAGCAGCAACCGCATAAGCGAATACACACTTGCATGCTGAACATAAACACAGAAAGGCACAAACACCAGCACACGCGCTCACACTTACACACACATGCACGCACGCCAGTGCAGTCTGCAGCGGATCTGTTGTCACACATCTGCAATTTCTCCTGACTTTGAGATGAGATTTGAGGCAGATATCCACAGGCTGAGGGGAATAGGTGTTTTTGAGTGTGTGCTAGCATGAACACGTGATTAAATATTGCTTTTTTAAATCATTAAATATCTGTGGTGCTGAAGTCTAGTGTCTGAAATACTTAAAAAGAAATGAACGGCAATGGATAGAACAATAAATCAGTATCAATAATGATACTGATAAAATTAAAAAGGATGATGCAGTTTAAATGAAGAAACAGTTGGGACATTTTTATGAACTTTTTAGGTTTTCACAAAATGAAGGGGATTGTTTAAATAAATATCTGCAGTGCCGTTATGTCAAACCTAGGCAAAATCATTAGAAGAAGTAGAAAAGAAGAAAATTGAAGAAGAAGTTGATTTAGTTCACTTCAGACGTGATTTTGGACTTTTGATTATTTCCCGAGAATATCCTTAGTCTGTGATATACTTAAATGTTTTTTTAAAAAGCAGGTTTGGGAGGAAGGGCTGAGAGAATATTTACCCTGACTCAAACCCGGGTCGGGGATCTTTAAAGGTGGTGGTGCGTGAGTTGTGGTCCACAAAATATCGGACTCCCTCTGCGGTGTACTTCATCTCCCAGCCCGGAGGCAAGGGGTGCTCCTTGATCATCCTGCAACAGGGAGAGGGCAGTGAGCACGATCCCAGCTGGAGGGGCCTCGTCCTGGGGATGAAACTAACACCAACCTTTGGATCTACAAGCCCTGCTGCGCTTTTCATGCCATGGTGGAGTCCAGCTCCTTTGGGGATTCTAAAGGCATGTTTGACTTATTCAAGCTGCTTCAAACCAGAACAAAGTCTGGAGGGCCTTCACTAGTGGGGCCAAAAGTGGGAGAAACACATTTAAAATTTTATTTTATCATAAAGATTAGTGACTCACAGAAAAATTATTAATGTGTCCAAGATCTCCTTGTTTCACCATAGCCACAATTTGTGAGGTAACTCAGTTTTCTTCTAATAAGTAAATACTCAACAATCTTAGAAAAACCCAGAAGGTCATTTAACAACGCTTACTGCAGTGCTAAAGGCATTTCCTGAATCCTCAGGACTCAAAACTCTTCAAACCATCTGGGAGAAGGGGAAAATCCGTCTTTTGTGCTTTAAAGTTTTTAAACTGTTTTTCTTCTTTTTCTTCATTCTTTTTTTAATCAAGGTAGCAAGAGATGACATCATGTCTTTGTCTCTGTTCATTTTTCAAGACACAAGAAATATTTTAAAGTATTATTTTTGCAGGAAATAGAAAATATTAGAAAGTAACATCAACATGGGTGCGGCACAGTGGCACAGTGCTAGACTGTTGCCACAGAGCAAGAAGGGTTTCAACCTGAGGCCCCTATATGTAGAGTTTGCATTGGGTTCATGTATAAATTAGGCAAGGATGTATGTATTATATTGTCACCAACTTTGTTTGGATAAGGAGAAAGGAAAAAGAAGAACAATTTGGGGATTTTTTTTTTTTTTTTTTTAATTGTAATATTTTCATCCAGATGTTTTGAAGACTTTTGGGAAATCTGTAAAAACCTTCAACAGCACTAAGTGTCGCACAGTGCAGTCGTACAGTTATAAAGTGTGGCTAATAACCACATCTCTAGCTTTTTCTAAGGATATCCTATAGAATGGAGATGGCCTGCATATTCAAGAGCCTGACCAGAAAAAAAAAGGTAAGAAGATTCAAATCTGAAATGTGAGAAATTTGCTTCATACCAACCAACTGGCTGACAGAGCATTAGGGCTTCAAGTGAATGAGCGAGGTGAAGAGAAAGATATTTTAAGAGCTTGGGGAGTGTTTAAATGTAAAAGAAATATAGGGCAATGCCAGAAGAATGACTGAATGAGCAGAAGATAAATCGCAGAATATCAAATTATAGCTAAAAAATTTTCCAATTCATCTCTGTTTGTATAGAGTTATGGGGAGAGAGATGAATCACAGTACAACCAATGTTCCCAAACATGTGGAAGTTGAAGCCAATTTTCTTTTGCCAAAGCATGTTTTTTCAGCTCAGGACAGTAAATTTACAAAATAAAGTTTGCCATGTTCCTGTAAACTCATTAATTTTTAAATTTCCCTAGACTGCCTCCTCCTTTGGAAAATTCCATTATATTCCAGGACATTCCTGATTGGTGGGAAACATGTTTATATCTGATTATATTGTAATGTAGGACTCAGTCAGAGTAAATTGTGTATCATTATTATACGTTCTTCTACACAAGCAAACACCCAAAGCAACACACCATCTAACAAGTAGGCACATGCGCGCGCAGGCACGCACGCACACATGCACACACACACGCGCGCACACACACACACAAACACACAAATACACACACCAGTGCTTCTACTTGGTCATAGTCTCACCCTTGGGTGCGCGGATCATCCCACTGCGTCGTTCGTGTGTTGTGGTTGACAAAGTACACTCTGCCATTGTCCTGACGCTTCTCTGTAGACACACAGAACACATCGCCGTGTTGAGAAGAAGATTTTATGGCATTTGTGATATTCAAAGTGGAAGGATTTTTAAAAAAACTTGGGTTAAACTCCAAAATAAATGGAGAGGGATCAAAGGGATCACCTGAGTGTGTCTGAATCTCTTTTGGATTGAAGGGGGGGGGGGTAAAAAAAAAAAATCACACCACCATGATAGAAAACCAGCGGGTCTGTGTGGTATTTCACTGTGGCTCGATCCAAATACCTCACCAGGGTAAAGCTGAGTGTGTGTGGATTTAAGGTTGTGGTGGGGGTGTCTGAAAATTGTCCTGACCACATTGTTGGGAGCAAATGTGAAACAAGGAGCCAAGAGTTCATTGCAAAAAAGGTAACAAATAGTTAAGGAACTGCAATGAAAGCACTTTAAACACAGAAATAAATTGTATGAAAGTGTGTAAAATGTGTTTGTGTGTTGGTGTATGTGTGTACGGTGGGCCACTGGTCTCAAGAGAGTGTAGCTGGTGCCCCATCCTCCTCCCTTCATTGCTCTGACATCTTTTTCTCATTAACAGGAGTGTGTGGAGGGCCCAGAAACAGTAGTGCTCACATTGCAAGTCTTACTAGCTTTCTCCTTGACTCACTCCACCCCCACTTTGCCATCCAGTTCAACCCCCCCTTTTCTTTCATTCACCACTGTCTCTTTTTCTTCTCCTCCATCTTTCCCTTTTTTCTCTCATCTTTCTCTATTTGAATTTGAGCCTGAAAAAAAGCGAGGGAAGCAACCGCAGATGAAAAAATGAAAAAGAGTGCAACAGAGAAGAAAATCTGAGCCAGTGATATAACTGAGGTTTTTCGTCTTACGGTACCGCAACATGTTGAAAAGGCATCATGGACAAGGAGTGAGGGTTTTTTAGAGAGAGTTCGTTTATGAATGAATGTGTGTGACATGATTCTGCATGGATCTGATTACATTACTTATTTGGGAAAATGTTGAATGATGAAAAGTCCCATCAATAATGTGGCCTCTGTAATTTGTGGACATAAGAGTAAAGGGAGTGCGTACAGTGATGAATTGGTATAATGCGAGCAGAGTATTGTAGAAAAAAATCAGGGGACACTTTATCCAGATTCTCTACAACGGAATGATATTAATAAATATTAGGAGTGAAGACATAAATCAATCAATCAACAACTGATTCACTCACTGTGGACCACAAGGAATAACCTCAAGCAAATAACAGAAGCCCCAGAACCAGCTTTGTTTCTAATGTTGCATAAAGGCTCACTATCATCAACAATGTGCGTGGGGCTTTGTGAGCAGAAACAACTTCATCTTCCTATAAACATTTTACAACCCTTCGCCCAAAGCTCCTTCACAGCTGCCTGCAGAAATGAAAAACACATTTTGGTTGACTTAAACTGACTAAATCAAGAACCCAGTATTTATATCCTGACATACTGCAGTGCTTCACTGCTGACTACTAGCAAGAGTTGTAACAAATACCTTCACAAGACTGGTGATGGCTGCAGGTTCTGATTGTAAGCAGTTCAGACTCAAGAATCCATCCCTGACTGACCGATTTATTTCAACAACGGACAACGCAAGCAGGTACAGAGGACGTTAAGACTGACCAGCTTACTGAAAGAGAACAAACCTTAGCACCTCGCACTGACACACTGAGGCTATCTTTGCATGGAGTGTATGTACAAGCAGTGAGATAGGCCAACTTACCCCATCCAGGAGGCAGCGGGCCCAGAGGGTCATTTTCCACCGGAGCACCAGATGGCTGAGGGAGAAACAGAGAGACATAACAAATCCGGTTAGGACACCTTTCTGTCTCTCTTCTCTCTCCTCCCCCCTCTCTGCTCAGCCTTCTCTCAGTGTTTGTCCTTGTTGTCTGTCACTTAGTTTTTCACCGCTGCATGAAGACGAGGAAAAGGAAGGACAAGTTTGGGGATAAAAACAACCCAAAAAATGCTGAAAGGAGGGAAAACCATAGAGGTTGCAGATGAATAAGAAAAAATATGAAAAAAGCCAGTAAAACTCACACAGTTTAGATGTCCCAAGTCCTGTTAATCAAGATTGAGCATCAGACGCGTGAGGTAAAGTCTTTCACTAGACCTCAGTAACTCTCGAAATCAGGACCTGTGGGTGAGTCGGGCTGGTTGAAGTGAATGTTGGTGTGTGTAAGTGTTAAGGGCAGAAAGGGGTGGGGTTGGCTCCTCTCCGCTGCAGCAGTACAGGGCAACTGAGGGAGCTGGCTGGCCGGCAGCTCGTATGCCTTCCAAAAACTACACGCTCAGTAGGAGGATAAAACAACAACGCTGTTCCAATGAGCTCACTGGCTGCATGAAAGCCCCACCCCCCATCTTCCCGCTCACCTCCTCAAATACACCCCATACCCCAGTCCTCCACCTCCCCCCATCCCGGCACCCCTCCCTAATCCACCCTGAGGTCCTCCTCCTCTTTTCTCTTACTCTCTTCTAGTGTTGCCGTGAAAGTAGGCAGGGAAGTGCGATGTCTGAGGGAACTGAAGGAACATTCATGCTTGTTCCAGACTGGACACCAACCCGCCCCACCCACCCCGCCTCCCGATCCACCATCCCCAACCCACCCCGGGCCTGACAAAAGGCACCTTTATTCACCCTGGGCCTGGAAACCACTTTGGGGTTTACTCAGCCTGCACTCATACACACAAATACAAATCTGTGTGTGTGCCACGATGTGGAAAGTTTGTCTGTGGCAAACAGTCAGTCAGTGTGTATGTTCTTATGTTGGAATACACACACACAAACAAACATGAATTTATTAGCTTGAGTGGAAAAGTAGCTGAAAAGACGCTTGTTAGGAATTAGTGGCTGCTGATGATTTTTTCATGCTAAAAGATGTGAATCAAATGGTCCGGTTTTTGGTGTGTCACAAACAACTTTATCATCATTAACTGTACCGCCAAGCACAGAACTGGCACCTCTGGTGACAACAAGTTACTCTGGTTACAAGTAGTGCTTCACTGATTCTGTGAATAAAAAGATGCATACAAGGTGAGAAATAATTTGTATTTTTAAAATTTCAAACAAACTTCAATATATTTGAGTTAAAAAATTTGTTTTGTTGGGTATATTGTTAACCACTGTTTTCAAAATGAAAGCTGGTGGACCAAAGGATTATTTCACTGAGACATGTTGCACCACACTAATGTGACGACTGTTTCCTGAGAAGCCATAGTATCACCTTCACAATGTCAATGTCACTTTCATAGGCATTTCCCAAAAAGAAATGTGACTGTGCCCATTTAAAGTGGCTCTGTCATGGAAACTCTGAGAAAGTTGGGATGGAAAGGACTGGGTCTGCTGGAGGAGAGAGAGTGGGCATATAACAGGGTTAAAGGGTGTGTGAGTGTGTGAACGTGTGTGTGTGTGTATGTGTGTGTGTGTATGTGTGTCGCTCCCATCGACAGCCAATCTTTGCCCCTGCACCCCACCCTTTTGGGTTTTCTGTGACTAAAAAAGGTAAAAGGAGAATATAATGATATAAAGACATGATGACTTCATCCTGGCTCTGACCATTCAGCTCCTCAGCGCTTCCAGACAGAGCGAGGCTGGCGGGAGGAAAAGAAAGAGAGACTGAGAAAACAAGGGAGGCAGAGGAAGAGAGGGAAAAGCAGCATGTTGGCAGAAATGTGTGAAGTAAAGGTTGGGTGTTATGGATCTGGAAGGAATATGCCATAAAGGCCTGTTTCAAGGCCTGGCACCACAGGTGAAAATGGCGATTTCAGCTGGTGACTTTTAACATCTTAAAACACTTATACCACTGCTGCGGCTCATGAAGACTTACAGAATTTGTAAAAATATTCTTCATTTTTATGAACCATAACTCTTGTCCCATTATGGATTTCTGTCAAAAAGATGACTTGCCACTTGTTTTCCAAACCTACATCAAGCAGAAAGAAAAAAAAAATCTGTGTACACAACAAGAGAAAGTGAAAAACACAAGTCTAGTAAACTTGGGGTCAGTGAGTTCATCAGTCACTCAAACACTGAAAATGTGGTTTTTCTTCTATGTGTGTCTGAGTAGCAAAAAAGTTTTTGTTTGAATAAGCTTGAAACTTATTATGTTTGTTTCTTGTCTCATTTTCAGTGATGCTCACTTAGCCAGTGTGTATTGTTAACACCTCTGTATTCTGTTGGAGAACATCTGCATCTTTAAAGGTTAAAATTAATTCACAAGCCAAATTTCACCTGGTACTTTGATAAATTTGCAGTTAAGTGACTGAGCTGTTTTTAAAGACATTTGAAATTGCATGAAAATTCTATCTTATAATTTTGTAATGAGACTGTGAGAGGTAGTTGTAAGAGGCTGCAACTAATGATTAAATTTATAACTGGTTAATTCTTTTCACTATTAACTGATTGATTGTTTGCCTTTGTGGGAACAACATTCCCCCCTTGAACAAGCTGTATTAAAGGGGGCTAAAGACACTGGATGAGGTAAAAGGGACAGGTCCATGTCAGTGTTCTGAAACTCATCACACAGTCAGTGGTTCCAGCAGCAGCAGTGAATGTGACACACAGCTAATGGAGGCTTTTAAGGTACCATCAAACCCTCACTGCCAGATTGCCAAAATTTGTACTCCTTCCTGAAGTCATAACTCAGTTATATTGGAACACATCAATGGGATATATATATTTAGATTCAGTGTGGCTTACAATCCCTGAGGATATAATTACCTCTGATGTCCATTGCAAATAACTGTCCATAAATCCACTCAGAAATCATAGAAAAAAAGAGGCTCCTTATGAGTCTAGAACTGTCTGAGAATAATTAGGTTCTTAGGTTTTCTTCAGTTTTAAAAAAATCTAGTGATAGCTGTCTGTATATCCATGTGTACATTGTAAACAGGAAGCTCTAATAGTTGATTTAGGATTGTTTTATGGTACCAATTTGCCAAAATGTAAACACATATAGACCGAAAAAAAAGGGCACAGTCATCTCACTTTTGTCAGAGGAGGGACCCAAAGTGTTGGTCTCTTAATGACTCATAATAACAGTAACAAGTAAATAACTTATCTCTCGTTGGCCTATTGGTGTTGTTTGGAAAAAGCCATAAGGCAACTTTAAAACATGTGATGTGAGACATGTATTTAAAATATACAGTTTTAACATGCAGAGGAAAATAATCTGCTCAGATATCCCTAAAGATTCTGTCCATAGTACCGCAATTTCATTACAGAGATAAATAAGTCGTATGATGTAAAACAAGTTTCTATTTAGGTCTTTTCCTCATAACTTAATGTTAACAAAACATCACTGCAGTTTTCATAAGTTATGTTGATTCTCAATTTGCGAGAGAAAAAAACTTACAAAAGTCCTTTATGGAAATATAAGCACTGAAAGGTTGTGTGTAAACATGAGTGAACGTGACCTGCAGCTCTGTGGAAGTGTGTAAGTTTTCTGTTCAGGGCTGCAAGTGATAAAACACAGGGCTGATTCAGGTGGTGCTGTTAAGGGTTGTTGTTCCAGCAAGAATGGACAAAGTCAGAAAGGGAGAGGGGAGGGACGAAGAAGGAAGCAACTGAGAGAAGGCAAAGGGAGGGGGCTAAAGACTGTTTTGAGGGAGGCGAAAGAAGAGTGGCAGAAAACAGAAAATAGAAAGAAAAAGTGGCCAGAGTTATCAAAAGTAAGCCAAAATAAAACCAAAGACATATTAGAGTGTTGCACAAAAGGGGGATTTTGCAGAGGGAAACGGAGATTGGGGGAATTTTGGAAAGGCGACAGAATGGTGGGTGGGGTAAAGGACAGGATGGAAATAAAGGAATGGAAGGGAAGACTGGTAGAGGTGAAAGAAGGGGGACAAGAGGTTGGAGGGGGGGGCGGAAACAGCAGTTAATGACTCTGGGGCAGCTCTCTCTGGGGTTCCTAATGAGCTGCAATTACTCTACAAAACACACAAACACATGGTGCTCATATTCATGAGTTTGAGAAACAATTTTGCACAGTGTGTATTTGTGTGTGTGTATGCATGCGCCTGTAACAGCACCATGGTTGATTTACGAGGCCGACTGGCCCCTTGACCTTCTTTGGTTGTCATGCACTACAGAAAAGAAATGTGGCACCTGACTTCAACATTACAGCCCCATGAACACATCTGCTCAAACACATACACACAAAACAGAGGGAGGAGCAGGTGATTTAACAGTAGGGACCTACATACAAATCTACAGCCACCTAACCAGACACACACCAATACAGCATCCTGAACCCTCACTGACATCAACAGATTTGTAATTTGTAAATGCAAGAGAGGATGTTAAAGCATGGTCATATAGTAATTATTACTTATTTTTGGTCATTCTTTTTGTGAGAGTGTTAGTTGGGCAGTAGAATATGTCGCTCTGTTAACGGCTAAACTATGAGCTCTTGTATGTGTGTTTCCTTGTTCACACACACTAGGGCCATAAATAGTCACTGCTATCAGTAGTGTGGGCATTCCAAGACAGAGCAGTGTACTATCAGCATGGAAGGCAGACCTGCCTGTTGGCTTTTCTCACACACAATGAGGGAGAAGACGGAGAAATGCAGGAGGCAATGGTTGTAGCTCACACTGAACCTGAAATGTTTCCGTCCCACCATGGACAGTGTGTGTATGGTGTTTCCTTAAGTGACATGAAAGCCTGAAATAATCCTTACACTTCTAATAACTGTGTTTGTGTTTGTTTACCCCTTTGTACATGACACATAAAAATCTGACATCACTGGAAATGTTTACATACAGGGTAACATGATGATTAGTCAGACTCCAGTAAGTCTGCTCCTTTCTCAGACACTGTCTCTACTGATGACAAAGGAAGTATTATCCGCATCATTAAATATCACCTTCCCTGTCTGACTGAACTAAAATTGCCTCAAATTCAGGGAAAACAGGATAAATTAAATAGTTATCTCTGCTATAAGCTGGCATCTAAATGCATCATAATGCATCATAAATGAGTCACAGAAATACTTAAGATGACGGTGAGCCAATAATCTTATTTAATGATTAATCATTTACATTTTGGATATAGCACCATTATAAAGGCAAAAGTGGAAGCATCTGAACATTATGATTTAATCGTAAATTTGTGATTTTTATGCACCATTTGGTAGGCAAGTAAATTAGCTAAAGAAGCACTGGTTGTACTGGCCATTCTAAATGCAGTAGTAATGTAGTAGTTAATACTGTTGTGTTTGTAGTAGTCACCTTTGCTGTGATGTGATGACACATCTGGAACTACCTTGAACTTGCCTGTTGTATGAATTCCTGAGCAGTGCAAAAACCTATATCCTGGAACTTGTCTCTAAAACTGGCAGACAACAATTGAAAAAATAAAAATAGCTACATATTACGTTATGTTCCTGCATTGGAAAATGGCTAAACAATAGTAAACAATGTTTTTTGACAACCTTACTATGCTGAGCAATATAAAGACTTTTCTACAATACTGTTTTTTTTGTTCATTAAATATTGTAGGCCAAACTTCTCAAACAGAGCAGTGTTAAATGTAATTTTAACATAGGCAGCTTTACGAACTGCTGAAATAAAGTACTCTGCTGTAGGCTAAATAAAAGACCAGTTAATGAAGGAAATGGACAATGCATTTAATGCCAACCCTTTGGTGATTTTAATACTACGACACATTTTGTTTGCTACTTTAAAAATACTCAGGTTTTATTTTGAGCCCTAGAGGCGCAGAAATTACATCCAACCCTACAATACCTTCCTATTCAAATGATTTAAATACTACATGAGGATGTGTGCTTTATTTTTCCTGCTAAATGGAAGCATTAGTAGAAGGCCACTTCAGTTAAAGTAATTACATTGGTGTTACAATCAATAAAGTAAACATAGTGATGATATTACAAGGGACCAAATTTATCACCTGCCAAGAGCTACTGAAAAGGCCAGTGGATAGTCAGTGAATGTTACCGACTGCAACACCTGTTAACTTTTTATGTTAACTTGTGTTTCTCCGCTGCTTTTATGATTAACTGCCTAGATTTTAGATGAAGATTATAGTTTAAAGCTAAATTACTCACTTCAATAGTGTGTTGGGAACAGGGTGTAAATGCTATGAAATTAGCATTATCTGGAAAAACAAGTTGAAACAATGGTGATGGACATTGGTTTCTGGATGAAATGATGGACAGATGATGAAAGGGTTTTGAAAAATGGGTAGAGTGAAATCGCTGCAGATAAACCAGGTGAAAGTTACTTAAGAAAACACACAAAGACAGAATCACACTCTCAGAAGCAATGAAAACACAAACATTCACAGTGAGATACGCAGAAAGAAACAAAGACAAACATAATAGTAAACGCACACATAAACTGCATAAAAACTGTATACACACATAGTGGAGGGTGGGCTGTTTTTATAGAAGCCTGTAAGAGTTTTAAAACTGGTTTTACTAATGGTTCATTGAAAAAGCTCTGTTGTTATAGTCTCCTCACTCTTTACTGTCTGGCTGCAATCTGACCTTGGCTGCTTCACTAAGAGGACAGCGACGTTTAGAGGGAAATGGCTGAATATCGACACAGGAAAAATACTATAAACAAGTCTCAAATAATGTCTTTGACCCCCCTGTGTGTGGGGTCCGTGATTTATCAACATAATCTTACAGGATGCAAATCTTCTCGGCCTTGTGTTTTCACATTGACTGTTCTAAAACTTCCAATGTCTTGCTTTAGGTAGAGTTAGGGTAATTTGTCTGCTGCATAGGATTTGTTTAATTTTTTCTGGTTGGCTTGGAATAAACAGTAGGAGAAGTGGGCAGTTAGCAAGTGAAATGACAGCCAATAAGAGTGGTGCCATCAGTGCCATCAGCCAAAAAATCAGAAGCAGCAGCAGTCACAATGTTTGATTGACAGCTGAAAGCTCACAGAACATCAACAACAATCCTTTAGCACAAAAAAAGCAAGTCAAACAGGAAAAAGATCTTTAAGATTACCACTTTACCCAGATTTTCTGAGAATGACAGAATACAAGAGAGATCAGCTTACACGCCTCAATTAAAGGCCTGGCCTTATCCCAAATATCAATAATGCTTTTTGATGCCTCTGCCAGTGGCTAGCTTTAGTTATTGCACAAATACACAAATACAAAGAACACAGAGAGGTGTTCAGATGTCAGAGAGAGACGGCAACTGATGCAAAGCTTATGTAATGTGAAAGGTGTCACTCATAGTGATGAACCCCCAGAGAATAATAACCAGCTCTTGAATTCCTCTCCTAAATCTCCTAAATCATTGTTTTGGTTTTACAGCCTGAAAACTTGATATTTTTTTGGTTCAGTTTCACTGCTGAGGATGCATATGGCAACAAAAGTACTTCAAAATGAAACGCATGTAAAACCTGACCCGTGACGGCCTGGAGTACCTGGTAGAGAAAGCGCTGGCTGAACTGGTGCATGGCACCCTGCAGCTGGCTGCGCTGGCTCTGCCACTGCTGGTAGTTGCGCACTGATTCAGCTGTGGGCCTCTGCCATGTGGTGGTTCTGGTGTTGTGGTCCACGTAGTAGAATCTTCCCTGCTGGTCTACTCGCTTCTCCCAGCTGGATGGGGGATAAAGAGGGGGAAGTGAGAGAGGCTTTGGAATTCAAAAATGTCTTTTTCAAGTACGTCAAAGGTGGGTGGTTGTATTAAAAAAAATGATGCAACTGATAGTAACAGCACTGATTTATAGAGAAAGGAAAAAGAAACACGGGCATAAAAAGGAAAGAAAACAGAAAAAGAGGGAGAGACAGAGAGTGGGTAGAAGTAAAAAGGAGGGAGAATGGACAGACAAGGGATAAAGCAGGAGAGAGGGAAAAGGTTGATACTTTGAGACAATACCAACCCCCAATTGGGAGGGAAAGAAATGGAGGTAATAGACTTTTGAGTGACAGTAACCATGTTCTGTGGTGGTTGTTTGTATATCCTATGCTTCCCCTGGGACAAAGGTCTGGACATGGATTGCGATACAGATGGTCCACACACATACACACAAAGACACAAAGGATACGCATGGTCATACATTTAGCAGTTCCCTGGACTGACTGCTGATCTACTACTATTCTCACATCACTGACTTAAGCGCTACAGAATTTGCAAGAGAAAACAGCATTGATTTCCATATGTTAACAAACAAAATGGCAGTGCAGATAGCAACAGGTGTACGCACGCACGCACGCACGCACGCACGCACGCACATAAAAGATTACTCATCTAGACCATGACTATTCTTCCTCTTCAGCCCCCATATTAAAAACCATGACTTGTTTTTTTTAAACTTTCATGACAACCTGCAGTATCTCTATGACCTTCTTCTCTGGTTTGTTCATTGTTTATCTGAAGTGTTTTCCTGAAGTGTACTGGTTTTCCACAGCCATCAGGATGAAACAGCTGATGAAACAGCAGGATGAAACATGAATTTGAGACAAGCTGTATAATATATACTGCTCTATTCCTGTATAAAATCCTACATATTCTAAATTCCCTGACAACCTGTTTGACACAAACTTTTCAAAGTTCCATGGTATTTGATTACATATATTCAAAATGAATTTTCATGACTGGTGGGACTGGGAGACACACACACACACACACACACACACACACACACACACACACACACACACACAAATCACAGTTATACTCTCTTACACACATTTAAAATGGGTATGTCTGTGAGGCCAGGACTTTTAGTTTGTTGGGTCCTCCCAGTGGTCCAAGTCCTCTAAAAAGACTCATTCTTGTTGCACTGAAGGATTAATTCAAACTCACAAACCCACACATTCACTGTGTATTCAGTGTGCAGGAGGAGAGCTGTGATGAAAGATGTACCTGCAGAATGTGTGGCAGGCTCAGCTTTCCCTGGATGAATACCATTTTATCAAAATCTATAATCTCTGCATTTTCTTTAGCGATATCAAACCCCATTTTAATTTACATGACAAAAGACATAGGGAGAGGGTCATGGTGAACGACACACAACAAAGCTCCCTGCCAGGATCAGACAAGGGATGTTGAAGTTCAAAGTCTGTGGCTTCACCTCTATGCCACCAGGGTGTCCAGCCCCATTTCTAATTCTATTTATGGCCAGCATTTTTTTCAATGTATTTAAATCCTTTACCTTCTGACTAAATAGCAGTACTTATTATTTTAAATTGTGTTCCTAAGAAATTCACAGGAAATAAGGCATGCAAGTACTCTAGCATCACTGCTCATTAAGTTTCCCTTATTTCTGGTATCTCTCCAGAGCCATGTCTTGCTAAGTCGAACTGAACATTTCCTAGTGCGGCTTCAGATAAAAAGGGTTCATCTGGTTTACCCAAGCGTGAATTTTTTTGTGAAGCAGCCTCAAAAAACATAACTATTTTTCACACAGGTTCACGGTACTATTTTACATTAAGATTAGGCTACACAATGTTTTTTGGTCACTGGGTGAGTTTTAAATATTGTAAGGAAGTAACTGAACAAAAAGGAACAGCCAGTTAGCTTCCAGATGAAGAGTTACAGATGGAAGTTTCTTACTACATTTTGTGAGAACCAACCAATCTCCAGCACATCATCAAGGTAAATAACTTCTTTTACTGTGTCCTAGTGCTGTGTAGAAAACCACTCATGTTGTGCCTTTAGCATGAGATAGATTGGGGGTGCTCACAGCATGTTTTTTTTATTTTTAAAACAATATAATGCAATGAATCCTCTTGGGCCACACTTTTGTTTTGGCTGCACTATAAAAAGATACACCACATAAATGCTAAATAAAAAAGCTGGACACTGCAGCTTTGGCAAATGTTACTTCATGGAGGACAGTGAATTTGTTAAGGACTTTTTTTTAATGTGAATAGAATACACATTGGTGTGTAAGTGACTCATTATAGCAACAGGATGGCATATATGGGGTTAAGTCAAAATAAAGTACGCTATGTGTTCATGGTAATGAAAAATAATGTCACTGGGTGCAACAACGGGGCTAATTCATGTGTTTTTAATAGTTTTAACCAGTTCTGCACAAAGTTCAGTAGGAATTTTGGGCTATTCCTCCTTATTGAACCGCTTCAGCTAAACCATATTCTTGGGATGTCTGGTGGGAAAGACCCTCTGAGGTCATTCCAAAGTACCTCTATTGGGTTCAAGGTCTGAGCGAACATTATTTACCCAACATCCCAATTGTAAAATGGTTACTGAAATCCTGGGCACTGTTTAGACTTCACTTTAAACAAACAGGCTACTGTATGCATGCAAGTTTCCTCCCTCACTCATAGATTCAGCATTTTGTGTTTTGTTTCAGACAGGTTTGAAATGTGTACAAATTCTATTCCATAATGTTTGTCCTCTCTGAGCATTTATTTAGTATATATAACATCAACATCTCTTGTTCACATATCTTCATATATTTCCAAATCAGAGATTTTGTGCTGTATCAGGAAATGATTGGCTATGGATCCATATTTAAGTGGACAAATCTATATAGCATATGGAATTATTCAATACATATGAAAGCCCTTACCTGATTGCTTAAAGGCTTAAACGAGGATTTAAGGAGAGAGATATCTCATAGGGCCTGGCTCTCGGCTATTACATGGATAAACTCATCCTCTATTTGTATCCACCATGGTAGGCTACAAATCAAAGACTTTCACTGCTTAAACCTCGGTAGAAGTAGACAAGTCAAGCTGTATCCAGATTTTGACCCGACGTGTGCGAGAAGCCATTAGGCCCTTGCTGCTCCTTTCACTCATATATTTTGGTCATGCCTGGCACTAGGGTCATTTTGGTCCTCCATTTTTAGGACACTCTCTCACATGTGTGGAAAAGATATCCTTCCAGACCCTATTACTGGCATTTTCGGAACTGCCCCGGAAAGTGTATCTTTCCTAAATTCCTTAAATGGAAATCAACACAGCACCCCCGTATCACACACAGTGTATTAGGGATGTCAGGTCCCACCTCAAGCTGGAGAAGTTATAGTACATCACAAGTCGCTCCATTCAGAAATGGCCTGTTGTATTACTCATTATTTGTTTTCTATGATATGGTATATGGAATTTGTCACGGAGTATGTCTTAGTCATAAGGTCATACATGAAGATCACAACATTATTGTCTATAGGGTGTATATTGTGATTTCCATCCTGTTATTAAAAATCCAAATAAAGACAGTTCAAATAAAACTGTATGACTGAAGTTTTCCCTCAATTAAGTTTGACACTCTAAAAACCCCAAAAATGGTCATGTTCTTGGTACTTTATGTGTATATACAGTATGTACCATGAATTATATTTATAAGGTATAAAGCTCATGCCTCTTTGTTGAAGACTTTTTAGCGTAGTGCTTACATATTTAGCATTGCTGTTTCCAGTGAGAACTAAATCCATGTGGTATTAATTATCTCCCTGAAGATTTTTTTATTCAGAAACTACAGCTAACAAGAATTGCTGAGAATTTGAATAATAAGAATACCACAATGTCTTCTAAAGGGAAAATGTCTTTTATCTTGTGTTCAGATGTCAGGCTCGGCTAACGGACAGCACCCCAGGAACTGGTAGGTTTCAATATCTTGCTCAAGGACACTTCAGCAGTGTGGAGGATCACAAACCCAAGGAGTTATTTGATTGAGGGATGGTCTCTCTGACCACTATGCCTCTGAGCTTCCTTTAAAAGGCAGGAAAAACACTGTTCTCTCTCTGATATTAGCACTAGCTAGTTATTTACTGGAGTCAGGGAAAATCCCAGAGCCCACAGTGGCCTGCCTGAGAGTCTCTACTTAGTTCTGCTATGTGACTTGAACTCTTTTTACCAGTCGTGTCATTAACTATCTAGACCACGTATTTCTTGGAACAAGAAGTGTACAGTCTCCTCACCATGAACTATCCAGATTAAGATTATACAGTACATCCTTGCTCTTCTTTTGGTCAGACCACTCATTATTCATCACCATTTTGAATTCCTGTCTCTATCTCTTTTCCTATTGGGATAGAGTTCAATGTGTTGGCTAAATGAAACTGAGCAATCTGCTTGGATCAATGTTCATAATAACTGCATCATAGTTATGTTTTCTGTAAGAAAATACTTACTTACTAATTATTTGAATTACTCTGAAGCAGATGTAAGTCCAGAAATTTCTATTTTTTTCTGTGAATAATTCTGTTCTGTGGCAGTTCAGCTTTTGCCAGTTTTTGGCTTAGACTCTAGAGACTAGGTTGCTGACTATTTTAATGCTAACAGTGATTAAAATTTGTCCAATGAAAATCTTTCTTACTTGGGGTAGGTTTCCATGTTCATTCTGATTTTTGTCAAATTGGTATAACAGATATGCCTAACTGTTTTTGACTAAAACAGTCTTTTTCAAAGAAAATGCTCACAGCAGTGGTAGGAAACTCTCTATGCTTCTTCTTCATTGATGTCTGTGCAGTCACTCCTTGATGTCATCCCTATTTTTCATTCTACTGATGAAAATGCATCTTAAATGGATATATACTGGATAGGAAAAATACTCTGTTTTGATTTTGTCTTTGAAAAACCATTTCAAGACAAAACGGATGTTCTAAGGTTTCCCGGTACAGGACAGACTTAAACTGAACCAATGTCTTTTGGAAAATCATTTGATATTCTTTAGTGTTCTGTGCCTGGGCTGGTTAATGATAGCCCTTATTAGCAATACTGGGGTTTGTTAAGCATCTCAGCATCATTATCAAACACAAAAAAGGATTGAACCAAAGCCACATTAAAACACACACCATGTAGAATAACACCAGCAACCAGACAAGGACTGGAGAAACGGCATACAGGACTGACTAAGCATTGATCACTGCTTTGATTGAGTTCTACAGAAGCAACAACCCTTTTCTTTGTTTGTCCATCCAGCCCTAAAAAGCATAACTAACCATTTAAAAAGAAACAGTTTAGTCAAAATGGAACCACATTTTGAAATGCTATGCTGAATATAAACACACAATGTTGCTTTACTTGTTAGTTTCTGTTGTATAAGTTTGTCTATATAAGATTGTCATAAATCATAAGAAGAAACTAACATTGTGGTTGACAAATGTCTTGTGATGCTGTCAAGTATAGATTTATGTAAACATAGCATCAGTTTTTATTAAAGAGGCCCCACTACAGTGAGAAGACCCAAAAAAAGGTGTGTTATGATTGCGCGCAACTTAAAAACCAGAGTCACTGAGATGAGTTACAACCCTACACTATATTAGATAAAGAGCAGCGTGAGTCAGAAGCTCTCCTTCATGCTGGCTTAGGATTGCTTTATTTATTTCAGCTTCCAAACCTAGATTGCGCAACTCCCCCCAACTTTTAAACAGTTCCGGGTGTGTACATCTGGAGTGCTAGCCCAGCATTAGCCAGCTAATTGATCCTCTGAATTGCCGAAGGCCAGCTGCCAACATAGTGGTGGATGGAAGTACATGTGGTGCTAAGAAAGGACTTTTGTTCTCTGGGCCCCCACGCTCTTGTTCCTTGTATGGAAAAAATGAGAAGGGGGTTGGAGGTTGGAGAAGTGGGGGTGACCTTTTCCTGAAAATGGTCTCTCTTTCTCTCTGTCACACACACTGTGAAAAATCAACAAATAATAATTGGCGCAAATATAAATGTCATAAAAGGGCTGGACTCTGGCAGGGTTACTCTGCTTTCGTAATGTTGTGTACAGAAAGAGGGAGGAAACTGTGTTCCCATTATGATGGTTTAGCACACACACACACACACACACACACACACACACACACACACACACACACACACACACACACACACACACACACACACACACACACACACCAATCAAATTGGGTCATTTAGGACCATTTATGATGTAAAGTTACACCAGCATCTAAAATTGCAAAATTTTGTGAAGGATTGAATTCATCACAGGGGTGAAGTAAATCTGATCTGATTTTTTTACATCAGCAACTAGCAAATAGCTAACTAGCTGTGCTGCACCACCTTTAACCTCTTCAATCGGAGAATAAACTCCAGAGAAGAGAAATGGTTCGTATGTTCCTGGCTGGCTAGCATGTAACCAAGCAGCCCTTTGAGTAATCACTACATCACCAAGCACGTAGCGCTACATGTCTTTGTGAAGACGTGAAAGAACCAGGCCTTACCAATGTGCATGCTATACATAAAACTGTATTCATTTCCATACATAGTGTATATTCTCACATGCATAATGAACTACTAGACTCAGCTGTTCTCATTTCACTCTAGTTAAGTGCATGTAAGAAAAATGAAGCAAACTCTTTGGGATATCCTGCATTTATGTACAAATGTCTCTTAAAATATGGTCAAATCTTACACAACCTACTTTAAATAATAACACAAAAATCTTATTGTTCTTGTCCATATTGAATACATCATTCAAACATTCACAGTGTTGGTTGGAGAAAGTATGTGAACCCCTCGGCTAATGACATCAACAACAGCTAATTGGAGTCAGGAGCTAGTAAAACTGGAGTCTTAGTCAATGAAACCAGATTGGAGGTCTGGGTTAGAGTTATTTTAACTTATACAAGAAATTGTATATACATTATGAGTTTTCAATTCACAAAGCTTCTGCTGAAATGAACCATGCCTTGCAAAAAACAAATCTTGGAAGACATATGATCGGGAATTATTAATTTGCATAAAGCCGGATGGGTAAAGCACTAATTTGAAAGAGTTAAGATATTAATCAGTCCATAGATGGAAATATCCTGTATAAATGGAGACAACTTAGTACTGTGGCTACTCTCCCTATTAGTGGACACGCAGCTAAGATGACTCCAAAGGCATAATGCAGACTGCTCAGTGAGGTTTAAAAAAAAAAAAAAGAATTCGAGAGTAACAACTAAATGCTTAAAGGAACCATTTGAGCTGGTTAACTTCTCTTTTCATTAGTCACTGTATGCATCAAGTATGTCAAAGAGTACCTTGACAACATAACACTGATGGAAATATGTTTTATGGACAATGAAAGTAAGGTTGAATTGGTGGGGAAGAACTTTCAGCACTATGCATGGTGTAAAAAGCACACTCCAAACCAACATGAAATCATCATCCTAGCAGTGAATTGTGGTGAAGGGAGCGTCATGATTTTGGACTGCTTTGCTGTCTCTGGGCCTGGACAGCTCGCTATCATCAAGGGAAAAATTGGTTCCTAAATTTTTTAAGGCATCTGACAGGATGACGTCAAAGTGGCTGTCTTCCAGCTGAAGCCCAGCAGAAGTTCAGTGATTCAGCAGGACAATGACCCTGAACATTTTGGTGAATCAACTACAGAATGAAAAAATGCCTTTCTTATTGGTCCTTAACCCAAAAGACATGCGGCCGGATGACCTCAGAAAGCCGTTCACACTAGGCATCCTAGATCTGGCTGAGCTGAAGCATTTGTGTGGGAAAATGACCCAAAATTCCTCTTGAATATTGTGCAGGTCTAATCTACAGCTACAGAAGATGCCTGATTTACTTCTGCCATAGGGGGGCCAGTCAGTTATTATATCACCATCTAAGCAAAAAAGGTTCTGAACTCCTGGCTTTACGTGTTTGTTTGTGGAAAAAAAAATATTGGGACAAGTACTAATTTTTGGTTCTATCGCTAACCTGCTCCACCTGTGGATGTAAGAAATGATTTATTTGATTTAAGATCTAACCATATTAATTCTGAAGTCCTTAGGAAGGAAAAGGAAATATGTTAATCTGAACTCAGTCTTATTATTTTGTTTGTTGCATAACATTAAGAAACCCATGTCTCATTCTGGAGATTAACAAAAAGAAAAACCTTTTTAATCATCATGTTAAATATAATGACCAAAAGATATTCTACCAAAAATCACTAAGATTAAAAAAAGCTTCTATTTACTGTTCAGTCTCTTCACATCATCATTTAGCATATCTTGGCACACTTAACCCTCAGCTAAGGCATAATAATGCCTTTTTGCAGTAAAAAGTGCCCATCCACTAACCCCATTCACCAATCAAATGTAAAAAGGGAGCATTTGCACACTCTCATCAGTAGAAAATGTGTCTCACATGTGCAGTCAGTTTGTAAAGAGCATTGATCAGTTTATCACCCCATTTTACCAGGTGAGCCAGATATTAGTTTGGAAACTTTGTTTACAACCATATTTTTTCTGGACAAATGGCAAAACAGTATCTTTCATTTCATTTTTTATTAAAACCAAATGCTGACACAAAATATTGGTTAGCCTTACCTTGACTAACTCTAATGTCTGTAAAGCAATCAATGCATCAACACTAAAACACATAAAAGTGTAAGCAGGCCTACCCTGGTGGCAGTGGTCTCTCCCAGGTTGTGGTTTTGGTGTTGTGGTCAACATAGTACACTCTGCCATGAGGCAACACCCTCTGCTCCCAGCTAGACAGACAGTGAGGGAGAAAGAGGGAAAGAGAGGGGTATGAGTCTAGAATTCATATGTTGCAAAAAATTTACAAGGACCTATTTACCAAGATTTCCAGATTTTTTCTCACCAACAGAAAACTTATAGCTTTATATAGAGAGGACCCGGAGGAAATACCGGCTCTATAAATATGTCTTAATCACTTGCAATCACTCAGGAGCTTAAGTTGTTTAGTGCCATTAAATACCCTTAGAATTGTGCATTTAATACTGTATATTACATCAATCTTTGAGCTATTTATTCCTGTTTTACCTTGCCAACAAATACTGTTGTACAGTCTTGGCTAAAATTTATTGGCACTCCTGAATTTGAAGTAAAGAAATTCAGAATATCTTAGTAATAACTGCAAATTTACCAATTTTTTGGTAAGAACTTTTGGCAAGAACAAGCCTCTAAACATTCCTTGTGGCATCTAGAAGCTTCTTGCACCTATCTACTGGTAGTTTCTGCCAGTCTTCCATTGCTATGTGTCCAAGCTCTTTTAAGTGTGAAGGAGTCCTTTTTTTATTTCTGAATATATTCATAATGCTGTACAGGAAAATTCAGGGTTGTCAATGATTTCAACTAGGACTATATTTCATATCAATAAAACTCATGGAACCTGAACTGAGAGAAAGAAAGACATAGAGGAGACAGTTATGAAAGAATCACCGATTCAATGTACAAATTTAAATCTAAAGCTTTTTACACCAAGTTTCCTCTCATTAACCTGTCTGCAAATTCACACAACTGTTTTAAGTTCCTCCGGTGCTTTTCTGACTGGGAGAAAATGTTCATACTATTTTGACTGAAACTGGATTTAAAAAAAAATTAATATCTCAATTTGTTATTGATTATTTTTATTGCTTTTTTTTCTTAAGTTCAAAGTTAAATATGAGGGTGATAGTAAATATGGGAACATAACATAAAAAATGCATGAAGAAGCAATTAGTGAAATAATTTATTGGTGAAAGAAGCAAGTACGCCTATTTTTCTTACACTATGTAGTCATGAAGAATGCAAGGAAATTAAAAGTTCTCATATGGGTGATTTCTCATATTTCTAATAACAGAAGTAAAACATACATGACTTATTTACTTATGGGTCTTATGAAAGTTTGCAGCTACTGATGCCTACATGCTTGTCAGGTTTCCAAAGTCACAGCATGTACAGAAAAACAGACTGCTGATGGATGTTTATTTTTAAAATTTATACTGCAATAGTGTTGACATCACGAAAAGGGCTCCTATAATTTGGTGTGCATCGCTTTGAAAGAGAGTTAGGTAACCTACAAAGTTTGGTACAATTTCAAACAAAGTAAAAACAACAGTCAACAATTTAACCAAATGACAACTGAGTAAATGCCATCTGCTGATGAAGACCACGTGATACAACTGAAAGCTCTAGAAAAAGTTTGGTCATTGACCTTGAGTTGAGATTTATTTTCAAAATGATTTTATATTACATGTGCCCTGTAAATATAATATTTATTTTATTAAGCTTCAAGAAAAAGATGCAGTGGCCCTAGAACTATTTGGTGCTTTCCACCTCTTATAACCAACTTCCTCTGGGAAATTGCTCAACTGGGGTGCCGCTGTTGCTTAAGTATGAAGATTTGGCTTGAAATCATTTTTTGTTTCAGTGCTCTGTATGGTTTACACATCTTTACATTTTTGTAACAGAATATTTTTTTCAATTCCCAATTTCCAGCTATTGTATCTTTAGCAAGTATTAATTAAACCGAACAGCACGGCTTCCAATTGTAAAAAGAATGTTCTGATGCACTCTAACCCTGCAGGGAGCGAGTCTGAGGTGGACTCTGTTGTGGTACTGCTGATGGCCTGCTCTGTCCCGGAGGTGGTGTTGGGGCTGGGCTCTGCCGGGGTACCCGGACCTAGGGCGTCCTGACCCGGAGACGGGCTTCCACTACTGCTGCTGACAACTGGGGATCGTCCTGCTGGCGAGGATGGAGGTGGTGTGTGACGGGCTGAGCTCCCACGACCGTTCTCTAGCCCATTTGACGTCAATTCAACTTTGTCTAAGAGAATACACAGAGAGAAATATAAAGGATTTTTTCAATTACTTTGTTAAAGAGTTTATTAGAATATTACGACTGATTATATCAAACACAACTGTCATATGTGTTCCTCCCACACACACACACACATATTCTAACTCCTAGAAAACACTATCTCTCATATTAAATCCTCCTCCTAGCTTGATATCATTCCCTCTAAACCTCTCTTAAGATATATTGCCCACTGTAGGTCCCTGCAGCTTATAAATGATCAATTCCTCCAAGTGTTTTTCCTTCACATTTTAAACATGCAGTTATGCAACCCCTGTAAAAGAAACCTAATCTTGAAAGGTTCAGTCCTAGCAATTACTGACCTATTTGAAAAATTTCTTTCTATTCTAAGGTGTTGGAGTGTTATTACCTCTTAGCTGATTGCACTATGAGTGCCAACAGCATTTTGATGACGTTCATGTGGGTTTCAGAGCTCTACATAGTACTGAGATAGCCTTAGTTAAGGTGACAAATGATTTACTCTTTGACACAGTAGACCATTCCATCCTTTTAGAGCATCTTAAAACTTGGGTTGGTCTAAGAGGGTCCACTCTTAATTTATTATATTTTATTGTAATATGTGTTATTATTATTATTACTACTATTATTACTATTATTATTGTTGTTGTTGTTGTTGTTGTTATCATGCTCATATTTGCTTATTGGAACCTCTTAGATTTTAACTTCAACTAATTCTCATAATTTTTAAATTTATTTTGACTCTATATCAGTCTGAATGAGCATAAAAAAAAAGAATTCAGCTTTTTGTAAAGTAATCACAACTATTGTATACACTGATGCAAGTTAATGGGATTACTTTTCAATATGTAGCTGTCAGAATGTCTTTTGGTATCCCTTTAAAGATAAAAAATATCTGCACAAATTACTTTCAACAGTTCTGTCCAATAATGATCAGAATCAGCTTTATAGAACAGCTCAAACTCTAGTTAGTGTAGATACATTAAAGTCTAAATACTGCTTAGGCAAAGTCTTTGTGTAACACGGTAATGGGGTGAGTTGTATACCTGCGCTGTTTCCTGGGCTTCCATGACTCTTGGAGGACCGACGATTACCAGGGATCCCAGGGATCTGCTCCTCAGTCAGCTCCCCATTAGTAAGGGAGCCCCCTCTTGAGCACCCTGGGGAGCCACTCTGTGAACCCCCCACTGAGTGCCTGTTGCTCCTGCGAACAAAAAGGGATGGACAGAGCGAGAGCAAGAGTGGGATGTAGAGCACATGAGGGAAAAGAAAAGGAAATGAGGAGAGGAAGGACAGTAGAAAGGTGAAAGAGAGGCACAAGGAGAGTGGGGAGAGAGATGATAAAGAAACATAAAAATTTGTATCTACTATATCAAAAAATTGTAACTGGTTCTTTGACTGTCTTTTAATTCCGGCTCCTGTGGATCATCCCAAAGCTTTGTTTTGACAATTTAGTATTGGACTCATTGTTGTTATGAACTCAGGGGAATGGGCCTGGCACACATAGTGTACATGCAAAAAACACAGAGAGGTGTCAATGTTGGCAGCCTTTTCTCTCTGAACACCCTCATATTTTCCAAACACTAAATATAACTTTGCTTTTCTGACAAGAACTTTTATACGAAGATAAACATGTCGGCTTTCCCCCCGAAGGACCAAGGAATGCTGAGGCCAACTTTGGACAGGCATCAACAGAAAACCTGATTCAGGACTGTGCTTAGTCGATTATTTAGCACAATACAGAGAAGAAGTGAGAGAATTGGTAATTGGTGTGTCTATATGTACTGTATACCCTATACGAATGTGGTTGTGTGTGGGCACTAAACCCCTCGTCATGGGAGAACTACAAAAATTACCTCTCTTCTCTGTCACAGTGTCTGTTCGTACACAACTGGATGGAGATCTTGACTGCTTCTCCATGACAGCAGTAGTCTGGACTCTTGGCTTAACTGTGTTTATTGCCCTCCTACAATGTTTAGAGGGAAATACCATCTGATCCGATGCCACAAAGCTTTGAAAAAATGCAGCCTGCTCTACTATTTATTATTTATTATCCATTTATTATCCATTCTAGCCAGTGAGAGCCACTATCTGAAACCATATTTTGGGGGGGGGGTAAATATGCTGGCACTCGGCATTAGTGCTTCAATTGACCATACTGGCACAGACTTCCTTCACTTGATTCTTTTCTTTCTTCCATTTATTTTGATTACTATTATGCCTCAGGTTTTATAATTTTCATAACAGTGCTTTACAAACCGTTTTAAGAAAAAGGTTATGCAAGTATATTATTGTCATACTATTCTCATTATTTTACCACAATGTCTAGAGAGATTTGAAACCAGCAGTGTAATAAATTATGTTTGATTTAGATTCCTAAAAAGCTGGTTTTCACTGTGTTTACATTTGTAAGAGGTTTAAGACAAAGGCCATTAACTGACCTAAATTTGTTTGAGGCCTCTGTTCCAGGTCACCCAAACATCCTCCTACACGTTTGCTTCAGAAAGTATGTGAACCCCTTCACTTTCACTTTTTGTATACTTTAGTTTGTTTTAGGTTTAATTTTAAAAGGATAAACTTTCTAAAATTTCTTTCCATTTATCTACACGCAGTATCAGGGCCCCTACCTGTGGCAATCACAAGTTGTGGTCAGGTATGTTCTGTTTGCTTTAATTATCCTTGACATGTGTCCAGAACTTGACTGGAGACCAGATGTTGCGAAAGGAAATGACTGGACATACAGTAGTTTAGAAAGGCACACATCCATGTATATAATGGTCCCACAATTCAAAGACCTCTGCAATAGCTAGGGTATAAACCCATTTCTAAAGCTTTGACTGTTCCAAAGAGCACAGTGGCAGGGAATACTGAACCATTAGGACTCTTCCTAGTGCATTCAGAAAATATTCTACCATCAAAGATTTATGGAGGCCTTGGTACCCTTTAGAACCCTGCAGCAGAATCTTTTTGTAGCCTTCCTCGGATCAGTGCCTTGATAAAGTTCTTTCTCTGCAGGCAGTTCCTTCAACCTCATAGTTCAGTTTTTGCTCTAATATGCATTGCATTGTCTGCCATGAGACACACACACATACACATATATACATATGTATATATATATATATATATATATATATATATATATATATATATATATAAACATATATATATATATACATATTTATACATGTATACATATATATACATATATACATACATATGTATATATACATATACATATATACACATACATCTATATATACATACATATATATATACATACATATATATATATACACACATACATATATATATACATATACATATATATATATACACACACACATATATATATACATATATATATATATACACACACATATATATACATATACATATATATATATATACACACATATATATACATATACATATATATATATATACACATATATACATATATACATATATATATATATATATATATATATATACACACATACATATATATACATATATATACATACATATATATACATATATATACATACATATATATACATACATATACATATATACATACATATACATATATACATACATACATATATACATACACACACATATATATATATATATATATATATATATATATATACATACATCTATATATATATACATACATCTATATATATATATATATATATATATATATATATATATATATATATATATGGGTGCTAAACAGTGTTAAACACCTCAAATAGAATCAAGAGAAATCAGAGGCACCTAAATTGAATTTCTAGTGTCATAGCAAAGAGTCTGAATACTTATGTCAACATAATAATTCAGTTTCTCCTTTTCAATAAAATTCCAAACTTTTCTAAAAACATCTTTTTGCTAATGATTTAATGCTGTACACAGCTGTGAATAGCAGGGCACAGTGACAGGAACTGGTTTCCTCATTGAGAAATTGGAGCCTGTGTGCAGCTTGTCACCTGTAGCTCTTCATCTAACAGTAACTGTTGCTGCTCCTTCTTGTTCCATTTCTCATGTGGTATTTCTAACTGATCTGCTGTCCCAAATAGCAAAAATGACTGGCATGTTGTTTGTAGACACTTCTTTAAAAAAAGTGATCGCATTAAGTGCTAAGCTCACTGACAAGCACATTGCATTTCTTGTGACAACTTCATAATTAATATCAGCTTGTGTTTTGCCATTTAAATGGAGCTGAAGCTGTCGACCAGGCAGAAGCCCGGTTTACAAGGCCCTTCTTGGGAGTGTGGCACAGGGCTGGGCCAGACTCGGGAGATAAAGTCAATCAAATATGACACTACCAGTATGAAGGAGATGCAGAAGCTAGTGCAGGAGGAGTTTGGATGATGAGTTTGGATGGGAACAGGCGATGGTGCAGGATGTCAACTGGCATGACATCTTGAAGTGAAACCCCAGAGGATCAAATTCCTGATTCAGAGGGTCTACGATGTCCTCTCCAGTCTATCCAACCTGTTCACATGGGGGAAAGTAGAAACACCCGTATGCCCCCTGTGTTCCAAGATAGGGACCCTTGAACACATCCTAAGCAGCTGCTCACATGTGCTTGCGAGGGGCACTATCGTTGGAGGCACAACTATGTCCTTTAGACATTGTTGAGGCAATCAGTGAGGGGAACAGCAACAGCAGGTATGCCCACACTACAGCCAGAATGATTCTATTTGTCAAGAAGGGGGAGCAGTTGAAGAAAAGGTCCAAGAAATGCGCTGTTGCCCATTGGAGAGGCTACTGAAAATTCCATCACATGTCATCCAGTCCTTACGGAGACATTGTTGAAACATCATCTTGGTTTCTGAGGCCATAAAACAGCTCATCTCACGGGAACTATCTGTGCTCTGATTGCAGTGGTTGGAGAAGGCACAAGAAAGGAAGAGGCCAGAGCACCAGGAGCTGGTGGAGGATTGCCATGGGAAATGGTGGAGGACTAGGTGCATGCCAGTGGAGGCAGGCCTTTGGGCATTTGCAAGTTGTTCCCTAAGCAAGGCCACTGAACCCTGGGCATCATGGGAGCAAACAGGAGAGGATCCTTGAACAACAACATGGAGGGGGAAAGAGAAAGAAACTATTTGGCTCCGGCAGAAAAGGGGTGACCAGTGGGGTCAGTAAAATAACACTTGGTAGCAGGTTTGGTCAACTTAGGTCGGGTTGCCTGGATGAGGGTGTATCTTTGGAGTCCCAGTGACTCCAGGATACAACACTGATGATGTGTGCATGTACGTGCATCAGAGGATGTATGAAAAATGGAACTGATCAGAAATTTACTGATTTAAAAATTTGAAAATTTTATTAGTTCACCCTTTCCTCCTCATGAATAACAAACAGCAAACAGCTTGTATAGAGCCACTTTTGAGATGTTCTTCCAGGAGACGGACAGATAGAATGGATTGCAACAATTTGAAATTCACCGTGGTGAGTTTCAGCAAATGAGGCTATATGAGGCTATACAAGCAAAAAAATATTCAAACATCAAACCCACTTTCATTCATTGATATGTCTCTAACCTTTCATTTTACTTCCAATTTGTTTCTCCCTGCAGCAACAAGGGGACTTTATCTGAATTTCAAATTGTGCTTTAGGACTGTGACTACATGTGTATGTGTATATATTGGGGATGAAAAGAGTCACGGGGAGAAAATTTATATATGATTATACATGATATGATTATATATTATATGATTATTTACTAAAACTTCCATGTGTGTATATATGTACGTCTGTGGGTGATTAGCACAACTCAGTTGTTAAATCCACAGCCTCTGAGAAGTGCCACCACCAGACTATGCTGCCATCACCTACAACAGTTCATTGTGTTTATGCTCATTAAATCGCCTAAAAACGACAACAGGCTGTAGTATACTCGCACAGACCTCTACACATGAGACCGATCGGTTATAAATAGATATTCTGTTTTTTTTATGAAGCAGACGTCTGGTTTCCAGTGCTCATCTTAGGCTCTTCTCTAACTTTCTTTAGAGCAAAAGAAGCATCTCATGTTTTATCCATGAAACACATTGAAGTGCAAATGCTGTGCTGTAACATTAATAACTAAACTAAGTGAGCCTGTATGAAGTGAGATACATTAGAATTATTGCTTAATTTTATGGATTGGTCTAATTTTATTCATATAAACAGTTTCACCAAATCATTATCACAATAAGTATCAGGTGGAATATGATCCCTACAAACATAAAATTAAAATAAAGCTACGTAAATGACAAAAACAGATAAAACGACAATGATTCACACTAGGCTATTCATGGGGTCCACATTTTAATAAACAGAAAATTTTCTTGGTTCTTGGTTGGACAATTTAAATAAAGACTGACTGTTTAACTCACACATTGCAGGATGAGCACGCAGACATACTTATATATGAATGCCCACATGTAAGGAGTCAGACATGCACAAACTTGTGAGTCTGAGTTGTACTTATCACACACAGATGCACATACATACATACATACATACATACATACATACATACATACATACATACATACATACATACATACATACATACATACATACATATTTACATACATACATACATACATACATACATACATACATACATACATACATACATACATGTGGGACTTTTAGTAAATAATCAATATGTACATGCGTCTTGTCCTCCATGGCACTTTTCGCCCCCAACAGAGAGTAAGTGTGTATGTTTACCTGCTGTGACATCCACCAGTACTGGGAGTCTCCTCACTCTGTGTCCTCCTCAGATTGGGTCTGTCTGACTGAAGCATCTCTGCAAAGACATATAACATCTTCATTGGACAGATATATAAGTGACCAGCTCTCAGTAAAGGGGGGTATAGTTGGGGTGTATGGGGCAAGAGAATGATTGAGAAAGAATGTACTGTACCAAGACTGCTATCTGTCAAGCTTTTCAAACACCATATAAACACATCAGCAAACACAGCACACAGTCATATTTAATGACATGAACTGTGGTATAGTGTACATTTTTTTTCCTAGAAGGAGGGAAATGCATCTGAATGTGAAAACACAGAAATGCTGCTGTTTAGAGTGAATAGTTCTGAAGAAAATCCTTGACAAAACAAGATATTATTTTCTGTCTGCTTTTAAACATCATTAAAAAAAGGGGTAAATCTTGGACAGATGGAACTGTTCGTTCTAAAATTATGAAATGCTAAGGATACAAGTAGTATTCTGGCTTGTCAGAAAAAAGGATTTAGCAGACACAAAGAAAAGTATTTGCCTTAAGATGGAGAATGATAAAGAAATTCAATTACCTCAGGCTGTCTGCTTTTATTCAGTGATGCAATATTCTCCAATCACAGCTATACAAAAAATGTGATGGTATCTGAGCAAATAAAGACACTCAAAAGACATTAGCGACAAGTATGAAACCATCAAATTTGCTCTCATATTTATGTATTTTAGCTCAAGTACAAACAAGGCTATAACCTTAGACACTACTGTTAATCTGTTTACTCTAATGAAGTTTTGCAGTAACATGCACAGGCCTCATTGCACATACTAGGGGAGAACTCAAAACACTATATTAATATTGCAATATAGCTTTTGTTTTCTGAACACGTTTCGTAATGTAGATCATTTCCAGGAAACACTGTAATTTAAAAACTCATTCATAGTCTGGGGCACCTTTGTGCCTCAGAGTTTGAGTCCAGTTGAGGCCTTATGCAGCTTTCTCGCTCCTTTCCTTTCCTGACATCTCTCTACATTTAACATGGTTAAAAAAAAGGCATAATATGCCCGAAAAACCCATTGAGAAAGAAAGTTGCTCACAAATCTGACTATTTAATGAATGTTTGGTAAATCCATATTCTCAACCATTGTGCCAAGAAAAGAAAAGAAAAGAAAATCCATAATATTTGAAACAAAAAAGGTTTCTTCAGGGGAACTATTATGGTTCCTCATTTTCTGTCACACCCAAAGTAAAAATAAAGTGTTGGATATGAACATAATAGTCCCCCTTTAAAATATTGTCTTTAGCTGCTACTCTGGTTGACGCTTTTAAGAATGCAACACCAAAGCTAACTCAGCGAGAAATTCAGATTCCCTAACACCAGCATCAGTTCCACTCTCTCTCTCTAGAAGTTTAACCATCAAATTACTTTCACACTTTGAATATAGTTAGGGCTACTAGTCCTCTCCAGAGTTGTGTAAAAAATGAAAAAGTGCTCACTGTGTTGGCTTAGGCCACTTTGTGTTTACCAAAAAAAACAAAACAAAAAAAAAACCCCTCCAGATTAATCAAATCCATATAGACTTGAAAAATGTGGCAATGGGAGTACAGTTGGTGGTTTAATAGAGACCATTCATCCTTGTATGTACTGTGTAGTTTGTGCTGGGGTGTGTGTGTGCGTGTGTGTGTGGTAGTGGTATGCAGTCCTGCTGGTGTGAGGGAATGTGCGACTATATGCTCAGTCCCAACTGTGGCTGAAAACCACCATCCTATAACATGCTTTTTATTAACACTCACTTTCTCCTTTATACACACGTGTAGAAATTTACTCTGTGTAAGATGCTCACACCAGAGGCATGACAACCTCAAAGGGTGTCCATGTTTACACGCATATACAGTATATCCTGCTATCTTAAGCAAGGCAAACAAGTAATCTCACACTGACTCGCTCTCTATCTCGCATACACACACAGAGCACTGTTTTGTGGCTATGAAAGGGCTTCTTGTGGGCAGACCCAATGGACATACAGAAAAATAAACAGTGGTCTTGAGGAGAAACCATTTTGTCATAGCCTGCTCAGTGAGTTCATCACCCCCTCCTTCTTAATGGCACAAGTCTAATTACTGGTCTGGTATGTGTGGCTGTAAGTAAGTGTATAACATAGACTTTCCAGTCGGCAACCATCCCTAGCCACAGAAACATGTCCACTAAAAAACAGCTAAACTACACTAAAAACAGAACAAGGAACAGTTCAGCTGCTGCTATGGATGGTTTGGAAACTTTAGGTTAAATGAATAATTCCAGTTGTCCGAGTGATTCAATGGGACACCTAAATGCTGTGATTAAACACTCTCACCACTGATTCATTTATAAATTACTATTCTGAGTAACCCAATAATAGTTATACTAAATGTCAGCAAAGATTTTAAATAGTTGAAGGTGAGGTCTTAAATTTACCTGATTTGTCTAGGTGACAATCCAAACCCAAAGATGTATCATTATATTAAACAGAGAGAAACCAATATTCTTACATTTGAGAAGTCAGGAGCAGAGAATGATTGGCCATTTTGCTTAAAGAATTAACTGGTTATCAGAATTGTTGTAGAATACATTTCTTTTTATGGAAAAATCAATTAATCACTCAATTATTTTATCACTACTGACATTACTGCTGCATAAATGGAATGTGTATGTGATGTTTTTTGAGCTCAACAGTAACTGCTATATAAGGGAAAGATGGCTATGCCACACATAAGCATGGTCAGAAATAATAACCTTTTAACCCAAGGTTTCTTGAAAATGTCCATGCAGCCTGTAGACTTAGGATACAGCCTAGTTGAAAAGTTACAAGTCTAGGTTAAAATCAACCCAATGGTGCGAGTATACATTCCCATCTCAAATGAAAGCAGCATAAAAATCATACTTGTCTCCTCGCCTGATGGACAAAAATTGCATCTGTACAGCACAATACTGAGCAATCATGTCAGTGTCATCATAAATATTAATGAATGTGCTATTGTTGTAAATATCAAAGAAGCAGTAGTAGTTAGCCATTGAGGGTGTAGATTTAGGTTCAGAGTTAGAGTTAGAGTTAGGGACTCCTTCATCACCAGCCCTGAGTAACACTTTCAGTCGTCCTCTCAGCAAGCAGATTCAACTTCCACCAATCACAGGGTAAAAACTAACCTATAAAGTAGCCTGACAGACAAAACTGGTAAAAAGTAAAAGCAACCTAGATTATCACTTCAACAGTTTTATTGAACTGTAAAAATGAGGAGGGGTTGTTGTTTCTGTTGTTGATGAATTTATGTTTCAGCTAACTTGTATGGTGCATCCTTTTGTTACCAAGTTATACAATAAGTGCCATACTAGCTTAAAACCAAACCACATAATATCCCTTACACAACTAAAACTTACACCACTGATACAGTGTGGATTTTGACCTGAATTACAATTGACCTGAATTTTTATTTATTCATTTATTTTACCACAAGACAATATAAATTTGTCAAATGTTAGAAATATTGCCATACACTTTTATATGGTGGTAGTTATCCCTTTAATATCACTAATTCACTAATTCTATGAGGAAATTGTGGGTAATGCTTCAAATCACTGATCACTTCTTGCCAACATTGTTTTTTAAATGATTTGTGCATTATATGATGAAATACTTTCATTGCCTGGTTTGGGGAAAATTTAACATTACAGTGTTGTAATCATGTCCACAAACAGTTTCTCAATTGATTTTTTTAGATAACTACTATATCACAATAAATACTTCTTATATTGATAATAAATTATTGTATTGATTTCGCCCATCCCTCGTCTTCAGGCAGGACAATCCCAGTTTAGATGATTTCTAACCAGAAATAACACCTCTTTTACTCAGCAGTAACACAGTCCCTGGCAGTTTTTCAGTCTCATACACTCGACAATCCTTTGGCACATAGAGCCAGTTAATTTACAAATTCTAGCATGACTTGTTCAGGGTAATGAGTGTCGGTCACCTGTGTATCTGTGTATATAGTCAGAGGGTCTGTGATACAGTGTAAATGTGGCTTCTGCAGATGGGAAAGTTCTGTATAGGTGGAGTGTGTAAGTGAGCATCTAACATTGACAAAATGTGCCAATATTCCCAGAGCTCAAATTTTTCTGCTCTGGTTTCTGTTTCTTGCCCATGTTTCAATACAAGGGTTTGTTTATGAGGTCTGCTATGTGTGTGCGTGCACCTGTGTTTGTACTTGTACTTCTATCTTTGTGAGGACCAGTTGGAGTTACAGACCTTACAGAGTGAGGAGATTTTGGGAAAGTGAGGACATTGAACTAGTCCTCACCATTTCAAAGGGCTGTTTGAAAGGCAGGACTCGGTTTTAGGGTTCAGGTTTGATTTAGGATTAGGTTTAAATTAGGGTAAGGGTTGGGATTAGGCGTTTATAGTTAGCTACAGAAGTACCAGGACAGTAAAACAATTTTTTTAGTTTTGCCTCTTTATGCCACCATGAATGAGTTGAGATGAATGAATAAAGATGGGACTTTAGAATAGACTTTTAGCTTTAATTCAAGGAAAAAAATATATCAAAAAATTAGAATTAGTGTTAACTGTTAAGCACATACAGCCATATTTATACATAGTAACTTGTTTTTAGAGGCTCAAAAGTAATTGGACAATAGGGTAGTTGTCCATGGGAATTTTTAATATACGTTTCAAAGGTGTGCTGATGCAAATGAGGAGGGTGAAGCTTAAAAAACAAAACAAACCAATCAGACAGATGCAGAAACATCAGGAGAGGCCAAATCAACAATTTGGTTCATTTTTAAAATCAAGGAGTGAACTAGTGAGCTCAGCTACACGAAAGGGCTGGAAGCCAAAAAAGTGGATGATCACAGAATTCTTAAAAACCCTTCACAACATCTAGCTAGGTCAAGAACAGTCTCCATGAGGAAGTTGTATCATCTTCAAAGTCTATAATCAAGAGACGCCTTCATGAATGTAAATACAGAGGGTTGACCACAAGCGAAACCTCGGGTCACACTCAAGAACAGAAAGGCCAGATAAGACTTTAGCAGAAAACATAAAAAAGGCCTGAACAGTTCTGGAACAAGATTCTTAGGATGAAACCAAGATGAACTTGTAGCAGAATGATGGGAAGAGAAGAGGATGGAGAAGGAGAAGAAACAGCTCATGATCCAAAGCCACCACTTCATCTGTCAAACATGGTGGAGACAGTGTTATGGCCTGGACATGTATGGCTGCTAATGGAACTGGGTCACTGGTGTTTACTGATGATGTGACTGCTGATAGAAGCAGCAGGATGAATCCCGGAGTGTACAGGGCTCTACTATCTGCTCAGATTCAGCCAAATGATGCTAAACTGACAGGATGGTGCTTCACATTAAAGATTGATAATGACCTAAATTATATTGGGAAAGCAGCACAAGTGCCTCTAAAGGCAAAGAATGGAATATTCTTCAGTGTCCAAGTCGGGCACCTGATCTCAACCCAATTTCGGCTGCTTCTCACCAAGATGAACTTGTAGCAGAATGATGGGAAGACAAAACTGAGGGCAGAAGACAAAAGAAGACAAAAAGAAGACAGAAGACAAAACTGAGGGCCGAAAGACCCAGAAACCTGCAGCAACTGAAGACAGCTACAGTAAAGACCTGGCAAAGCATCTCAAGGGAGGAAACTCAGCATTTAGTGACGTCCATGGGTTCCAGACTTCAGGCAGTCAGTGACTGCAAAGGACTTTCAACCAAGAATAAAAAAAGAATCCTCATATTATCATGTTAGGTTGTCCAATTACTTCTGAGCCCCTGAAAATGAGGGACTGCGTATAAAAAAGGGCTGTAATTCCTAAACAGTTAATGTGATATTTTGTTAAACCTCTTGGATTAAAGCCAGAAGTCTACACTTCGATCACATCTTGATGGTTTTGTTTCTAAAGGCAAAATTATGAAAATATATGTCACTGCACAAATACTTATGGACTTAACTGTATTTGTGATGGCTAAGGGGCTAGGGAAGGCTTTGTTGCATTGAGAGTTCTCGTAGGTAATGTGTGTGTGTGTGTGTGTGTGTGCGTGTGTGTGTATATGTGTGTGTGTATGTATGTGTATGTGTGTGTATGTCTGTGTGTGTATTTGTGGGTCAGAAAAGCTGCCAGGGGAAATTAGGAAAAAAAAAAAAAAAAACCAACAGGAGGTACGTTCAGAGCAAGAAAACAGAGCGCCTTAACATCCCCAGAAGGTAACACACTTCAACCTTTATATACTTCCTTTATTCAGGGAGCGCACATACCTGCACACATACTGCAGAATATAGAACACATATACACACCCACGAGGGCAAAAAAAAATCATACGACAGAATCTCCATGAGAAAATAAAACCCACACAAACATAGACACGTGCTTCATCTTGAAACCCTGGTTTAAGAGCGCACACTTTAGTCCTCTATTCACTACCCCTTCTCCTCCAACACACACGTGTGCATGCACGCACACACGCTCTGTCATCCCTGCCCCTGCAAGCCAGGAGAGGAAACCCCCCTGCTACATTGCACACTACTTCGGGATCACAGGAGGTGATTGTACTGCTGAGCTGCAAGCAAGAGACTCAATTATGCAACTCTGAGAAGAAAAAAGAAAGAAGAGAGATTAGACAAAAGCATTCCTGATGTCTGTGATTAGGTCTGTGTATGTGCATATGTGAAGAGAATACCAAACCACTGGTCATTTTAAAAAACTGGGGGACGTAGCCAACCTTTGAACTGCACACCAGCCAAACTTATAGATGCAAGCTTGTCTAACTGAATTTTCCAATTTACTTCATTCTTTCCCTTATGCCCTGACCCTTAATTTACTTTTAAAGGAATAGTTCCACAGTTAAAGATACATTGGATTATTGGCTTTCTTGCCAAGAGTTAGATAAGTAGATTGATACCTGGTGTCGGAGCCAGGTTAGCTTAGCTTTGCATAAAGACTAGAAATAGGAGGCAACAGCTTGCCTTTCTGTCCAAAGGTAGCACAATCTCTCTACCAGCAGCTCTATAGCTCAAAAATTCACATATCATATCCTACTTGTCTGTCATCCGTCTCTACCAATTGCCAGCCTGCCAAACAATGATGAGATTTCAGAAGGTACTGCTCCTAGCCAAGAAAGAATCTGGCACATAGGCTTCACTTCAAAAGGCAGATATGAGCATGACATCAATCTTATCTACAGTTAAAACCAGAAGTATTTTGACAGATACACAAAATCAGGCACATCCTTTCTCAAAATGACGCAGAAAAACTAGTACATGCTTTTGTTACTTCTAGGCTTGATTATTGCAATTCCCTATTATCAGGCTGTCCCAATAAAACATTAAATAGTCTCCAGCTGATTCAGGATGCTGGAGCAAGAGTATTGACAAGAACCAGAAAGAGGGATCACATCTCTCCTGTGTTAGCTTCTCTGCACTGGCTCCCTATGAAATCCAGAATAGAATTTAAAATCCTCCTCCTCAGCTACAAAGGCCTTAATGGCCAGGCACCATCCTGTCTTAAAGAGCTCATAGTACCTTACTATCCCATGAGAACACTTTGTTCCCAGAACGCCGGCCTACTTGTGGTTCCTAGAGTCTCCACAAGCAGAACAGGGGGCAGAGCTTTCAGTTATCAGGCTCCTCTGCTGTGGAACCATCTTCCAGTTTGGGTCCAGGAGGCAGACACCCTCTCCACGTTTAAGAGTCGGCTTAAATACTTCCTCTTTGATAAAGCTTATGGTTAGAACTGGCTCATCATTACCTCGAGCCATCTACTCACTATGCTGCTATAGGCCTAGACTGCAAGGGGACCTCCCATGATGCACCAAGCTTCCCTTTCCTCCGCCTCCTCCCCTCTCCCCGTGCGCTTTAACATCTAAAAAATGCATCTAAAAAATGAGCCTCAGCACATTCAATCTGAAACAAAATAAGGGACAATAATTAAAATGAAGTGTCTCAGCTTTAATTTGAGGAGGTTTACATCAATATAGAAAAAGCTGTGTGGGAAGAGCTCTGTGGGACATATAGCCCCACACAGGGCCCAAAGTTTAGGGTTTCAAAAGTGATCTATCACTTTGCCACTAAATGTTTAAATGTTGGTTCCTGCAGAAAAAAACCTCAAACATGGTTCAGAGTTGATGGAGAGCTGACAGCTGCAATTTAGATTGAGGTGGAGCTGTCTGTTAATATAAGGAGTAAGGAGGTGACCATGCAAGTGAAGAAATAATGAGGCTCAAAAAAGAAAAAAATCTAGCACAGGAGATACCAAAGGTAATTGGTTAGCCAAAATAAACAGTTGGGTATGTTCTCAAAAGCAAGTGATTACAGGAAAACTAGATTGAGGAGCACAAGTCTCGTGGATGCACAGAAAATCATTTGCTTGGTGAAGAAAAATCCCTTTATGCCTGAACATTAAGTCAAGAATGCTTTCCAGGATGTAACTGGACATGTTTCCTTTTCAACAATCAAGAAAAGACTTCATGACCAGAACCTCACCAAAAGGATTCACCAAAAGATGAAACCCCTGGTAAACCTCATAAACAGAAAGGACAGGCTGCAGTTTACATAAAACACACAAAAAGAGACCATCAGAGTTCTGGAACAAAGTTCTATAGACTGATGAAACAGAAATCAACTTCTATCAAAATGATTGAACGAGGAACATTTGGGGGAAAAAAAAGGAGCAGCTCATGACCCAAAGCCAAAACCTCATCCGTCAAACATGGTGGTTGTTCTGTCATGGCTCAGGCAGGTACGACTGCCGACAGAACTGACACATCGGCATTTACTGATGATTTTGCTGCTAACAAAGGCAAGAGAATGAATACAGAGGTTTATAAGAGCATACTGTTAGATCAGATTCAGCCAAATGCATCAAAACTCATCTGATGACATTTCATCATTCAGCAGGACAATGACCCTAAATATCAGCAAAGCAAAAAACACAGATCTTTCAGGGTAAGGAAGGGAAATATATTTAACTTACTAATTCAGTCACCTGATTTCAGTCCAACTGAGCAGCATCCACTGGGTGAAGACCAGACTAAAGGCAGAGAGACCCCACAACAAGCAAGAGATGAAGTGAAGCTCTGGGAGAGTCACCAGGAAAGATAGAAAGTGTCTGCTGATGTCTTTGGGTCAGAGACTTCAGGCAGTCACTGACTGAAAAGGATTGTGCACAAAATATTAAATACAATTTCATTTGACTTCATGTTTATCTTCTGAATTACTTTTGAACCCCTAAAATTAAGCATTAGGTTTTTTAAAGGGGTATTTTAGAATGAGGTATCATTTATTTCATTTTTGAAATTAAAAAAAAAATTGAATGTGCTGAGGCACAGAGCCTGGAGAATAAAAAAATGTGTCCAACTCCTTCTGGTCTCGTAAGAAAACAATTCAACACAATTTCCCAACGTGTCAAACAGTGCTGTTGAAGCAAAGGTTGCCAATCTTTTTGGCTTGTGTCCATTTAAACTATAAATAAATAGAATACAAACATTTCTTGCTAAAAGTGTCCTTTTATGACCCCTCATCAATGACATTAAAAGCAGAAATTTATTTGTGTGTCCCATTGGTCATATTGCAGCCACTCAAGATTTATCTTCTGACCCACTGTAGGGTCGCAACCCAAAGATTTTTTTGTGTGCATGCACAAACATTTATGCACCCTATTGCAGCTGTTCGTGTTCATTTAATTTCTTCCAACTTTTTAGCTTCTTTTTTTCATACTTTTTAAAATTTTTATTTGTAACCTATTTAAGCTGTGTCCTGGTATTAGAGAGAGATCTGGTATGTTTTTCATGTTGAAGCTTCTTCCCAAGATACTTTTTAGAATCCTATCATTCAGGAACACTACAGTTGTGCAGGAGCTCCATGGTCACATTGTTTACCAGAGGAACCAGATGATTGTGCTGAAGTTGGCTGGCATGACGTCCAGAACAATGGACATCCAGAAATTAGAGGACACACAGAGGATGCAGAGGAGGAACAAAGTGATGAGAGCTGGGTCCAGACAACAGAGACTGAAGAGAGGAGTGTGTCTCCGCTTAGTCATCATGGGCAACGTGAGATCACCTATAAACTGGATCAGCTCATGGCCGAGACCAGGCTACAGGAAGATACTCCCACTGTTACCAATGACGACATTCAGATAGTTTCAGCGACAGGAAAAAGGAGGCTGCTGCCCAGACACTGAACAGTCAGCTGTGGGGTTACATCCATACTAAAATCTCAGGAAGTTCTCATCTTACTTGCTGTTTACATCCATATCTCAGTTAACCCTGCAACCACATGTGACAACGTCAATTCTGTTACTATGAGACTCCAGAAAGCCAGTGCTTTCTTCACAATCTCTGGGGGCTACAACTGGACAAGACCCTTCCAATTTCACTCAGTTTTTGGACTGAACTACCAGAGGAGACAGGACTCTGGACCTGCTGTATGCTAATGTAACGAGGTCTTGAGATTCTACCTCACACATGAATTTTTGTACATTTGCATTTGTACATTTTTCTATTCACTTACTGTGTATCATCACTATCTATGGTAGTTTTTACTTATTACTTCCTATTGTCATTGGAACAAAGCAATTTCCCGATGGGAATCAATTTTTCTTTCTGATTATGACTGGGAACCAGTAGTTTGAGGAACACACACATTTTCATGCCAGTTTTTCCTGATAACAAAATATCCATCAAGTGATAATTGTGCTACATTACACTAGCATACAGCATTGAATAAAAAAGCCTGCCACATACATACCAGTAATCGTGGTGACTGTGCTCTCAGAACTTAAAAAAATCTGGTGCTTTACCAATAAGTCAATCCATTAAAACCTATGAGTATGAGAAATGACGACTTGCAAAACATTGTCCCTTTACAGGAAATTTCTCATCTTGCTGTCCTTGTGGTACAACAGCACAAGCACACATTCAAATACACACAACACACCACCTCTTAACCTTTCCTCACATCTAAACTGTCACAAAGAGACACATTTATACTGCCCATGCTGTGGCAGGCCTTGGCCCTTACCGCTGGCCCTGTGTTCATTCAGCAGAGCACACTATGGGCTCTGTGTAATGCTCTATGAAAAGCCTTGTGTGTGTGTGTGTGTGTGTGTGTGTGTGTGTGTGTGTGTGTGTGTGTGTGTGTGTGTGTGTGTGTGTGTCTGTGTGTTTGTGCATGTATACACACAAATTCACAAAAAATACAGACACAGACAGAGAATATGGACACATTGACCTGGCTGTGATTTTAAGAGCAGCTTAATAACTATTTATTTGTTGAAAAGACAACTTGCCTTCACTTCCAAACCAGAAAGGAAGGTAAAATGTTAGCGTAGTGCCAGGAAGCGGAAAATACTGCTGACTGAGAGTCAATAAGTCTGTGGAGGGTTTCGAAATTCTTCCTCTGAGGGCTATGAAATGATTTTATATTGGTTGTGGAATAGTAACACATGCACACTGAGATTAAGTGTCTAATACTAGTGGTTAAGTTCAATGAATGGAAGTTGTTGAAGGCTGATAAGGGAGCAACACTGAAGCTGTACATCAACATTTTCTGCTAGTATTATGTTACTTTAACAATATTGAAAAATTCTGCCACACATTATCCAAGCTCTACGCTGAAACCCAGATTTTGCTGAAATAAATAGAAACCCCTATACACGAATCAGCCACAACATCAAAACCAGTTACCAGTTTCAAGGTTGTGGATGATCAGTGCATGCTAACCCTTGACCTTATGTAAACTAGTTCTACTGTTGTCAGGTTTGACACAACGCAGTCGAGAAATTTAACTTGGGAATTTTTAATCTTTCAATATGTTACTTTCTACTTTACACTTAAAGCAGGTAAAGTAGTTCACAAATTCAAATAAAAAAGGATAGTAATAAATCAGACCTGTCTAGAGAAAAGGCCAAAATACATTAAAAAGCAGATAAAACATCTTAGTCCCATAGAGAAATCCTGTCATTAAATGGGACATTTTGAACAAATACATTTAGGTTCATAAATATTTGGACAGTGACACAACTTTCACAAGTATCTTGCCAAAGGACACTTCATCATAAGGACTGGAGGAGGTGAGGATCAAACCACCAACCTTTCTGGGCAGTGGATGACATACTCTAACTCTGACTGAACTCTCATTTTTCCAGCTAATCAGTCTCTTCATCTCTTGATCTCTCAACCCAATCAAGGTCACAAGAAATATGGGTATCATATTTGATAACCAGCTATGCTTCTCTGACTACCTTGCATCAATCTCCCAGTTTGATCAGTTTGCACTATACAACACAAGAAAAATTCCAGCCTTACCTGACTGAGTATGCCACCTAACTCTTGTCTCAGCTACTGCAATGACCTTCTAGCTGGCTGTTCTTCACGCAGTGAAACTTACAGATGGTCCAAAGTGCGTCTGGGCCCCTGTCACTCTGCTTCTCATTGACCTCCAATCGCTATCCATGACCTCCAAAATCAAATTCAAGTCACCGATGTTTGCCTATAAAGTGACTTTTTAGTACTTGGTACTTACTTAGAGGTCTCCCACCGTACTAACGCTTTAGCGTGTAGTGTGTAGTGTTCCTTACATGTAAGTTGTGGTAACACTTTGGAAAAAACTTTGGATAAAAACTTTGCCAAATTAGTAAATGTAATGGAATGTAAGGTTACAATATAGGCGCACAGCCAGGGATACAGTAATGGTAATCACTATTAAGACTAAAATTAATGAAATTAGTGCTTCTCCAGCATGTTATTGAAAAATAATTAGACAATGGGACATAAAAAGGAGAGCAACTGATGAATAAAGTTTTAAGACTCCCATTGAAAGTTTAGTACAGATCTCTTGTATAATAAATATGGTGTTAATTAAGCTAAATCATGTCAAACGTGGACAATATTTATTATTTTAGACTTAGTTTTTAATGAAGTACTTTATATCAACCCAATTTATCTATCATCTTCCAGTTAGTTGATTTTTCTGACTTCAGTAACAATATAATAACATTAAATAATAATAAAAAATATAATATCCAACTTTAATTGACCCCCCCCCAAAAAAAAAACAAACAAACCATAACATGATTCTATGTACAGTTCTGTCATGATATAAATAACATAACCCAAGACTTTACACTCTCATCTCACCAAAACAGAGACCAAAATCATCATGGGCTCAAACACTATTAGTTCAGAGCCTTGTGGGCAAAGAGTGTCTTCAAAATCTCATAAAACAAACCTCTGTTTTTTCAAAGTGGGGAAAACACTCAATACCAGGGTGGACAGACACACAAACATCTTACTGTACTAACAGGTAAATGTGCATGTGTGTGGTTGTTGGCAATATTAATGAAAACTTAAAGAGAGACAGGAAGGGAAAGAGTGAGAGGAGGAGAAACAATTTAGTTTTGTGGAGTGTCCTGTACTAATAAGAGGTTTCGATTTCTGTGGGAAAATAGTGAGTGCTGTGTTCACTTTAACATATCTTATGTATGAAAACCTTGTTTTGTAAAAATGCTGCATTTTGACAGATTGAGAAACTCCTCTGGATGTCAGTAGATGTCCGCCCTGCATTTCTGTTTTTATCTATTAGCTTTTTAAACTCTGAATATAGAATATGACATTTGAATTATTTTTTTCTTAAAGCTGCAGCGCTATTTCCGCCCCCTCTCATGTTTTATGTTGAAATTTCAACTTTTAACATTTCACCCATAATTTTCCTAATTTCTGTAATCATCTTCATGTTGTCTTCCTAACTCCCTGAGGAATAATAGGTATTTTGTCTTTTTTCCCTTTTGTTTTTTTTCTAAAGTCAGTTCTTTCTTCCTTTCTTGCTTTTTCTTCTGAACCTCAGAGGACATGAAAACCACTACGCTGGAGTTAGAAGTTTCTTTACTCTATAGCAGTAATATCTATGTGCACATGTCCTTCCTGTGAGAGCCTCTCTATGTTCTTCTCTGTACATTTCTGTGTTATTACCTTCACCTCTCCATGAGTATGAGTGTGTGTGTGTGTGTGTGTGTGTGTGTGTGTGTGTGTGTGTGTGTGTGTGTGTGTGTGTTAAAGGCGGGACTCACTGTCTGCTGCAGTGCTGCCATTGGGCAGTGAGCCCAGATCAACAACCATGCCGTCCAGACAGACGTTGAGTTCGCCTCCCGCTACAACCAAGCCTTTGTTCTCCGTCTGCAGCACCAGACTCAGCTGGACATTCTCCACTAGAGGAGGGAGGAGGAATGACAGAGAAAATGAGTGAGAGGACAAATGGTTGAAAAGGTAGAGGGACAATAGTGGTTGGGAGAGAGGGAAAGATTGAGTTGGAGGAAGGGGAGAGTGTGAGGTGAGATGAGAGAAAAAGTAAAACCGAGTATTGGCTGTCATTGCTCAGAAATGAGAAAACAGTGTGAACCCAGTGTATTATCTTCCAATTCAGCAGATATCCACACTGCTGAGACATATTACCAAAGGAGGAATTAGTTTAGCCAAGAGCTGAGTTACATTTTACCAATCTGAATATTGCTGTCATGCTTCACTTTATAGTGGTTTCAGAAGCAGACGTCACACTTTTGTGTCAAGAAGTGAAAATTGTTCCACTGACTACTGACTAAATTGTTCCGCAGCACTAAGTGCCGAAAACCTTTTAGTACTGAAAGATGACACTGAATACTTGACCAGGTGTAACTTATTCTACAATCAAACAAGGCTGGATTTGCAGCAGCCATAATTAATATTTTCATAATAATGTATCAAATGACAATTTAAAAAAAAAAAATGTGACTTCACACTCGTAACAATGAACAAACAGAATTATCACCTGAATTTATGCTTCGAGTTTCAGATGGACACAGTTAGTGAATACTGGTCTTACATTCTCCTGGGGGGCCAGAATTACAATCTCAAATGAATGATAATGCAAGCAGATGTAAGCATCTGTTTCCTAATAATCCCATAATATCAACTTAAAAGATGGTGATGAGTCAGTGTATTTATAACTTTTTTCTGTTTACCACAAGTAGACAAAAGAAAAGTTATTGCAGGTTTAATTAATGTAACTGTATTTTATTTAAATATTAGTACTGTTGTAGTGGCACTGTTAATACATTTTTTTTTTATACTAGAACTTAAAATTCAATTTAAAGAATCAAAAAACTTAAAATTAGGGAATGCACATCCTTTGATGTAAATGGCAAATGATGGGAAATTAAATCTGAACAGTCTCTAAGGGCATTAGATTGTATTCAATGTCCCTATACACAGGATAAGACAGGTTGCAGCCGGTCACTGGTGCAAGTTAATTGGAGCCTTGTTTTGTCTCAATTTGGAAAATACCTTGCATATCCCTTGTGGTTAGTATCCCATAATCCCTTATGGGCCAGACAATACATAAAGTAAAAAGTAAAGTTCATATATTTCTTGGAGAGGACCACTGACAAAGTCACCACAAAGTGTAGATAAAGGAAGCCAGCTATAAACTTCACTGCTGTTTTATGGATACACTGACACTGTTAACATGGAATATTGTGGGCGAGTTGTCTATCATGTCTCTGAGGGAAAACCTTGCAACTTGTACTGTAAACTTGAGTATTTGTCTGCCTTTTGTGGACGACTTCCTGGTATTTGACTCTCTGAGTTTACAAGGAGATGCCATACACATCCTCGATTTTTGTACTCGCAAGGCTTGACGTCTTATTTGGAGAGCAGCAGATGCAGCATGGCCTTCAGAGCCTCGAAGAAAACACCAACATAAGCCACATCGTTCAGAGGACTGAAACTATTTATACTTATATTTATTCTACAGTTCATTTGACAGATGCTTTTTAATCAAAAGTGATGTACATCTGAGAGCTGAAAAAACACAAGCAAGGATCTAGTCAGGAGAGAACAAGTGCCAATAAGCAAGGTTCAAAGTTATACATCAGTTAAATATTGAAAACAATGGGTACTTTACTTCGGCTCAGCAGGAGAACAGGAATAAGATTTTTATTTCGCCCTTTCAACCTATTGTCTTTTTTCCTTTTCTAACTGCAACTACGTTTCTAACTTACTTTTCTAAAATGAAATATGGTAAATTTCCTGCATATGAGCTGTAAATTCAGACTTCATACTCATTTTCGTTATCAATTGTTTTTATACCATATCGCTTATAAGATGGGTTTCAAGTTATAACACCTGGGAAATACCGTATATTATAATTTTTTTGTTTGTGTGTCCTTACTTTTGCCATCGTGTGTGCGCAGTGTGTCCAGCAGGTCTATTGTAGCGCTGCCCAGTAGCTCCTTCCTCAGGGTGTGGCAGCTCCACAGCTTCAAGTCAAGATGACTCTGAGGCGTCACATTGCTGTGAAACACAAGGCAACATGAACACACACACACCGTCAACAATGGTGAGTTATCAAACTAAAACATTTCATTAAAAATACAACATACACTGCATATCAGTACATTGATCATATCAGTTATGTACAGATACCAGATACCAGCATGAAAAACCCACTAACTACAAATTGAGACAACACTTTTCTCAGCTAAATTTTATATAGAGTCTGGTTTTAAATTATTCTTTTATTAACTGTGTATCTACTGATAGTGTCACAACGCCTATATGTGAGGTTTTTTCCCCTGGGAAAGATTGTTTTAAATGAGATGCATTTTCCTTTATATAAAATACATTTTTTTCAAGCAGAACCGGGTGAACTTCCATTAAATGCTAGCCAGGTTTCAGGTGGAATAATATGGTATTTGGGACCTTTTCCTATATCACTAACCGCAGATATAAGAGACAACACAGTGGGATGCATGCAATGAATCTGTATGATCTATGTAACTGTTTACACAGGTTTACAAACAATAAAAATTCAGGACTGTATAAAAGTCAGCATGTGGGTGATGGGGTTCTCACAGGGTGAGGTCTTCATTCCACTGCAGCTCAAGATGTCCACTGCGTTTGCCTGTTTTTTTGGTTTCACTGGTCAGACCATCGGCAGTCACCTCAACAAAGGAGCTGAGCCGGGAGTGGCGGTTTGGCAGCTTGGGAGACTGGGGCTTCGCTGAAACCACTGCACGTGCATGCACACACATAGGAGCAAATTAAGGCAAACAGCTATGAAGGAATACGTCAAAGTCAACAGTGAGTAAAAGTGTTCTCTTTGTAACACTAGTTCATCTATATAAAAAGGACAAAAACATAGAATTAGAATTGCTAAGTGCGAAATGGAGTAGAGTAGAATTAATATAGACTAGACTTTTTTCAAACACTTTTCAGATTATTTAAAACCAGATATATTAGTAACTTATTCTAATAGTGATTCAGGTGTTACTAATTAAATTCATTTCAACAGCCTCACCAAACAACTTTGTTAAAATTCATAGAGAGGATACCATCCAATAGTAATCAGCTTTCAATCAGAATGGACGATCCTGATTTTTGGTTCTGGCGGCATCAGCGTCACCGGTGTAGTATAATATATTATAGTGTACCATTTTGGCAGTGGGTATACAAGAAATCAACATACTTGATATTTTTGTACTAACAGGGCATTATTTAATTCTTAATTGGCCAAAAATCATTGTAACTAAAATTTTCAAATGCCACTCCCATTTACACTTAACAACAAGACAGTGTATTTGTTTTTTGTATGTTTTTGTTTTTTTTTCTGAGGTGTTCCTGGAGCTGTTCACTAAAATGCACAATTATCTTCATTTCCTTTGTGTACTCTGTTGTGGGAGAATAGTGTCCATAAAAAGTTTTAGGTTTTTACAGTATACTTATTGACCGTTTTAAGTAGACCTCATATAGCCCCTAATCCGACGTGAATACACTACATACTCTAAATTTATGTTCTATGGATTTGGGATTCAATTTGTGTGTTTTTGGCAAGGTGAGCAGAATAAGAAACATAATCATTGCCCTCTAGTGGAAGAAAGAAATATATCTGTGGTTTGACTTTCATTTTTTTTTTCATGAGACTGGGGTCCAGGACCAATAATTATATGGATACAATGAGGCCTTACTGTAAAACAAAAATTACCATCCAAGGAACCAGTGTAATGACACTGGAAAGCAGTCTTCACTGCAGGCATGGTAGAATACTCCAGGACTTTTCAAGGACTTTCAATACCTTTATTAGTGTGCTTCAACAGCTTAAAAAGCTCTATTTCTTCCTCGTTTGTTTATGCTGTGAATACTTTTCCCCACCAGTTTGACTATAACTATCTTCATGGAACAAGTTGTAGAACTACTAAGTCACAGTAAACTCATGTACATTGAAACATTGACGAAACATTCAGCATCCTCATGGCTAGGAATTCTTGTTGGCATACTAAGAATCTGTTTACATCATGTGTCAATCATATGAAAGCCTGTTCTTTTGTCTTGAATTACTGCTGGATTGCAAACACACAGCCCAGTGGCATTCCTGAGTGTGCGTCTGATCAGGACAAGTACTTGAATGAACTTGACAAAGACAAAGGCTTCTGTCTGTACTTCTCCCTATCATAATGAGATATGAGCAGATCTGTTTTGGCCAAGACAAATTGACAATCTCCAAACTCAAACATCTAGCAAAAGAAAAAATGACTCATTCGCGGCCCTCAGAAGAGGAGAAGGAAGTGACACACAGGGGTGGAAACATGCCAGAAATGGAAGAATCGAAAGTAAGTTTCCAAAGATTGAGCAGAGGCAGAGGAGTTTAGAGTGGGTAGATAGTCACTGAGAGCAGATCAGTAGCATGGTAAATGACAGTGAAGGTCACTGAGGGGTTCCAACTCAAATGTAATTGAGTAAAATAAGACTGTTAGTACAGAAGTAGAAGAAAGGAAGAAGAAATCTCCAAAATCTACAGTACTTAAGTATACAATGACTTGATTGAAATTAAAGTGAAATTTTGTTTATATGCATTTTCACAGATTTGTCCATAACGATTATGATAACATCATACTCATCAAAGTATCTGCTGAATGTTTAGGATACCAGCTACATACATTATAGGCACAAACATTGTGGGCAGTCTATGGGGGGGCAACAAGTATTTTAAAGTTGTGGTTGAAATTATTGGCAACCCTGAATTTTAGGTACAGAATTTAGAATATCTGCAGAAATAAATGCAAATTAACCAATTTTGTATTATTAGAATATTTAATAAAATTTTCCAAAGTTACTAAAGAACAATAAAAAAAGCTTTCATATATTGAATGAAAAACACAAACATACAATGTATGCTTGACAAACTTATTGGGACCTTTTGATTAATTCAAATTAGTTCCTCACACAAAATACAAATGAAACTCACCTGTGTTTAATTTTCAGTGTTCACATGACTATAATTAAGCAATGGATGATGGTTTTACTGCATCGAAAGTGGCTGAATGCTTCCATGTTTTTTTTTTCAACAGTGAAGACAAGAGAGCATCAGAAATGCCATTATCAAAAAACATTACAATTCCAAAGGCTACAAGGCAATTGCAAAAGATCTTGAAAACACCGTTTCAACAGTTTGTAATGTCAACAAGAGGTTTGCCAGTCAAAAAAGCATTCAGATGTTTCCAGGACCTGAAGCTAAGAGGAATCTCGATAAGAGAACTCTGTAAAGGCTGTAAAGGCACCAAAGTCGAGCTGCCTGTGTACCAAAGCTTCAGTTTGTTTATATGCAATGAAATGAAGCCCATGAGGAAAAGAACACGCTATGTACAGTAGAACAGGGTGCAGGTTCTACCAGGCTGTGGGGCTACTCCGCTTCCTCTGGAACTTGAGGAATTGAATGTATCAAAGTAAGGATGAAATCAGAAGGTTACCAAGGAATTTTAGAGTGAAATGTGTTACCCAGTGTCAGAAAACTAGGTTTGAGGTGAAGGTCTCTGGTGTTTCAGCAGGACAACGACCCAAAGCAAACATCAAGTAGCACAAAAGGCTGGTTGAAAGGGAAACGTTGGACTGTTTTAAACTAGCCAGAAATTAGTCCTGACCTAAATCCCATTGATCACATTTGGAGAGAGCTGAAATCTGCCATTGGTAAAGGACTCCTTCAAACTTTAAAAAGCTTGGACACATAGCAATGGAAGACTGGCAGAAACCACCAGCAGATAGGGGCCCCAATCATTTCAACCCTGGTTGTATTGTATCCAATCTCCTGCTCAGTTATCAAGATTTTATCAAATATAGTTAAGCATACATGAGTTTTTCTTATAAGACTCACATTTAATGCCTTTGTTAATCTGTGATATGAAACAACAGATTTGCACATGGTCAGAGAAAAAAGAAATGTGCATCCCAGCCATAGTTCGGTTATAAAAGCCTATTACATCATGGAGCATCTCTCCTGCCTCGCTGCTGACAGTGCTTTCAGCTCAAGAGTCAACCACACTGGAGGGCAAGGAGGTTGTTGCAGCATCTGGCTCTGAGGCTAAAGGGAATTGCAGAGTCAGGTGGTAGAACTCTGGATTCATCATTATTAGAAAAACTATTCAAATACAAGTAGCGAGGTACTGATCCAGTTTTAATGTAAAAACACTGATTGTAGCTGCTTTAATCATTTTATATATATATATATATATATATATATATATATATTTTTTTTTTTAATTTTTTTTTTATTTATTTATTTTTTTTTCCTCCTTTCTTTTTTTATGCACAGAGGGAGCTGCAGAATTCACATGAACCGTAAGGTTACAAACTGTATGTAGATTGTTATATATATATATATATATATATATATCTTGCTTTTTTTCTCTCATTTTCTTATCCATTATCTTATATTATTATTTTTTACTTTACCTTTATTCTATGTTTATATCTCGTGTCTCTATATATATTACTTTTGATGTATCTGATATTCTCACAATTTTAAAAAAAAGTATTGCAAAAATCTCTTAACACAGCTACAACACGTAAAAAGAGCAACAGGGCAAGAGACACTAGCAGTAGTCGAGAAGCCAAGAATTTATCCAGACTAACTAAACCACTTTATTTGTAGCCAATTAGACAGCGTGCAGCAATGGGGGGGGGGGGCTCTCTGAGCTGCATGGCCCAATGATATGTAGTCTTAGCCTTTTAGTCTGTTTGAACCCACATGAGCATCCTGGGTCTTACATTTTTTTGGACATGCAGGTCAGTTCAGACTGTTGTCTTGTTTTCACTGGTCTAGGTTAATGAAAAAATTAAGAGAAAGAAATCAGAAATACATAATCCAACTCAGGCATCATGGCTTTCAGTGGAAATATAACTGAGTCTTTTAAACATTGACAGGTGGGGTTTATAGCACAACACAGTGGATGCCTCAGGTCACACGAGAATAATCAACAGTCAAAATACATCATACACAAATGAACATTTACCTGACACAGTCTACTTTGAGTCTGATTTGTCCTAATGTCTATCCCTTTTACAAATACTATAAATCTGCTATACATCCTGTCTGAGCAAGGTCTGAACAGCAGTTCAAGTCCAGCTTCTGTTGGAGATTAAAATTAATATAATGGCCTTCTGACCATCAGTAATAACTGTGAAACTGACAAGCACAATATAGATTGTGTGGTGTCAGGTTGACCCTTTGTTTTCAAAGGAGGGAAGTGGCTATGAAAAAAATAGGTTTAATGAATTGGTGTATCATACTGAGAGGATATTTTAATGTTATGATGGAAGGACAAATATGCCCAGGGGACATCATGATGCCTTGTGTCGAAATAGCGAGATAAAGAAAGGAGAAGCACTTAATAGAAACTCAACAGAATGTTTTTACTCATCTACACATAGAAAGGTTAACACTGTAGTTTAAGCAAATTTTCCTTTGTGTCCTCATTTTAGAAAGACAGACAGACAGACAGATATTTTACTGTCATTGCACATCAAAGCATGTGTCTTGCCACTATTTACAGTGTATTCCTATTAATTACCTTTCAAGATCAACTGAGACTTTTCAGTGGTCTGGGCACTGGCGGGTCTGCTCACGCTGGCAGCTGCCATGACATCACAGCTCTGAAACAACCACAAATACACACAATATTACAACCTACCATCACCTTATAAAAAATAAGGTGTATGACAAGTATATCTAACAACATGCACAGATACATAAAAATACCAGAGATTTGTTCCCCTCATCAGGCTCAGTGAAAGTCAAGACTTTCATCAGACCCCATCAACATCACCTTGAGCAAAGTCAGAGATTTAGTCTGCTGGATTTGATGCAAAGAGAGCTGCATACAAAATTAAACTACACAGCAAAACTGAACTCTAGTCTGAGGCAAGTGTTTATACTGATCTTTATGCATCAAGGGTTTCGGTGGGGATCCTCATCTTGTTATCAGTGTAACGGATCTCGCTGCAGCACCAAGGTGACTGCTGTTGGGATCTCAGCCTGAGACGCGACAAAACCCGCTGGTGCATGGCCAGATGTGACCTAATCATAATCACGGCGAAAAATTAGGTATTGTATTAACCAAACGGAAGCCTGAGGTCTGTCTCTGGGCTGCAGGTAGAGATGAACGCTATCACAACAGAAGCGCACAGCATCTCCCGTCAACCTTTGAATCAAGCGACCACACAGCGTTAGTTAGATCCGCTGGTCAGGGGATCAAGGCTACACTTCGCATAAACTAATAAAGCTTTGACTGGCACCCTGCGGCACAGATTCTTCTGCCGCCGTATTTAAATACCCTTGGTCGCTGCACACAAAACACAAACACGGAAGATAATCAAGGTATTTGTGTGCATCACTGTCAAGCCACGCTAAGACAGCGGTAACACTTCCGGTCATATTTTCCAAACTAAACGCAAGTCAACTGGAATAACTAGCTATGTCACAAAATGTTATGACTAGTACAGTGCACATAGATGAAGCCACACACTGAAATAGTGGTGAGTTGATGCTGACAGGAAATATTACGGAGCGGCACTCTACAGTGTTTAATACGATGCTTGTTTAGCGGTGGCCGTTTCTTTGCCTTTGTTTTGAAGGTGAAGTCGCTACATTTTCCGTCCGCTGTAGCTAACTGCTCTACCTTGATCTAAAAGAAGCTAACTGTTAGCGAGCAAGCTTCGTAGTGGGATCTCGTAAAGGACATGCCCCTAAAGCCTATTCTAACCCCCTGATAAGAGGTGAAGCTACACTAATAGTTCCATGGTTTATATCAGAACAGGTTATATCCATTGACACACTAACACGTTGCGTCTAAATGTAATCTTTCTCATACCTTTTTCAGCTGTGCTCCGCCGCTGTCGCTAACGAACTTTCATTTCCGTCTCAGTGACAAAATCACGTGACGCGAGGTACGTTTTTTTTTCATTGCACAAAGCATTGTGGGTCATAAATAACGTCGGTAAACCTTCTCACTTTATTATTGTTCTATTTAAACACAACAACAACAAATAATGAGGCTTTATTTTCTCAAAAACGTTGCACATAATTTTACAACAAAAACGATTACAACATTATCAAGCAAATATTAAAGCAAGGAATTAAATATAGAATGAATGAATATCAAAATAGGAAATTAAAGTAGAACCCAGATAGAGTAGTGATGACCTAAACTCAGATTCATTGATTTTGCTCTATTATCACCTTATAAAGGTGTTGCCCTCTTACACATCCAGCAGACATAGAGCAACATTAGCATTCATTCCCTGAAGTTGCGTTTTTTTGTCTACTTACGGCTCCATTTTGTTCTCCATCTCATGAGAGAAATATCAGTGCTCCTCTTTGTTCACCAGCTAGTTCCTTACTTTGCCTGTCTACCATTTGGTAGCGGGTGGGTCATGAGTTTATCAGAGTTTGGTACTGGAAACAGCTCCCTGCTACACCTGGAAATGGCCTTGAAAGAGCAGATTTTCCAAACCGGGAAAAAGATGGTTACGTGGTTCATGTCCAATTGTGAACCACATTAGTCAATGACAAAGTCATTGACTCCTTTAACAACTGAGATAGGCTTACTTTAAACTGTTCTTCTGGAATTTGTTATACAAAAACAAGACTAAGAATGATGTTGTCCGCATTGCAGTTTAATATAATAGGCTGATGGAAAATGGGTAGTTAAGCAGATTCTATGATGTTTTTTATGTATGGAGAACTCTTCTACTTCTCATTGGACTTAGCCAGAAGCAAAGTTGTCTCCTCTGATTTAAAACCTGTGTAATGCTTTGTCCTTCTCCTTCTTCTTACACCTGAAGCTTTCATCTCTTTACCTGGAAGCCCCTGAAAACACAATATATATATGATTTCTCTTCTAAAGCTAATTTGGATTTTAAAATGAGACTGTCCACCCCAGAAAAACAACAGAATTGGTAGTTTGTTCGAATGTCTATAACAACCTGCTTTCACCTGACATTGTTATGTTGGTCATAAAGAACAAGTAGGACTGGATGTTTTGGTCAATTAAGACTGTGACTTTGACAACACCCTCTTTGAATCTTGTCCCTTGCCAAAGGTTAACCTTGTTTTTTTTTTTTTAGCCATGACTACAATTGTTCCTTAACCATGAACAAGTAAACCTAACCTTAACCATAGAAGCTGCAGAACAGTCCTTTAATGGCACTGATAAAGCACGGATATTGTCCTCCTGTTGATAGTGGCTGATAGAAAATGAAAATATGGTAGAGGAATTATGAAACCAGACATTAAGGCCTATACAAGCTTTACTTGGCCATTAGACATAATTTAAATCACTCCATACTTGGACTGATTGAACCATTACATAGAATCATTCCCTGTATTTCCTGATTGGACTGTTTCCATGTAACTCACGGTAAACTCAATCAAACTAGGGCCTCTTAAACACATGTTGGCACAGTAGTGTGCAAGCAGCAACTTAATCTTCTGAGCAAATGACTCACATCAGTATAACGGTAATGATCACGGAGACCTTTACTGACTAATACATTGTCTGAGATTGCAGCAGCCTTCCATGGCTTACCATTTCCTGTTAGTCATTCAACAACAATTAGATGTAAAAATTTGGACTAAAAACCACAAAATCAGATGTTGATTGCATTTCATTTGTCAAATTTTCTTTAGATGCAGAAGTATAGTAGCATGATATGCTCTTGGTCTACTCCTAAATACAGTACAATACTTGAATGTCATTAAATAGAGCGCATAACTCTACCAAGGCAAAATATTGATGAAAATGTCTTGATCTTCACCAAAATTTAATCACTTCTTAACTGGACATTACCCTGTCCCTCCACCAAGTGTGGTGCAAAAAACTGGTTCAGTACGTTTGCATAATCCTGCTGACAAATACTCAAACAGGCACGGGCAAAAAAATAATCTCCTCAGTGGAGGTGATGACAGATTTATTTTATATATTTCTCCATGATCACTGAGGCTGTAGGCAAACTCTGCTTGGAGAACGGTGGTCCGATATCAGTGGCGAGGATGATGCCTGATGAAGATGATGGAAGCTGATGTAATGGTCATGAGAGTAGGGGATCACAGCCAGAGGCAGGCCCAGCAGAAGGCACAGCCACACTAAACCGTTGCCATAGCTTCCCTGGAAATAGTCTCTGAGGAATATTGCAATCAAGAGCTAGAAAGAGAAGACACAGTGAGAGCTTTAGAAAAAATGCAGTCAGTTTTAAAATACACAGAATGTCCTCCTGCCTGACTTTAAGTAATGTTATGTGTGGAAGGTCATACTTGTTTTTCCTTTGTGCATTAGACTTTGTTCGTCATAATCATAAAATGATAACAGATCTACAACAGGGAAACGACCAGTCAGATGATTAGACAGGTTATAACAAACCAACAGTTTTGCCAGTTTAGCTAGCACTTTATTAGGGGTTAAAAATGAAAGTGAGAACGTCCATAATGGTAATAATCCGTCATTGTACAGGAATAATTGAGTACATACGCTAGAACAAGTATGGCAGGTCCAAAGTTAAACAGGAAGTTGGTCTTAAAACTGTGGTGGATGTTTAGACGTACAGTTTGAGTTATAATTTCACTGTTTGCCTTCCTTTTATATCCTTATATCCTTATGACTGTGTGACTACTTGTGTTTCTTGCTCCTTTGGAACTTTTTTTTTGTTCCCATGTTCCCAGATCTCAGTCACTGCTTTGGTGATTACAATGGTATCATCACCAGTAGAACAGATGCCTTGAGTTACGGAAATACATCCAAAGTTGTAGAATTCTTTTAAAAATACAATGTAAAATGTAAAATACAATGAAATACAATGTAATAATCTCACCTCAAACACCATCACTAGAAAGATTGACAGATGAAAGTTATGCAGAGGCAGTGCGATCGTATACTGTATAGTAGAGGGGAAAAAAACATTACTAAAATTTATTGTTCTGTCATACTCTTCTTAGGCTGATATGATGAAACGTGATACAGTTTGATTGTTACAAATTTATCACAATTGATTAGTACACTGATTTGTCACTTAATATGAGTTGGTTCTAATAACATTTATATTCTATATTTATAAATAAAAATTCTTCTAAAGATATCTGACCCTCCACCTCTGTTGTGTCGAAGTATTTTAATTAAAAGTGTCTCATAAGATTTTTTCTGAAAACTTTTGTAGCAGGAGAAAAGTTCAAACTCTTTCCTTTTAGAGGTCCAAGAATAATAGTGATGCTCAGCAAATCTGTCTTAAAATAATACTGGAGTGAACCTATGTGCATTTAAAAAGTTCATAGTTCCTTAAACTGCTCCTCCTGCACAACCTGGCCATGAAGAGAGCTCCTCCTTAAACATTTCCAAAGCTTGTGATGGGGGACAAAATCCACAGACCATGTCCTATGCAGAAAGGCTTTAAAAGGTCAACTGAAGCTGGTCTGATGCTTCAATAGGCAGTTTATTGCAGTTCAGCAAATAAAAATAGGGAATTTGGTACTAAACTCCAACTAGAATATACCTACTGGATTTGACTAATTCAAACTGCTCAAGCCTAATATTAGCTTCATCTGACCTCTGGCTGTGTGGATGAACTCTTCACGGGGAGTTTAGAGAGGAGGAATGTTCTCAAAAAAAAAAAAATGTGAGTAATATGAGAAATATTTTTAGATACACCTGAAAAATGTGAACTTATCCTTTCAATCTGCGTGCTGAAAACACATGATATATTATGATTCTATAGGAAATGTGTTGGTAAAAAATTTCCGATTTACAAGTCCAGCAGACTCAGAGCAATATTAACAATACATCCTGATGGTCGTAATTCCAGTATTCATTCTTCTGTTATCTCTGGTTTTATCTTCATTAGCTCGTGAGAAAAAATCTGGACCTAACTCTGCAGTTCATGGGAACTAGTTTGATAGTCCCTCATCAGCACACTTTAGCTATCAAATAAATGTTCACAAGAATGACTAAAGTTTGCTTTATTTGTTATCAGTCCTATACCTCACAAAAGGCTGCCGACATCAGGAAGACCAGTAGTTTTGCTCGTGATGGTGGCACATTCTTTTCCACTACTTGTGTGTAAACATGTCTTTACAGGAATGAGAGTCAGCAGCAAAGACATATGAGAGGGGAGAGCAGAAGGTGAATTATCTAGGATTCATGTCATTTTAGTAAAAACTGAGGTCAATGAGTTTCATGGTGTCAGAATGAAGTACCTGTGGCACCATTTCTGAAAGGGAATATTCCAATTTTTCCAGAAATTGATCAGAGTTGTTGCATTCCTGTAAATGAAAGATGAATCTCCATGAGCCTGTGATTCTGCACAAGTAACAACACGATGTATAGAAAGCAATTTGTGCAACTGACCACCAGTCTCCGTAAAAATGCCTGTCACCAAAGCATAGCAGCTCTGCACAGAAGTACAGGTAGGAGTGATTCATGAAGAAGAAGAGGAGCCAAAGGAAATGTGTTGGTGCCTGAGAGATGTACCAATACACAGCACATTTAACAGCAATCTCCTGATCACTTTACCCAAGATAGTATACAAACTTTCAACTCATAATTATCGTACACTGACATATTACATTGCGATTGGCTAAGTGTTTCATAGTTCTGGAAAATCCAAACTACAATGTAATGTTAAAAAAAATGAAAATCACCCACCACCAGTCCCATCGGGTGCTCCATTCTCATGATATCCATACTCTATGAATATGAATTAAAAAAAAAAGGTTCCTTGGATGTGGAAGTATTCTTTTTTCTAATATTCTCCATTATTAGGAGGACTGTGTTTAACTCACAGAGTTTTCTGATCTCCGGAAGATGGGCTCAATCCACTGAGGCGAAAAAAACAAAGAAAGAAACCAGTTATATTGCAGAAATAGATTTAAATGTAAATTACCATAGTTAACACATTCAGAAATAAGACTAAGAATAAAAAAATATCATCTGGGAACCATGATTGTCTGTATTAAACAGCAGGACAATCTCTCATAATAGTCAAGATATTCCATCAAAAGCAAAAAATTGTTGTTGGCACCAGAGGAAAAGTCAACCTTTTATCCTTCTGTCTGAAAGGCCGACTTCATTAGGATTCAACACTACAGGTCCCCCATGAATTTGATTAAACGCATGATGGTTTACAGATACAAAAATGCCACATAGGAAAGTAGAAGACACCTGTGTTTAACAGGGTTGACTTAATCTTGAACCTTGATCCTACTCATATGTACTTATTCAGAATGGGCCACATGCAATAACAACTCAGACACATCTTGTACAGAAAACTGCACTGCAACTTCACAAATACACAGCATACATGATACTATGAAACATTGATGGAATTCATACTATACTAAGATGTTATAGATATTAAACAGTGCCATGCAAGGTCCCAGATATGTATGCAGTAACGCACTGTACAATACATGAAGAATTGAACCAGATGCTGTACCTGCTGTACAATGCCGACCATGACCTGGATGACAATCACCTAGAGGCAGAAGATGCCACAATTAACAAGCTACAGTGTTTCCATCTATAAAACCTAAGGTATAAGTTAATTCACCCATTACAAGGAGATTACTGGATTACTGTGTTCCAACCCTCCTAAACCACTTATTACTGCTTTAATTATTATTAAACTTGCCACATTGTTGTAATGTGGGATTTTTTTTTTTTTTTAGAAAGAGACTAGGTCCAAAAAATGGTCATCGTGTGTCTTTGGTGCACATCAGAGCTAATATCATCATTAAAAGTGCATTACATCTTTAATGATGATAGTTTGACAGTTAAGCTCACCATTTCCAGCAGCCTGTGCAGCAGCTTATTGATGCGGACCTTAGGAGTGCATGGGAAATCTCTCTGGTAGCACAGAGTGGGGGCAAAGAGGAAATAATACAGATCTGAGAAATCAAAGACAGAGTCATAGAGAACAAAATGTATGATCATAGGTTAATGGAAAGAAATCAGTATCACCTGAAGTATGACAAGCATTTTCACCTTGGTAAGTCAGATGCTCATTGTGGGCTTTTTGTGTGACACATCTATTCTGGTCTTTATCTAAAAACAGACATGCAGTAATCAGTTGTTTGGATTTGTTTCATTTTGTCTTAAAATGAAATTAGTAATGACACTTGTGGTGTTGGAGAAGTACCTGCATCAGCTAAACGTGCCTACCGATACCAGCAATTGGCTTCTTGGTATGAATAAAGCTTCATCCCTAGAACAATGTAAAACCAGAGGGAGAAGAGTGCTCCACCTGGTGGACAAAACAAGAGAAACATCCCCGCAAGGAGAATAAATTTAGGCTCCAAACTGAACATGGTTTCTGTTAGAGCTTTTTGAGGTACTGTCAGTATCTTTTTGAACTGTTTAGTTATTTATTCTGAAGCTTTTTCCGAAATGGTAAAGTTTCTAAAGATATCAAAAATTTGGGGCTTAATAATGAGGAAAGTGTTAACTGTAAAAAAGTTACACAAGGCATTTAGAATATTTCCCTTTGACAGAACAGTGCAGCTGTCATGTAGCTTAGCTGAAACAAGCATATACAAGAAAAACTGAACTAATGTGCATTAGATGTAAAGGTTTCAGTCTTGTACTAAATTTTTTGTTACTGTATCATAATATCCATATAAATATGATGTAAAGATGATGCATGTGTATATAGTTGTTACCTGTTGATGTTGTAGGCTCATATACAATGACTGCAGTAGGAAACAGCAGGAGCAACCCCAGATTTACCAGATGTAAATGATGAGCGTTGGTGGGGGACAGCATACACTCACAGACATGGACAGAACAGATGTGTTGACCTATTTAATGACAATCATTTTGACTTGACAAATCGTTTGACAGGCTACAGGTACAAGTGATATGATATGCTGAGAATTTAAGTTGTTGCTTGGTGCTGATGCATTTTATACTGTGAATCAGAGCATCCTTGATGCAAAATTAAAGAGAAAAAGAAAATGCACTCTCACCTTTTCCTGAGACCTCTCTAGGAGCAAAGCTGTAACGGCAAATACGTTGGCACCTGGAAGAAACACAGACATTTTGTTCATTCACAACAGGCTCAGTGTATTGTTACACTATTTGTTGCTGCAGCAAATTAGTCCCTTATAACAGCTCACTTTCTAAAGGTTATCTGATGTAGATGTCTTTTATCTTATGGCTGTTGGTATTTTTGCTGCAGTTTGGTCTAAAAGAGTTTCTCACCCACAGCGAGGATGACAGATGGTCAGTTGCAGTTGTCCTCGATGAGATGCTGAAAGACCTTTTTGACATCTATTAATAAGCCATGTCTGTCCAGAGGAGGAAAACAATGGCAAAAGTTTGAATAAAATGGCGTATATGGAAAATTTTACTATAATCTTTGTAAAACTATATGGTTTTACAAAAACAAAAAGGAAAATTTTCACTCAAGGACCACTTACCAGCTGTTTCCAGAGCTTTTGAGCATATATAACAGTCCTCATTAGTGGATGGAGTTAGTCTTGAATTTTTTGGTAAAACTCCACTTCTGCGGCTTCATCTGCTCATAAAGACTGAGTAATGGTTGAATGCTCCACAGCAGTCTAGTAAGTAGACCTTGAGGTAAGATTTTTTTTTGAATGTCATTAGTTTTGTGAGTATTTGGTCATAAACTGAAAATTTGACCGGGTGATGGTGTTAGATTATAAGTCATGGGGTCATTGGGATTCATCCTATAGGAACAAGGGATGTATAAAATTTTATGGCAATCTGTCAAACAGTAAGAAAATTTAAATTTGGACTAAAGAGGGTGGGGGTTTTAATGAGGGCTGAAAGGCAAAAAAACTGTAAGCTGGGTGCAGTTTTTAATTCTAATTATAGTTGTGGACAAACATAATAAACACGTACCTGCTTTTTTATAGTAATGTGTGCACATGAATATCAGGGGACCCTTTTTAACATCTCAAATCCCATTAGAAGTCAGTATCAAACGATATCCTAATTGCACTTACACATTCACGAGGAAGTGAAACTTATCAAAAATCGACACTCAATCTAAGTAGAAAAAGTGTAGTAGATAAGAGCTTTGGCTATGGATAGAGTATCTGCATGCATTTATACTCACTGTATGAAATTCTCCAAGAACAAGTGAGCATGAGTTAGGACCTGAACAACAGAATAACACACATTCAGAGTGTCAGTCAATGGGTCCAAATTCAAAGGTATTCTTCTTAAATTGAAAGCACATGTTGGGCATCACGTTAAAAACTAAAAATATATTTCCAATTTTATCCACAAAACAAAAAGATGAAATGACTGACCAAGAGAATGATGATCCAGTTGAGGATGCCTCTGTATCTGGTGAAGCTGCTGTTGGAGCTCAGCAAAGAGTCTTGGACACTGTGGCAACTGGACAGAGGGACTTGTTTGAGTCATCATTATGTGTGAGATTTTTGTTTTACTTGTGTTGTCATATGTGCCAATTCTGGTGTGACTGCACCTTTAATGACCTTTGATCAGATATTCCCCTGTAAATGCCTGTTTCTAGCCAATTACCTGCAGCACATACAAGTTTAGTTGATAAACATTTGGACAGTGACAAAACTTTTGCAATTTTGCCTCAGTACACAAGCACAATAGATTTGAAATCAACATATCAAGATATAATTGAAGTGTAGACTTTCAGCTTTAGTTCAAGGGATTTCACAAAAATATCTGTTTAGGAATTAAGGCTATTTTATACAGTCCCTCATTTCAGTCTCATGCCCAGGTTTGGCCTTTTCCCTCATTATGTCATGACATTAAAACCTTAGTAATAACTCAACAATATAATACACATATAATAGTATTACATTACATTTTTCACATTGATTACTTTGAATTTTCATACTTTAAGTACATTTTGTTAATAAGACTCATAAATTCTACACTAGTAACATTTTAATGCAAGATTTTTACTTTAGAACTTTTACAGTGTAGTGTAGCTACTTTTACTTAAGTTAAAAGATCTGAACACTTCCTCCACTAATGAAGTCTTATAACTGCCAGCTAATAGCTACAGCATGAACAAGTGATAGAGACGGCAGAGAGAGCTTACCAGAGCAGGGATGCATAGGGATGCTCTTGTTCCCTGGGGGGATCAGAGGCCAGAATGGGAGCGCTGTCATAGAGTTCTGCGCTGTGTTCCTCAACTGAGGAAGAGGAGCAGACAGAGGCTAATCTCTTCCTCATCACAGCCATCTCTGAGTCTGAGGTTTCACCTATAGGGGAAAGTTGATCAGAGGTGGTTGAAAATATGTTAGGAAAAACAAAAATGGGCTTATAGCACGTAAAATAAGTATTGAACACGTCACAATTTTTCTCAGTAAATATATTTCTAATGGGGCTATTGTAATGAAATTTTCACCAAATGTCAGCAACAACCCACATCCACACATGAAAAAGAAATCAAAGCATAGATGTCAATAAATTATGTGCAATAATGTGAAATGACACAGGGAAAAAGTATTGAACACATGAAGAAAGGGAGATGCAAAATGGCATTAAAGCCAAGACACCAGCTGAAATCTATCAGTGATTAGAAAACAATCCTTCCCCTTGTCAGTGCAAATCAATATCAGCTGGTTCAGTCCCAACTGATGGTCTATAAAAAGGTGTCTCACTACCAAGGTGTAACAAAAGAAACATCTCGTGATGGGTAAAAGCAAAGAGCTCTCTCAAAACCTTCGCAACCTTATTGCGAAACATACTGATGCCAGTGGTTACAGAAGGATTTCTAAACTTTTGAATGTTTCAGTGAGCACTACATGCATGTTTAGCATAAAATGGGGGATTATACATTTTATTTCTGACATTTCCTGTAATTTTTCATATTGTATGTAATGTGTAACCATTACCATCCTTGAAACAGTGATCTATGGTGCTTAAGAATGAGATCAGATCAGTGGGTCATTTCCATGAAGGCAGTACCTTCATAGATATCAGATATTTTAGGCGACATCCTGTCCTTTTACATGGAGAACGATTCTAATCAAATTATTTTAATAATGTAACCAGCTTAACAGAAATACATGACTTAGAAAATCCAGATTCCAATGGGTAAACTCGGCATGCATCAATTCGGTATCAAACAATACGTTATTAGTTTAACTAAAAATTACATTTCGGAGTTGGTACGTCTGTTATTCCAGCGACCATCTCCCGTCATGTGTTGTAGTGGGCGGTATCCTGTGAAATGTATAAAAGTTGAGGCTTTTATTGATTTTTATTAGTGCTTAGCAGAATATATATATATGCCGAATTAAACAAATGCTTAAAATTATTCAGTAGCCGTAATGTGTGATTTCAATATGTATTATATTTGCTGCTAATAAATTAAACTTTAAATTGCCAGAAATCTGAATGAAGATCGGTTTGAACTCTTCTAACATCAGAAGACGACTTACCTTGTGCTTCCTGCAAAAACACAGCATCCTCTCCGGCAGGTTGACGGTGAGTCCCACGACGTCCCCAGCTCATAGTCAGCGGGACACGAGTCCACCGTCAGCGGCTGTCTTCACGGCGGACTCCGTCCGTCACGTCCTCGGTGTCGCACGCTGCGCCCGCTGCGAGGCCTCCTGAAAACATTGAAAATAAAAGCCGCCCCGAGGAAAACGTGACCAAAATGCAACGTCTTTCCGAATTTCTTTTGGCGCATTACTTATTGGAGTCTATAAATTTTCAATGATGTTTTTTTTTTTTAATAATCACTTTAATCTCTAAGTGTTTGTTCCGCATTTTAGTTTACATATTGCATGCCAAGGCTGCTTAACGAATTAATTTCAGTAGAACTGTTCTACACACCCTTAAAAATTAGACTTCGTCTAAGTCGAATTTAAATTGTATAGTTCTCTTAATAACAAAGCAAAAAAAATGAGCAACTACTTAGTTTTCTATCTAATAATTTATGAAAATCACTAATTACAAGATGCTCTCCTTCAGATATTATTCCACACTCCTCCATCCACAAAGTAAATTGAATTTGATGCCTGAGTGGCATCTAAAAGTTTAGGAAAAGTCAGCATTGTACAAGTGTCAATCAGGCTACCCCCCCCCCCAAAAAAAAAAAAAAACGCAAAAGAAATCTTTTTTTTAAGAGTTTAGTTTCACGTGTGCTTGACATTACATATCCCTCTGTTCTTGTGCAAAATCCTAGAAAGTCCATAAGAGGAGCAGGTCCCAGTTCATCCACCAAAAAGCCTGCAACTAGGGTTGGATAACTTCTTTGTTTACAACTTTGGGCTTAATTGCAGACCACCAAAAAAAATCAAATACTTAAAACGTTGGACAAAAAAAATGTTAATTCTGTTTTGAAAAATCACCAAATCACTAAGACTTGAGCTTTCTTTAAAAATCCCTATGAGGTTATTTTTAATGCCTGGTTTATTTTTTCCCCCCCTTTTTTCATGTATTTGAATGTTTACAGTATGCGCATATAAATTAAAAGTAATCTTAAACCCACTGAGAAATTACAATTAAGGCACGAAACCATGTTCTTCAAAAACAGATTTATTTAAAAGGGACATTTAACAAAATAAGACTGTTACACTGATAACAACGAAACAAAATTTGTATCATTCTGAGACAAACCCCCTCCCACACACTGACCTTGCATTGCACACATTAGCACAGCCACTTCATGTTACAATCAGTGCTGGTGCTGGAACAACCCATGAATTCCATAAACAATGTTGGGAAGTGTACCATGCGACCTTAGCAGTGATCTTAAAATAAGCCCTTGGACAAATACAAAGCTGTGAGAAGACGAGTATTGGTCTTTCAGTGAGATGCTGTCAATTGATGGTGAGTACATCGCTCTGGATCTCATGGCTCAGTTGGGTCTGGAGGTCACTCAGCTTCTTCTTGAGGACGGCCAGCGCTGACATGACGATGGTCTCCGGCCGCAGAGAGCCACACGACTCCACATTGTAAAAGAACCTGTGAGGGGGAAATGAGGCATGGATAAGTCGTGGTGTAGTCCTGACATTTACTTATTGATGCACCGCTACAAAATTTGTCTCACAACATGTAAAGAAAATTCTCTCCTCACCTTTCTGGTTTTCCATTGGGATCGTAGGGAGCCTGAACCTCGTCCTCCTCAATTTCTGAATATTCACTCTTTGGCCTAGAAATCAGAGTGATGTCACTTTAATGAGGGTATATGCACACGCGATTTGTTTTGGGTTATCATTCGATGTTACACATTTAAACATTGCGGTGAGCAAAACTAGAATAAATAACGCACCACTCCTCAGGTCGTGGGTAGACTGTGTGCCTCAGTGCGTTGTCTGGATCATACTCGAAGGACACCCCCGCTGTTGGGTTCCACTTGGCGTGCTCCTTTCCAAAGCCTTTCTTTGCGTATGCCCTTAACCGCAGTTCCTGACCTTTACGAAGCTTAACTAGCAAAATGTCTGTGTTGTGTCAGTTAATGACAAAGCAGAGAGAGCAAGCACAAGGTAAATGTTTAAAATGTCAGATTAAATGATGAAAAAAATCCCAACAATAATTAGGCAAAGACAAAGCCCTCAACAGCCAGTGTTTATCCCTCAGGACAACTTAAAACTTACCATCTTGTTCAACATAGTCATTGGGATCGTTGTCTCGACTCCTAGAAGTCACCTGGAAAGTCACAATAAAATCCTCTCAGCTCTTTCTTCAGCTTCCATGTAATGACGTCACTAAATGTAGAAAAGACTCACCGGGATGACTCTGGGGTTGTTGGACAAAAGGTCACGTGAGGTGACATGACGCGTCTGATCTTCAGTACATCGCACATCCAGGGTCAGCTCAACAGAACACTCTGGACAAAAATCATCACAGGTGCAATCCTGCAGGAGGTGCAGATACAGGCAGATACAAAGGGAAATGATATCTGTCCTTCAGTAAACACCTGTACAAGCAGAACAAACTTTGTGGGAATTTTGGTGTAATAAAGTATAATATACCATTTTTATACCCAATATTAAACTAGGGTTTGGAGCTACGATTAGAAAATAAATAATAATTACAAAATCTAGAGGAGTCTCTGCCAGCAATGAATGTCTGCTTAAGAACAGCAAACTCAAGATAAACAAGAGATCAAGATGAATGATATTAGGAAAATCCCAGGAAACAATTATAATCCTAGACAAACTGAAAAATTATACTAGTATGGGTGCTTTTTAGGCTCTTTATAAAGAATGTATGATACAAAATACATACAACATAAAAAGGAAGATGCAAAACAGGAACCAAGAACAAGAGAAATTATAGACAAGTTTACTGAAAGAGGTAAAAGCCAGTTATATTAAGGCAGACCTTGTGTCTATAAAACACTGTAAGAAAGGATTTAATGAAGGAACTGAAGATCACTAGTAATCAGACTAGAAGACCTACTGGCAAATCCCAATTATCTGTAGTCTTGGATTGAGTGTAACATATGTTTCAATACCAGCAGTGATCCATTATTAATAGAGTTGTGTTTAAGGGATACTGTGACTCCTCATTAACAATTTTTACAAGAATACTTACCCTAGAATACTGCATCTTGTCCACAATGTCATCGCTTGTGAGGGGTATGAGACCTGACAAAACAGGACAAAAGTCACCTTCACATGTATCAGACCCCTGCTGTTCTTTAAAAAAAAAAAAATCAAATTACTATCATCTGGATCATTGGTGGCTCATCACAAATACTGTGACACCTACCAACTCTGTGCGCAATGAACTCATCATGCAGTACTGATGAATTGGCATCGATCTGAATCCAGTCAATCGCTGTAAAAAGAGTAATGCAAGTTCAAGTTATTCATTTAGATTGTTTGTGCCATGTAACTAATGGTAGATGGTACTATGCAGAATTTCCTAGTGTTCCAATGATGCTGATGCAGTCACACTACTCTCCAAGATCATCTGAACTCTCTTCACCTTTACTTGTTTTGTCACAGTCATGTAACATCAAATATCAATGTACTTCAGGGCGTTTGCAGGATATTATATAATACATACAGGTGAATGATATACATTTGTATCTATTAGGAATTGACTGATTATCATAGCTTTTTTTTTTTCAATCCCATGGCTGACAAATTAATTTCAAAATTTGCTACTTTGGCTCTGATGCAGCAACCTCTTGCTGTTTTTCTCAAACAATGTCATAATCAATAATCAATAACCTATCGGCGCTGAAGGCTCCAATTACATAGACAGGCACAGAGAGACATGTTTGCAGACTGGAGCAGGTCCGGTGAGCAAGGGGAGCTATGTGTCAAACGTAAGCAGCAGATATTGCAGAGGCTGCAAAGAAATGTCACACACTTATTCACATTATTATGATTGTTTTTCTCTTCACTTGCATGGTCGCCTATTTACTCCTCATGTTGACAGACAACTCCACCTCAATCTAATTGGCAGCTCTCAGATATGTTTTCTACAATATTTTTAATTTATGATGTTGTTTACATGCAATGAAAACTTTTTGTGTCAAAAGCCTAAAAAATACTGTATTATCATTGGCTCTTAACAAAAAATGTGAAAAGTAAATCTAGCAATACAGGAAGTTACTTTACCTATGGTGGGAACTTCTGACATAAAGACACGGCGAAGAGAATTTGCAACCCTGAAAAGGAGAAAGACAGATGCTTTTAGATGTGAACAAAACTTGCACTTAACTGACAATGTTTCCAACTAGGATAATTAAAAACAACACTAGAATAAAGAGGCTAGTCTTGAATTCTAATTAAGAGTACATTAACAGAGGGTACAAATGTTTTTGAATAGAAAGACGATTTCCTCGAGCTTTGCCACTGTACTTGATAATCCAAAAGTAAAATTACCAAGCTTTTGAAAATTGATGCATTTTGAAAAGATTTTTGAGCTTAAGAAATTGGAGTCATCAGTAAATCTGCCTTAATCCGCCCGTTGGTTGGGTTTATATTTATGCTAACAACCAAGGTGCGTCGACAAACATTTCAGGTACGTGAATGAGTCCGCCCTACATACACAGCTAACTTTTCGCTGCAGTTATTTCACTTGTAAAGTCTCATTTCATCGGTGTGTTTTGGTGCTGAAGAGAATAATGGCTGCTGTTTGCCGCCCACACTCTTTGAATGAACAAGGAAGTAAATACTCACGCCAAGTCGGTGTTCTCGATGACAAACTTCACATTTTCGTCCGTCAGCTCCGTGATTTTTACAGTCGGCTGGTTAGCATACGGCATGTTTGGGTTAAACGAGTCTAAAACCTTGTGAACTCGTTCACACGCTCCGCTAACACTGCTTCGGATTGAAGGCCTCCACGGAAGTGTTTACTGTGCGCTGATTGGCCAGGCCGCGTAAAGCCCGCCCTCCTCTTCTTCTTCGTCTTCTTCTTCTTCTTCTTCCTGTTCTCCGTCTTCTTCTTGGTCTTTATTTGACGAAGTGCGACGGGACGGAGCGTCACCTCCTCCCGCTACTGTGCTGCGGAGCCCTGATATCTTGGGGATAAGTCAAGAGATATTTTTAAAAAATGAATTCCTGACTTCCAAGCGGAGACTGTTTTGAAATGCATGTGTTTTATCCGTCTTTGTTCCAATTGAATTCAAGTGTCTTACATTGACATATTTTAGGGGAAAACTTGCGCCACGTGTTCCACAGACTCTACATCTCTTTGTTGGTAGACGTTACAGTTTGGATGCTAATCAGTGAGATAGCATGATGGATTTAGTTCGTGTGACCCGGTCCAGTTCTCGTCTCTACCTCCTTGTTGCCCTCCCCGGGTGGCGGAGACCCGCCCTGCCCCACCTCTGATCGGGACTGACCCAGTGCACCTGCCCAACCAGCCAGTGAGGCGTGTCTTCGCCCACCTCCGGTGGGAGATGGAATTGTGCCTCCTCTGTCCTACTTTTGCGGCTTGTCTTCTCCAGTCGACTTGTTGAGGACACACATCTGATCAGTGACTGGTCTCAGGGGGACGGAGGCGGCCTTTATTTAATGTCCGGGCCATAGATGCCTGGGAATTCTTTTTCAAAATAAAAGCGTCCGTTTTGTAAAGATATTGCATATTTCTCCCGATGGGAAAATTTGATTTGGACACTCCAAGGCCCCTGTGTGTAGAATTTAACGTAGTTTATTTCAAACTAATCTAATGGTGCATATTGTTATTAGATAATCCCAGTGAAGGGTTTGAATTATAGTGACTTCTAAATGCAAAACATTACTCCTAACTTGTGTTTGCCTGAATTAAAACTTTACATTGGATGACTCATTTCATTTTAATCAGATAATTAAAGACAAATGAAATTGTCACATATACAATAATAGCTACTTCATTGAAGTCTTTATTGATCCAACAACAAAATGAAATTCTTGTGTCCTTTTATACAAGGAGAAAAAAAAATGCTGTGAACATTTGGTGAAATCTTCCACAGTGAAACAAAACCAGACAAAGCCGCTGGTCCTGCAGGAGAAGAGACCTATGGCCTTTGACAAATGATAGCTTTCTCTTGCTGAATAAAACTCACAATCCAATACTTGCAGTCATTTCACACAGTTAATCAGAAATGGGAGCAAAAAGACAATAAATTGATCTTCAGCCCACGACACAATCTAGATGTTCTGTCAGGATCAGTGTGACTGTGAGGTGTTTCAACATCATCGCTTCTGGTTCATTCCTGTCAGGTTCTTCAGCTGTAAAACCAAAGTAGTGCATGAGCCACATCTTTATTAATACATCTAAAATCTTTTTACATATTTTTTAAACAATTAAAATTTTGTAAAATGTAAAGCCGTTGCAGTTTTGCTCTGTTAAAACACGATGAATGTATAAATCAGTATAAATAAATCTTCATGCATGATTAAATTACTTATATTATCACTAGGAAAGGTTTCAAATTTAGAGCACAGATTACCGGGACGGACTTATAGGTTTAAAAATAGAGTGTACGATTGTTAAAGTGAATGAAGATTTTTGAAAAGAAGAATGCATTATAATGATGAACAAGATCACTGAGGTGAATACTTACTGTTACAGCAGCTCCCACTAGCCCCTGCACAACTGCTTCACCAGTCGACTGCACCTAAAGAACAAAGTGGAAAACACAAATTACAACATATGATTGAAGAACTGGGTCATATGATTGAAGAACTGGGTCAAATAACATCTAAAGACATCAAATTATTTTTCACTCGCTACCTGCACACTACCTGTTTGGCGGTGGTAGCCATGTTGACTACATCCTGAATGCGGTTTTCAAGGAAGTTCCAGGTATCCTGGAAGTCTGGAGAGGAATCCTGGACCATCACCAGCTCTGTGGTGTTATAGATGCCTGTCAATGCTGCACGTTTTGTGTACCAGTTCATCTATATAAGAAGGTACTTATGGTAAGCTTCTGAAAGAGGCAAGGTGATATATATTTCTGCTGCAGATTTCATTACAAGAAGATTAAATGTACTCGATATTAAAATGCATTCAATTAGTAGCCTATACAGATGAGTGCACTAGATGAAATTCAATAAAGTGCAACGGCAACTAGGGAAAAGAGGAAAAAGATTATAGACAAATAACTTCAAACTCTGAAATGTTCCCACATCTTTTAGAAAGAATATAGTGTATTAAGGAAGGGACATCAATTGAAAGCACAGGACAGGAAAACAGGACAGAGAAGCTAAAGAGAGAGGACAATGTGTTCCAGCAGGCACACAGTGTTTTTCAGTGAAGGTAAATCAGGCTAACTTGAAAACTTTTGCTGCAGTTACATTCATTTTTTATCTTTTTCCTTTTCTTCAACATGTCAAGATTAAAAACATCTTGAGTCTGACATAGCTACAGATGTGTACAGTTCTGGAAAGATTTCCTTTTTCACCGTTACACAAGGAACATGTAGTCACAATAGTATATAAAAATAGCATATTACTAGCATAAAGAACCGTTGCAATACAGCGGTTTCACTTAACTTTAAAAAATTTGCTAAATGTATTTCTTCACATGAGCCTTCATGGTACCACCAGCACTTTTCTATTTCAGTTCTGCTTTATGAATTGATAACTGCAACTCTGATGACACTTGAAGAAGGAACAGTTATCCATCCTACTATACACATTCATACTACCAAATTACTGTCCATATGCACAACCTGGATTTGCCAGTGTTGTCCAATAACCATTAGTTTTCTTTTGAATGATTTTTGAGTCTGCACAATTTCTGAAATCTATTTCAATAAAAAGTGTGTCAGGAGAAAGAGACAGAAATCAAACAAAGTAGTTTTTTCTGTGTTACTGTAAATATCTGTGACTTTTCTTTATATTAAACCCTTTCCTCATTAAAATATGGCAGATAACAGGGTTATAATTTTTCCAAATACAAGCAATTAAAATATGGCAGTTAATTATTCACTTTTGGCACATTCAGCAGATGTCACTTTGACATCCACTTCTGATGTTACTATCAGGCTGTAAAGGAAGTAAGATTATGTATGGGACCATTTATGATCAGGTATCTGAATATAAGGCAATAATATATTAGAATGAGGTGAAGAAAAATTTGAAAATCCATTATTTCCCTATGTTAAAACATTTCGGTGTGCATTATCACACTTAAACCAACTGTAAATCATCACTACATCTTTTAAACTTCTTCTGGCCAATATCGTGAGAGTACATGGTGTCATTCCTTGATGGTTTGAATTCATCACTAGTTTTTGCACTGGTTACTGCCTAATATAGACTGGATGCTTATTTACAACAATGATTTTACTGTTGATTCAGACAACGATGAAACCTACACATACAAATACAGGATAAGTAATTTCAATCACATAACCAGGGACAGAGACAAAGGTTGGTAGGGGGAGGGCAAGTAACCTGGACAGTGGCAGGCCGGATACTGTGGGGGTGGTGATGAAAGGGGGACAGGAAGGTATGAGCAGAAGAAGAAGGGGATCGAAGGTGATAGGATCCACTCACGTCTGTGGATCGGTCTCCAGCATAGTACCAGATGTCATCCACCAGGGTGGAGAGGTGCTTCAGGCTGTCTGGGATGTTGTGAGGAAGGAGCAAGATGCTCATTGCCTGAGGACATGGACACAATGTTGAGGATCAAATGTGGTTTCTGCTTCAGCCCTGAAGGGGTCATTACTGCTGTGAATCATCATAATGCACACTATACCTGTGGCCATGTGTCAATGTAGGGGATGTACATCCTCAGTCTGGTTTCTACAGCATCTCTTAGAAAGTCAGCAGTTTTCTTTGGTCTAAAACACAGGTTTCAAAGCTAAAAGCTGAACTGTGCAATTTCCTGTTTGGAGCTCAAAAGTAAAAGTTTTTTTAGAACCTAGAAAAACAGCAGATTGTAAATGACCAACATTAGGCAGGTGGGTGACATGAAAAAAGACAATGCCTTTTTGTGAAATTCAAGAAACCTAAGTGTTGGTATCAATAAAATCATCTAAGTTATTTATTCCTAAATGCCTGAGCTCAGGCTGTAAAAAATTAAGAGAAATATATTTGGACAGTAGAATTGGACTACAAGCATGTGTGTGTTTTTATGTGTGTGTCTGTGTGTGTGTGTTTATGTGTGTGTGTCCGTACTCAGCCTGGCCCAGCTGAACCTGCTTGTGTTGTTCAGCCAGGATCTCGGTCAGCTGTGAGTTGCACTGGGTGATGAAATGTAGGACCAGGTCTCCAGCTCCATTATGGAACAAACCAGTTGAAGCAGAGGACAGGCCGAGTGTCTGATGCCAATAAATAACAACCACAACATGCGCACGCACGCACATATGCACATGCAAACACGCGCGCACACACACACACGCACACACACACACACACACACACACACACACACACACACACACACACACACACACACACACACACACACACACACACTTTGTAATCTATATTCACATGTATTTTTTTATAGTTGAATTTTAGTTAGTTGAAGTGATCCAGAAGATTTTTTAGGTCTTTATTCTGGTTGTATCATAAACCTACAGCAAAGCTCTATGGCCAGACTGGGGAAGCTGCAGTTCAACATTGACACTTGAAACCCATTAGCCTCCAGGTCAACTCACATGATAAAGTTCAGATATGTTCGTAGATTTCAAATATCTATTCCTTCTTGAATGATGCATTCACCTCCCATAAATAAATTTTAAAAAAAGGACCTCTTATTTCTACATCTTTGAGGTGGTCATGTGTTTATTGTGGTTAGTTGAGGTTACTTGCTTTGTACATTTGTGCATTTTTCCACCTATATTTACACAATCCAAGACACATATATGATGATGATGACAGGCCCGTATTGAGTAACAACAGAAATCTTGTAAATTCATTCCATGCCACGCTGTGGGAGATGGATATAATATAAACTTGGTTTCAGTTTGTGTCAGACTGTAAAATATAATTATCCAATCATATCATATTGTGTAATGAAAGACTGATGAATTGTGGTGCTACAGTGCACAGTGGAAAAAAAATAGATGCCAGCGGACATACGTCATCAACTAGTGTCATCCTTCTGCACAGCTCTCATGTTCCTTAAATGCAGCAAAACAAATGAGGATATCACAGAAAGCAGAGTTTTGCTAAATGAGCTTGAGATTAGTAAGTTAACTGCTAAACCTTTATGGGATTGAAGGGCTCTCCATCTGCCATGTTGTGAATGATTGGTTTGAAAATGTATTTTGTAGCAGTAGTCACATAATACAGTTTTGCTCCCTACATTTTTGACAGTTTCAGGCTGTCTCTGGTTGCCAGAGCTCTGAATCAGCTGTACAAGTACTGTCCGAGACAATGTTTTTTTTTTTTTTAAATTGACATCTAAAGTTTTCTCCACATTTCTCTCTAGGTTTTAAAGTTTTGTCGAAGACAGCCCAAAATTGCACAGTATGTGGGGCCCCTAAGTCAGATAAGGTACATGAGAACCAATGAAATCCCTTTACACGATTGCTAAAATTACACTGAAGCATTTTTCTGAAAGAATATCTGGTAAATGTCCACTAACAGAATACTTATATCACATGTGATGTGATGTGGACATAGCGTGTTATGTTTAAGTGCCCTAACTGCTGGCTATGTTTGTTCGAAAAGCTACAGTCTCTATTCAACAGCAGCTCACCTCAGCTCCAGCAGCGATGGCTTCTATGGACCAGCCGTGCTGCGGGATGAACTGCAGAGCAGCTGTCAGGATTCTAGCTTGAAGCTGCTCCTCCGTTTCATACTCTTCATTCTGCTCTCCGCTCTGGTCCTGGTAACTTAACAAAGGCAGACAAACAGTGATGTTTCAGCATACACATCGCATAGAGAAGGAGAGCAAACATGACATGAGTTGAGGTCAGTAGTAGCTCTATGCATCAGGAAGCTACTGTTTAAACTTCAGTATCTGGAACTTATAACACTTCTACAGTGATGTCTGTAAACTGTACACAACAAACTCATACTAATATTTATCATATTAGAAATATGTTGGCTTGAGACATTTGTATCAACTCGCCTGGTGTTTGGCCTTGAAGCCTCGTCTGCTGCTGGCTCAGATGCTGGGTCTCCCTGTGAGGCTGCCTCTGTATCCTGTTCGGTAGAGTGAGCCTGGTAGTGCTGATGGTAGGTTGTAGATGAGGAGGAGGGGGGTTTGTCCGATTTGGATTGATCCTGAAGCCTCAAGGCTGCACAGTGGAAGCCTCGTCTCTGGCTGGCACACTGGAGGTTTTTCGCTGTTGGTGCAACCACCACTGGACAGGGGATCATTTTGTTAGCTTCTAAGAGTTCAGCTCTGAGAGAACCTAACTCCATAAGGAAATCTTACATTTATATTTAAACTCAAGCTCAACAACACACATTTATATCCATGGAGAAAAATATTGGGATTTACATAGAAAAGTTAAAGATATATTGGTGTCCACAACTGTTCATTGAACTACCAATATTACATAACTTTCAGATATCCCATACACATTTCTACTGTTAGTTTTGACCACACTTCTTTGGAAAATTGCTCCAGTTCTCAGTTTTGAAGAAAGCCCTCCGCTTACTGCTATTTGAAAATCTCTCCAAAGGAGTTGATTGATTTAGACTAACCACAGACTTGTGGAAGAACCGGAAGTGGCTGAAGACATTTCACCCCTCATCAACATGGCTTCATCAGTCCTGTGGATTTAGACTAATTTGTGAACCCCTTTCATTGAGTTCATGCAACTGATGCAAGTTTAAACTGTTGGTGTTGAAGCTTGTGTGAATCCAATTGGCTCATTCTCAAGCACTTATAAAATTGTTCACTGTAATCTCTCATCAGCTTTTCTCCTGCAGCCATGTGCCTCAAATATCAGAATAACTTGGAGTGTGGAATGTTTAAGAGTTAAAAAACAAACTACAGGGAGTCAAGTTATTTCTTACAACTGGAAGGTGCTGATAACATTGTTCTGTTCACTGTATGTTTCACATGTGACATGAGATCAAATTTTGTTTTTCTGTCAGCTTTTTTGTCTGCTCCACTGCAAACAGAATTAGTAAGTAAATGTCAAAGTACTTTTAAATTCAGGAAGAGATTTTGCATTATAGCTAAATGTGCAAAGGTACCAGTCCCCGAGATGTACCAGTGTCTGTATGTACTAGAAAATTACTTCACTGTCTTTTTCAGTTGATGAATATGAAGTTTGGCAGAACTGTGGTAGTTATAATCCTTAACCACTGAAATGTAACTGGGAACGCTGTATGATTAGATTCCACAGACTGTGCCCAAGATGAAAGAGCAGCTTCTTATGATTCTGTGCACAGTTCAACAACACGACAGGCTACATCCTACAAAATGATCATAGAGTTGAATCAGCAAAAATTCAATAAAAAAATGAACATCGTAATCGTCACGAAGGGGGATTTAATGCAGGACTGCTGTATTAGACCCTACTAGTTTTAGCTAAATGCAACTGATAAACTGACAGTTGAGTGAGCTGTATATAGCCGCTTTAGGAGAAACATACTTGGGCAGGTTGCATAACCAGAGCGCAAACGCCCCCCAGTTGCAGGAACTTGTTTACCAGGCGACTCACGCTCAAATATTAAGGTCAGCAACATCCTAGCACCATGGAAACCGGCAATGACCCGCTGTTTAAGGTGTTTATAATAAGGTGTATAATAAGGTGTTTTAAAGCCACGGCCGACAAACAGCCGCCTGACAATGTCCTCCATGACCACCTTCTACGACAAGCACGGACAGCTACCGTCAACAGCGGCTCGTATCGACGTCAACAAACTACCGCCGAGACAACTGTCGGTACATGACTAATTTGTCATTCTGCTCATTATTGACGTGAGATCCCGTCCGAGGCCCGTCTTACCGCCGCCCAGCCCCCGCAGCGCCCTTCCTGCCCTTCCTGCCCTCAGGCCTCTCAGCAGCGCCGCCATGTCGAGCTGCACTCCAGGGGTTCGGACACTGCTACGTCACTGTAGCGCGACTCGGTTGAGTAATCAAGCTACTTAGATTTAGGCCGAAAACCCACGTAACGTGACGTAAATCCAAAAAGCACAAAACACATTTTCTATAAGCGCAAATGCAAAGAACAAGACAGTAATGCCGGAGTGCGCAGTTTTTCTTGTGTCAAACGACTTCATATTATTCCTGAGCTATACATGTTTGTTATGTTTACCGGATACACGAATAACCAACGTGTTTTATTTTGAAAATTGAAACCGGAAACATTTTGACACTAGCTAACTTGACATTTTAACTGCCGCCAAGCTAGCAGGTAGGTCACTGAGTACGTTCGACTAAAGATCTGATTCACTTAAGAATTATGGCCACTAGAAGCCTTTAACAGCAATCATACGGGAATATAAGTATATTTTGTTTGGGTGTAGTCGAGACCCGGACTCTCGCTTTGTTAACAACGTGCTAAAGCAGGTGATAAGGGCCGGTGTCTCCTGCGTCACGCTGTTTGCTTGATATAACGACAGCTAACTTTGTTTTTCAACTCTAACAGTCCGATAACAACCAGATAGTCAGGTGAACTCTTTCAACTACACCAAGACTTACATGTGTATTAATAACTAACATTTTGGTGATAGCCTGTTCAGAGAAAACATTCGAGACCATTCTTCAGTTTTCAGGTTTTGGCTTAGAATAACTGTTTTTGTTATCATGGGCTATCTGCGAGTTTTGGCGTATTTAAGGTAATAATGTAATATTGCTAGGGTCATATCTAGGCTTTTCATTTGAGTGACTTCTGCTCTCCTAGAAACTATCTTAGCCTAAAGTCGTGGCAGAAATAATCCTGTATCTTCTGGTCCTGACGTCCAGTGATTTTCGTGTATTTTATGGCACTTTAGAGCTGTTAGAATATCACAACAGTCACATTATAAGCGCGCATTACAACAACGTCTGAGAACCTTTACTTTCCCCAGGAAACCATGGCAGACCTCGGCATCAAAGCAGGAGACAAGGTGCTGTTGGTTTGGGCCCAGCCCTCAGCACCAGCGGCCCTGAAACAGTATGCAGAAGAACTGGGTGCCGCTGTTGGAGCGGACGGCAAAGTGTCAGTAGAGAACATGGAGAGGCTGTTGCTGTGTGAGTGACTTCTAGCTTGACTTTAAATTGCTTCTATGAAACAGTAACACCGGCTTTACTGGTGTTTACTGACTCACTAAGCATGGCTGCAGCTGAGTGCTTATCACCACAGATATCAGACACAGAGTCCGTGCCTCATCCTCTTATTAAAAATAAACTTCTGATGTGGGCATGTACACCATTATACACAGGAAGGCATGAGTCAAAAGTCAGGAGTGAAATTTTCTTTCTTTCCCTCCCTTCAGCCTCCCATTCAGCATCCACCTTTGACTGGGTACTCTCTTGCCTTCTGGCTGACAGCTCCTCCGTCCACAGTTCAGAGACTCTAGCCGAGGTTGCCAGAGTGCTCAAACCCGGTGGGAGGCTAGTTCTAGATGAACCAGTTACTGGTGAGAAAAAAAACGTGTTGCTATGTTATTATAAATTCTTTTACACATTTAGATGGCAGAAATAAAGTTGAAAGTCATGATGACCATTCTTCAGAAGGAAATAGCTTTTAATGTGCATTATTTTATTGGAAGTTGAAGTCTCTTAGTCAGGCAGGATTTTTTGAAGTCACCATAATATAACGAAGTTTATTGGAAATGCTACATAAGCTTTCCTGTGTGCGTTACTGTGTGTTGGGTTTGTTTCTTTCTCTGTCCCAGGAGCTTCGACGCAGGTGAGGTCTGCTGAGAAGCTGATGTCAGCTCTGAAGTTGTCGGGCTTCATGTCGGTGACAGAGGTCAGTCAGTGTGGATCCATCATGGTTTTGTAGGATAAAATATGCTCACACATAAAGGGTTTTAAACTAAATCATCCTTATGTGTCTTAGTATTTGATTATTTTCTGAAAATGTTTCCTGCAATTACATTGCACAATAGGGATGTGTTGCACTTATCAAACCACAGTGTTCACTACAGGAAAGAATCCCGGAAACATAATCCTGGGGTTGACCCCATAAAATAAATATAAATCTGATATAAATCTTGTATTGATAAAAATCAGGACCAGTTAAATTCTATTGTAGAATGTCTCCTTTTTTGACCTGTTGACAATCTAGGTCAGTAAAACAGAACTGAGTCTACAGGCAATAAGCTCCCTCAGAACGGCCACTGGTTACCAAGGAAACACCCTGTCTAGAGTCCGCATATCTGCTTCCAAACCCAACTATGAGGTGGGATCATCCAGCCAGATTAAACTGTCATTTGGGAAAAAGACACCCAAGCCAGGTGAGTTTTATAAGTGTAGTTTTCTTTTACTTCTAATAGTATTTTTGTGCACAAGTGCTAAGTTCAAGGAGATCCTCGTGCATCTTCTGGGAGGTTTTTTCCTTTTTTATGTCACATGTGATTGTAACGTGTCTCGTAATGGTTAAAAGTAAACTGAATCACGAAATGTAAAGAAAACCGTGATAACCAGTCCTATATCACACACTGCTAAATGCTCGTTGAATGAAATGACATTGGTGCTCTACAAATGTGGATGCATGATGGCTTTCCCATTGGTTTTAGTTTGTAGAGATGGTATTAAGTTGAGATTGTACTTATATTGCAGTCCAGCATACATTAAAATATTAGCACTATTTAAAACTTGTTTAGCTACTTGTGAAATGTAGTTGAAAGTTAAATGGTTATTTTCCTTGTGGACATGAAGTTTTGCACACACAAGTTTTTAGTTTTGTAATCTTTACAGATTATTGCTAATGTTTGTGTGTCATCCATCACAAACTGGATCTCGGTAGTTAGTAGTTTGATAAGCACCAGTCCTGGTACACATGAATAAGCCTGTATTTTAGTACCAAAACATATTTTAAGTTTTTTGATTTCAGGGATTATATACTGCAGAGCACAATGTACAGATCTGTGACCCAGCAAGTATTAAGATTCCTTAACTTTCTTCACTTACATTTTGTTTTCAGTTAGGGTCCATCAGGAGCATCAGTATGTGTCAGTGTGCCAGATTTTTTTCCCTTATGATAATATGCATAATTATAGTAAGGTAACAGATCATGAACTTTGACCACTGCACTGTCCCTCACAGTTTCCTGTTAAACTGAATCATTTTAATTGTTGTAGAAGTTGATGTGGAGCTAATATTTGCTGATATTTTTGGTTTTCAGCAGAGAAACCTGCTCTGGATCCCAACACTGTCAAAATGTGGATGCTCTCAGCCAATGAGATTAATGATGATGATGTGGTGAGTTGTTGATTTGTTTTCTGGGCAGTTGGGCTGCGTGAATAATTGTTTTTGAGTCGCAATCTTGATTCCCACCTCTCTTCAGTCTCAGTTTTACATGACAATATTAACAACAGCCTTTACAATAAAGGACAGAACTGTGTTTCACCATGTAATGATCTGTACAAAGAATCATGATGAAGATTGGAACAAATCTAAAGTGTGTTTCATAGTAAAATAAAAAGCAAAATGAGTCAGATTATTATAACCCTGCTGTGCGCCGTTGTAATTCTGTGTTTACAAAGGTTTTCTCATTCCTCTCTGTTCTCTTCCTCTAGGATCTGTTAGACTCTGATGCTCTGCTGGATGAGGAGGACTTGAAGAAGCCAGACCCGGCTTCTCTTAAAGCCCCCAGCTGTGGAGAAGGAGCAGGGAAGAAGAAGAAAGCCTGCAAGAACTGGTGAGGTCACCAAACGGATGATTTTAACCACCCACAAAAGCATGTCCTGGGCATGTTAGGCTTTAACTGTAACAGAAGCAGAAGGGTTTTTCAAATTTTGCCAAATTTTACTTATTGTAAATATTTCTCTGAAAGGAATTTAAGCATTGCATGATGCAATATGTTGTTTGTGCAGCACATGTGGTCTTGCTGAAGAGTTGGAGCAGGAGAGTAAAGGAAAACAGAAGACAAATCTACCAAAATCTGCCTGTGGAAGTGTGAGTACATTTTTATTTTTGTATAGTGTCAAACTCTCACTGTGTTTTCTCATATTTATTCTTCAATCATATCTTAAATTGTGGAGAAATAAGGATTTTGATCATTTTTATAAACCATTTGTGGCAGTGTTACCTTGGTGATGCATTCCGATGTGCCAGCTGTCCATACTTGGGGATGCCAGCGTTCAAACCAGGAGAGAAAATTGTCCTGGACAACGCCACACTGACGGATGCTTGAAGAAGTACAGAGTGTACACATTTATCACTTGTGCTGCAAAGCATTACATTCCTTTTTGATCCATCCTGAAATACCCTGAAGACATGATTGCCTCGGCCACAGTGACTGGTATATAAACTGCTTTTTCAGTGGACATCGTTGCTGATGTGATGAGGATTTCTGTCTGTTTGTCTGGAGCTCAGTGAAATGGATTCTGGTTGATGAGTTCAGAGTTTCAAATTACAACGTACGGCATCTTGTTTCTTCAGTTACTCACCAGTGTTAATTGTCAGGCTGTCACGTCACAACAAGACCAATAGCAAATCATATTTATAAAGAGTCTCTTAATTTGAGAGTTTGGCACTGCAGCTCTGACGGTGAACAGGTTGTGGAGGAGGAAAATAAAAAACTCCTGCTGTTGTTAACTATGATAATTTATAGTGTGAGAGTCACATGGAAGGCTTCTAGGAAATATCTAAAAGCACTGCAGTGCATTTGTTATTTTCATTTACAATTCTATTTACATCTGATCACTGAAGTAGTAACAGCACAGTCACAAATCTATAATGTTCACCAGTACAGTTTAAGCATATGGAGTCCATTCAGAAGGATCCAAGCTGCTTTGATTCAAGCTTCTTTATGTATATGAACACAAACAGTTTGGCAATAAGAAGTGCTTTTGCCTCTTTGGCATTTTTCATTTCACTCCAATAAAGCCAGACTTACAATGTTCATAGATATCCCATTTATTTCACTGAATGTATGCATGTGTATATATAGTTAAGTAGGCCCATATGTATTTGGACTATGACAGTTTTCCTAATTTTGCCTCTGTACACAACCACAATGGATATAAAACAAAACCATCAAGATGTGATTGAGGTGTAGACGGCTAATTGTAGGTGCACACCAATCAGCAAGTTAGACCACTGACAGATAAAATGAATATCCTGTTACAATGGCACCAGTCAAGGGGTTGGTTATACAGTCAAAACTGTAAATATTTGGACAGTTACACATCTTTATGTTCTTTAGGATCTGAGCTTCAGCAAATTCAATTTGAAATAAAAATAATGAATACTACACTAGTTTATCTACAGTTCCCGAAGAAAATGAATGTGATCGATGCATCTGCAAGGCTGACAAAAAAAAAAAAAATCCTTCATGCTCACAACTATGATAGAGATATAACCCTGGTATGTGTCAAGGTTCCCCAGAGTATCACCCTGGCTCAGCTGCTTTACCTTCTTCACATAGTGCAGCCTGGTACCAGGTAAACAACCTGTAGCCCCCGGCTGTCTGTATAATGTAAACGGAAACGTGAGTCATCAGACCAGGCCACCGCCTTTAATTTCCCCAGGTCCAGCTCTTACTCTCAGGTCCCCGTTGTAGGTGCCCTTGGTGACAGGGTCAGCATGGACACTCTGACCAATCTGGAGCTACACTGCTCCAGACACAGCAAGTCGTGGTATGTTCTATGTGTTCTGACAGCTTTCAATCATAGCCAGCATTGAGGTTTTTTAAATTTGTGTTACAGTTCTTCTTTTGTGGGATCAGACCACAGCCTTTGATCTGCACGCACATCATTGAGCCTTGGGTGCCCATGACCCTGTCGCCCATTCAAGGGTTGTCCTCCTTTGGAAACTTTTGGTACGTAAGAGCCACTGCATACCAGGAACAATGCAGATCTGCAATTTTGGAAATGCACTCACCTAATGGTTAATCACAATTTGGCTCTTGTCCAAGTCGCTCAGATCCTTATACCTGCCCATTTTTCATGCTTCAATCACATCAACTTCAAGAACAGATAGTTCCTCTACTTCCTAATGCAGCTCACCCCCTTGACAGGTGTCATTATAATGGGATAATGGTAGTCACTTCATGGGTCTTAACGTGGCTGATTGATGTTAATGGGGGGGGGTAATAAAAAATGTAACAAATTATAAACACCTGTCTAGAAAATTCAACAGCACCACAAACTGCAGCACCAGAAATGACCATAAATTTTAATCAAAAACTTTCTAAAACAGCTTAAACATAAATTGAACATTAGAAACTTCATGAAGGATGATTTATTACAGGACTGTTGTGTTAGACTGTACTTGTTTTAGCTAGGCAAACCTGATAAACCTCACAGTTCATGACAGGACATTAGTCAGTGACTGTTGGGATAACAGCATCATATAAGACAATGATTGGTTTTCAGTGAACACTTAAGAGCATCTAACATCAAATGTATGATATTAGATTCAAAGAGTCAAGCAAACTTCCTTCCTTAAGTGAAACTTTACAACAATAAATATACCATGCACAGGACGACCAATATAAAACTTTATTCAACATTGCTACACCAAAACATTTGTCTTTGCTTGATTAGTTTCATAGTAATTCACAAAAACTGTCAGTCGTCTCTGGTACATGGAGTGTATGGAGTTCTCATACCAAACACATCTATACTGGTATTGAAATGACTGAATATCCATCAGCCAATCAGTGTTATCCACCTTTGAGACGATAGCTGCGGAAGTTAAATTATTGTGTAACTGTTAAACACTTCACTAGCTGCTTATACTTATAGCCCTTAATATAAATCATTTACCTACTGTATTTGAATCATAGAGTTGCAATCAGAAATATTCAACCCTTCAAAGATTTTAAAGATTTATCAATTAAGGTTTTCTCAAAGATCAAGATTCTGCTTGATGACTTCTTTATGGTTGAGTGATACATAAAATCAACACAGAAAATGCATGATGTAGTATTTGTGTGTAACAGTATATTTTGTCAAGATAGCCATGTCACAATTATTCAACCCCTATCTAATATTGTTATTTTCAAAGCTGACAGCTTTTATGGCCTAAAGTGGAATTGAAACATAATTAAGCCTTTGGGAAAAGCTGTTTCAGCTGTGATGCATATATAAACCACCATGAAGGCTGCAATCATGGGAAAGACAAAGGAGCTTCAACAAAAGCTGAGGAGATAATTTCATCACACCTGAAGGGCCTTGGGTATAAGAAGATTTCAAAATAATTTAAGATTCCAAGAGACACATCAGGAGCATTATAAGGAAGTTTAAAACTTATGGAACAACTGCAAAACTGACTGCCATGGAAGAAAGCCCAACATTTCATCAAGGGCCCGAAACCCCCGTGTGACTGCAAGACGCCTACAGGATGACCTGATGAAGGCTGGTACAAGTGCTTCAGTCATGCACTGAATAAACAAGGACTTCATGGCTGGACTCCAAGACGCACTCCACTCCTGACCATGAGGAACATCAAAAGTCGACTAGAATGTGCCGGGAGGACTGTGGATGAGACTACAGAGTTTTGGGAGACAGTTCTGTGGACTGATTAAACCAAACTGGAACTATTTGGACATATGGAGCAGCAGTATGTCTGGTGTATGAAAGGCCAGGCTTATGACCAGAAGAAGACCATCCCCACGGTCAAGCATAGAGGTGGGTCACTGATGATGTGAGGCTGTTTTTCTGTGGCAGGAACTGGTGATCTTGAACTTGCACCTGGCATCATGGATTCCCAGAAATTCCAGGCCATTTTAAAGAAGTACATGATGCCTTCTGTTGACAAATTAAACCTTGGTGATCAGTGGACTTTCCAGCAAGACAATGATACCAAGCACACATCCAAGTCAACCAAAGCTTGGTTGAGAAAAAGATCCTGGAACGTCCTGGAGTGGCCTTCTCAGTCACCAGATTTAAAATCCATTTGAAAATCTTTGGTAGGATTTAAAGAAGGCAGCTGCAGCACAGAAGCCATAAAACATCACTGAGCTAGAGGCTTTTGCACATGAAGAATGGGCAAAGATTCCGATTGAGAGTTGTAAGAAGCTTGTCAGCACTTATCGAAAACGTTTGTTAGAAGTTATAAAGGCTAAAGGATGCGCCAGAAAGTACTGAAGCTGGGGGTTGAATAATAATGCACATGCACATCACTAAAATGTCTTTTGAGGGGAGGAGGTTGAATAATTCTGATTGCAACTGTATTAATGATGATAATAACATTCTTAGATTTGGTGGAAAGCTTTCATCTTCCATGCTATGAAAACACTGATTTCTGGTCAGTTGTAGGGAAGATAATGGTCCCATGAAAATTTTTCAAATATTGAATTAATTCAATGAACATCATAAAGGCAAATGGTACATAATACTGGCTGAACAACTTTTGTTAATATGTAACCCAAAATAGCCAAATTGCAAACTCTGACATAAGGTATAAAGCACAGAATTAAGAGTTTTTTTTTCCTCAGTCAGTGATAGTCCAGATCACTGAGACTTGATGCTGAAGTCCATCTTAATGTCTCCTAAACTGGGTTCAAAGGTGATGCTGTAAGACATTGCAGCTCTGCCGTCACCTGAGCTTTCACACGGCGATCTGAAGAAGTACACTCCCTGCTTCCTGTGGCGACTCCACTCACAGTCACCCTGCAGGAGAAGGCAGGACATGGATTCATCAGATCTGTCCACAAATCTAATTGCCCTGGCCTGTCACCAATCTTTATTCAGCTGCTTCCAGGTGATGATTGCTCTTTATTTGGAACAATGGAGGATCTGAAAATTTTCTTAGGCTACAGAAAATTGTCTGTAGTGTCTGGTTGCTCTTAATTGATGTATTTGAGCCTCATTTCAAATTTAGATGAACAATCTTAAAATGACAATATAAAGTTACGTTTTCAAAGTGTCTCAAGTTTCTCATCTGGCCTGAATGTTTCCCTTGCACTGAACCTGAGTTCGATGAATCTGAGAGATTGATCCATCCCTGAGATTTATATTTTGTTGTAGGATTTACCATGTAAAACATAAAATAAAGATATTTCTAGCAGTAGTTTAAGTGATGAAAAGTTTCATCAACAACTATTGATACTGATCCTTCAACGTGTTGAATATACTAGTTCAGTGATCAGAAATAAACTAAAATGACTATTGACACTGGGTGCAAAGCTGGAAAAGAACAAACATGCTCAGATATAAAATACAAAAACAGATATTATACATCACCCACATTGCAATTATTACATTATATGGATTAGACAGAGCAAGATAGTGTGAAAGATGAAAAATTAGTCAAATAAAGTAAGTAAGAAAGTCTCAGGGTACATAGATGATCAATTTTTTCAAGAAATAAAGATAAAAAAGGCTGTGATACCTGCTCACTGATTGGTCCAATCAGACCTGCACTGACAGTGATGTCACTGGTTAGGTGGTATTCCATCCACAATGCAACACCATGGCAATGACCAATCCTGAAACAGACATTTAAATAGAGTTTAAAGGACCCAACACTGAGAGTGTGGGAAGAACTTGTTTAATATAAAAGCTCCTATTCTACTGTGTCCATCTGTATCTTTGGAAGCTCTGTTCCCATCTGTAGGACAAAGGCCAAACAGTGAACAACGTGGCTTCGTCACAGTGAAAGTGAATAAGGAAAATTCAAAACTCAACTCATAAAGCAGGTTGTACTTCAACTGAATAAGTCTCCATTAAATCATAATCAAACAGTCAAGCCAAGTGTTTGTTTCAACCATAGACTGTAAACTACTGCCTGCATGATGTGGAACAATTAGGATCTCAACTAAAAATGGAACTGTTTGACTACACTCTATCAAGTTGCATGATTTATTTTGATGCCTTTTGAGATCTCTAGAGTGTTCAACTGTTTCTAAGGGGAGAGGTAAAAGTACCTGTGTGCAGACAGATGGTTTAAACTGACAGTACTGAGATACTGTAGCTGTGAGAAGACAGAGACTTCAGTTTTCATCTGGGAATAAAGGGATCCTTTATCCAACATTCAGTCACTATCTGCTTATAATCCACTTTCCTATAAAAAAGTAAGAGTGATTTTATAATAGAGACTGTACCTTATGAAAGGCAGTGAGCCCTGACTGCTGATTGGCTGTTGAGGGACACAACGTGTGAAGTCAAAGGTCATGACGGCTGTGGACTGGGTCAGAGCACGGCATGGGTACTCCCACAGAGGGTGGGGCTCTGCTTCACGGGACTCACGGAAATCCAGAGATTGCTGGAGGGTCATTTTAAAAGAATTATTTTTCAAGAAATGTACATGATTTTATTATGGAAAGAGAAAAGTCAAAACAGACCCAATACAGGCTTTGTTAACTTCAACTAAATATAATGAATCTGTCTGTGCTCTAGTTAATCTCTCCTCTCCAATGTTCAAAGCATGACACTGCTGAATAGAAGTATCGGTCCAGTTTCTGTCTCATCATACCAATATATTACAAATTTAGGAATAATGCTATTCAAACAAATCTTGCTGTAAAATCTAAACCCATATTTTGCTCATATTTAGCTGACATCCCTATTTGTCTCATTCTCCACACCTCATCGAATTATTTCAAAAAAACTGGCAGCTAAGAAGATAAATGAATGACAGAAAAATGTTACCTGGACCATTCCATCCATGGGGGTGACATCAAAGCCCTCACATATTCCACATGGCGCCCTTATCTTCCACAGATCCTGACAAACATGGTGAAAACAAAAGTCATTCAATGGGGCCTAAGAATTATTATTCTATCATACCATTACTGTTATATAATCTGAATGTAGCTATTTACTCCCAAAGATGGAGAACATTTTCTCAGACGTTTGGAGCCCACTGTCAGAACTTTCTGGACCTTAAAATAGTGATATTGCTTCAACCTCATAAATAAAGTCAAGGACACCCTGAATGAGGGTGACTAATGAAGAAGACAGCAGGATAAATGTAGACCTACGCAAAATACCACAAAAAGAATAATGGAGTGTTACAGAGGTAATCAGAAATTTTATGAAAACATTCTCATCTGTCTCACCTGGAACTCCACAGCCACCATGTGAAGTGTAGCAGAGCAGGGCAGGATGGTGGCACTGGACTGCAGGAGGCCTGCTAGGGCGGTCCGACAGTACCAGAAGAACAGGGAGTGCCAGGGTAGGAGGCTAGTGCTGAAGTACGGTTCACCCATCAGCACTGAGATCTGTGGAGGACACAGCACACACACACACTCCACTGAGCCAATTTCTGGTGTTTTGTTGAATTACCAAATTGGACAATATGTATGTGGTTGGGATTTTGGTTTAAATGTTGTGAAATGGGTTGAATTCCAACAAAGGATTTTGGAAAATAAAGAGTTGAGGCAGCCTTAATTGATTTTTTGGCCACTTGAGGGCAAGAAAACAGGCCAACAAACTTGCTCATTCTCCATCCAAATGTAGTGAATATTTTTATTACACAGAAAATCAACAAAAGAAACTGTAAGTTAATGTGCATTTACATCCACTACCCTAATATCAAAAGTTGGATGCTAACTCTCAGTGTGTTTGTCAGTACAAGCACCACCATTTGTCTCAGTTTTTTAAAAACTGGCTCCACTTTTGATTGTTTGTTCCAGCCAGTGTCTTAAGAACATTGTAAATTATTAAATTATTTAATAATGACGCTTTAAATTCTGTAGGTGCAGGCCATGTAATTTCCTAATTTACCTAATGGTAATATCAACAAAGGCGCACCACTAAAGGCTTGTTCCAAATGTACCTGTTCTCCTTCTAAGTCATCGCTGGTCAGCTGGTCAGGCCTCATCTCCAGCAGCTCAACACCTCCTTTCATCATGTTGGCTTCCAACACCTGCAGAGAAAAATGTGCAGTATGAGCACCTCCTAAACTGCCTCTGGACTTTTGTCTTTTCATATTGAGAGACATTGCAAAGATATTAAGGAACATCTCTCAGTTCTCAAAGATAAGGTTTTACTTTAAATAGTTGTCATTTACCTGCTCAATAACCTGTTTGGACATTCTGGAGTTTTCCAAACCAAAGACCTAAGTAAAAGCCAAGTAAAAAAAAAACAAAACCTGTCATTAACAGAGTTTGAGTTTTGTGCTTAATTTCTAAAAGGTACAGTATAAGGTTGCATGCTCAAAGCAGATTACCTTCTTGGCTCCAAGCATGTGAGCAAACACAGGAAGCAGACTTCCATCGCTGACGCTGAGACACACACTGTCCTCTCTCAGAACCTGCAGGCAGCACAGCAGGTAATAAGACAACAGTTCTATCCATTAATTCGTTCGACAATCTGGATTCTGGTTTGCCTTGACTTACACTGCGCAGTGCGCCAACATAGCTCTCTGTACGCCGTCTGTCATTTAGTTCACCAAAACGAGGCCGAGTCCAGACCAGGTGAGCCTGGCAGGTACAACATGGGCGAGACGGAGGAGCTTCAGTCAGAGAGTCCTGCTGGCTGAGAACATTAAGATGCAGAGAGTCCAAGGTCACACAGGGGACAGACAAGTTCTCTCATTTGTTGTAACAATCATTACTATAGTTTGCTGTGGAGTAATGTTTAGTCAGATGGAAGAGTGTCTGAAACCACATTTAGTCTTCATGACACTTCAGACTATCCAATACTGAATGATGTATTTTTCTGTGTCAGACAGCAAAATCTGGACCAGTCCTGGTCAGGGTTCTTGTTTATGCAGTAATGGTAAATGAACTTCTGTTATACAGTGCTGGAAAAAAAATTGCTGCAGCTTAGCTGTGTGTGTCATTGATGAGAACTGACACCTACAATTCAATGACAGCTGGAAACACTAAAGCTGTTATTGCAGATGTGTGTGATATCACTGAAAACTCCAGAGCAGCTACTAAATGAACCCTGTGGTGAAACTGTACTGTCAACACCTGATGCTCTCGTCCCTGAGAGCTGCTACTGAGTAGAATCTGTAGAGCTTCTGCTGTGCTGCTGTTGCACTATTCAGTGATGCAGAAGGCACATAAATATATAGTACTTCTACACTAGAGCAGGAGTCAAACAGTGTGTTGTCTACGAGCTGTTTTACCTGCGAGACTGCAGGCTGTACCACAGACTGTAGTCATCATGGCAGACAGTCAGGCTGAGCTCTTCTCCCTCTGTCACCCTTCTCTCCATGGGCAGGAAGTACACACTCTGCATCCAGTGGTCCCGCCACTAAAACACAGCGCAGCATTAACACGGGGCAATGGGAGCCTGAATCAGAGCATCATAACAATCTGCCCTATAACACACCGGAACCATCTTTGACTGTGGGTATGTCCAGCTGGGAGCCATGGTGCACACAATGCTTCCACTGGGATCCATGTCAAGGTCCCACCAGGACAAGACCACCTGGGCTTGACCGCCAGACTGGGCCACAAATTGGGAGGAGTGGGACTGAAAGGTACTGCTTACTGGCTTACTGAAATCCACACTGAGAGGGAAAGATGGGGTTTAGAGGTAGGGGAAACAACATGTGAAAAAAATACTGAGAGAAAACAGTCTAGAAGAAAATCTTTCTCACTTTCATACCTGAACATGGTACAGAGAGGGCCCAGCTGGGTGAAGCTGTTTGGAGACACCTGGCTCAGCTGAATGTCACACACTGAATGAGCTCCAGCACAGTGACCCACGGCGGATGGTGGGACCAGGCGGACCCCCTCCACCTCCACTGGCTGCAACTGAGCCCAGCTCCACAGCAGCTCTGACTCCACCAGCTGAGCGTAGACAGTGGCCCGGTGAGGAACCGCCTCACAGCCATCCTGCAGAGTGGGGGGACATGACTATTTAGGACATAGATAGCTTTAGATGATTTCACTTATGTGCACTTCATGCAAACATAGAGATATAACTGTAAAACGTACACACACGCAAGCACACACACACACACATATACATATATATACACATATATATATATATATATATATATATATATATATATATATATATACATATGAACATACACACCTGGACCAGATTTTGATGAGCATGTTCATAGCTAGGCAGGGCTCCTTCACCTATCAGTTCTGTGTCGAACAGTTCTGTTATCAGGACATTGGCCTTCATTTGCATATCTCCATCTGTAATAAATAACAAAGCAACACATCTCATTACAAGAAAACGTGTATGGTACAAGTTGAGAAAATTCAGTGTATGCAGAGTCCCATCAGAGTCCCATCAGATAAATATCAGCTATGTTGTTTCTCTCTGACCTGGCCCTACAGTGACATCAGTGGAGTGTTTGTTAATAATCTTGATCTTGTCGGAGAAGCCGTTTTTCTCCACGATGCACTGAGCTGCTTCAGCCATGGGCTTAAAAACCTGCAGACACAAAGGAAACAGGTAACACCTGAGGCAGTCTAACATCTTGGGTTTGAGACTGACAGGTGCTGAGTAAGTTGTGTAAGGTGAAGACCTTTAGTGAGAGGAACAATAAGGTTTGCTAAGGACTAAAAGGATTAGTTGAATAATCATTTGGTCATTTGTAAATAGAAGGAAATTTCTCTTTGGAATTTTTGCTGAATAAATTACTAACATTGTCCAATATATATTGTCCAATATATATTGGACATACAGGTGAAACTGGTGCTTTCACACACAGATCTGGACTGGAGGATACTATGCAAATCTGTGTTACAGTGTGGGACCAGAGTTTCCAAAGCTTACAAAACAGACTTTTCATCACTCTAACAACATGTCTCATTATAAAGTGCAGAATTTTTATTAATTCATTTTAAGCTGCCTGTCAGACAATAACACATTTTCTTTATTAGACAATGCGCTGTGGAAATATGGGGGAAAATGAGGGAGAAGCCACTGGCCCTGCTAATGTATAGTATCTGTTATGCACATGTAGGAAGAGTGAATGTACCTCCACAGCATAGCAGAAGTCAGCACCAGCGGTGATGGCCATCATGGACAGCAGGCCCGTTCCTGTCCCGATGTCTAGGACGATGACCTTCTCACCACGAGCCTTCACTCTGGCCACAGCCGCCCGGATCCCCTGGTAGTACTTCTCATTCTAGAAGGAGAAAGGACGTCAGCTGTGTGGCAAAATACGTCATATTTAATAAATAAAGTTCAGTGCTGAGTGTTGTGTCAACAGCTAAAATGACTAATGTATTCATCAACTGGTCATAACACGGATAAATCGTCAATGAATATTTTGATAATCAGCAAATCTTTCTAGTGATTTTTTATTCACAAATAACAAACATTCCCATGTTCCAGCTTCTACATTGTGAATATGTGCCAGTTTTCTTTATTTTACAGTAAGCTGAAACACTCTGGGCTTTTAGAAATTTGGATGGTTTAACTGTTTTCTCTCATTTTGTAAATAAAACAATTAATCAAGAAAACAATAAGCAGAATAATATTGAAATTAAATAGTTGTTAACTGTGGTTTAGTCCTTTTGAGTTCAGTCAACTTTCCCAGGGCACAAATGCTAATGAATGAAGCATAAACTGAACATCATGACTACACAGATCTGACAGTCTTATTTATTTATTCATTCATTGTCACGTGAAGAGTTCCACCATGTTCTGACCTATAGAGACTCTGATGTAGGGGAGTCTCCTCACACCTCTGGCAGAAATAACTGGGCACATTTCCATCATGTGTAGACTTTTGATACTCACTAAATACTTGGAAACAGTCCTAGAGGAGGCGTACGCGTCCAAACCAAGGACACACTGTACAAACCTTAACACTATACTAACATGAACACTCACCCTGTCATGATCATGCAGCATGTCAGCATAACAGGATCTGTAAGGTAAGCACACTAGTCTCAGATTCACAGAGTGATGGTGTTTGTGACATCTCTGAGTGTGTGTGTGTGTGTTAAGTTAAGAGAATGACACAACATCAGAGCTGACCGAGCCCCGGACCGAGCCCCGGACCGAGCCGGACCCGGTCCGAGCCCGGGTCGGTCCGGGGCTCAGTCAGCTCTGGGCCTCTGGTCTACACAGCGTTGCCCGGTAAATGGCCTAACAGGTGGGACACAGCGACTCTCGGTTGGGCTCGGCCGGACCTGGCTATCTCCTGGTGGTAGTCGTACTCCTCGCTCTCTTCCACCCAGTCTAGAGCTCCGGTGGTCGGGTTGGCTCTGCCGCTGAAAGTCTTCATCTCTGCCACGGCTCCTGTGATGCTGGTCTGGACAGACAGTGGGTTTTTTGCCGGGATATTCCACAGGAGTTGAGAAGGGAGCTGGTTTACAGGAGAAGCGTTGCCCCGACGGGAGCGGCCATCTTTCTCCGTGACGTCACTGAATGGCCGGGCCACGTGACCGGCACGGAGGTCTTCACTCAGCTGCTCCGTCTGCTCTGCTCTTCACCTGCTCCACCGTCAGTGTCTCCACTGTTAAGCCATCGTTTCATACCTTAATCTTACCTATTTTATCCGCTACATCCTCATTGTTTTATAATTGCTTTTACATTTGTTTTTAAAGCTGCTCTTATTATTTCTATTTTTATTGTTTTTAAAATGTTCTTTTAACATTAACTATGGAATTTTATCCTTGTTCTGATTATTTTCTTAACTTTATTTTATTCATTATTTTAATTATCAATTCTATTCCGTCCCTGCTTTTTATGTTCTCTTTATGTCTGTTCTTATCAATGTAATCTCTTTATTGTGAACCACTTTGAGCTACATTTCTTGTATGAAAGGTGCTACATAAATCAAGTTAAAGCACTTGGCCTGAAATGTCCACTTCAGTAGCACTTACACACAACAAACTTTCTAGTTTTATTCCTATCTACATTTTGAAGGCTCATAAAGAAGGATATGTTCACAATGAAACAAGAATTTTGAACCCTGCTTTATTCAGTGTTCACATTCCTGATCTGGAAGTGTATGCAAGTTAGTTTATATTCAGTTAGATAATGCCTCATTTACATATTTAGACATAGAATTTCAGAAAACTCATAATACAAAAAATAAACCTCATCATGTTAATAATTGACTTGAGAAGTTTCAAGGTGATATATGTTAATTAAAATTTTTACCCTAATTACCTCTAGTGTTTGGCCTTAATCTAAAAATTTGAAAAGGACTATCACTAATTTACATGATTTTTGTTATCTTTTTGTCATTTTCATATTGGAATTATATGTAACAAAAACATTATGAATAAATAAATAATAAACGATTACAAAGCATTCATGAAAGCATTTATTTAACAGAGTTTACAATGGGATTTAGAGATTGTCGCTGAACCAGAAAAAGCAAAAATAACTTTTGAAATACAGCTGAAAGAAATGATATAAATACAATAAATACAAAAAAATTAGTTAAAAACACCTAATATAAGCTACAACACAAGAAAAATTTGGAGAAAATAAAAATACATAAAGGCATATGAATGGAAAACTGATTTTATGGGAGATTTATAGGTAATGGATAAGCAGCATAAGTTCTTCAGGTTGGACTGTTCACAGTCCAGAACACTTCACTGAAAACGGGATACCACACATTGTAACTCAAACAACAGCCTTCAACGGTTACATACTGGAAAACAGCCATCAGTACTGAAATCCCATTCCATTTTTTACATGATGTAGTGATCATTGATTATACCAGAGATTAGCACAGTTATTTATTCTCATTTTAAATCCACTCTAACTGTAGTAGGAAGTTATAGGAGGCTCTGAATTTGCTTACATTTAGTGATAATTTGTAGATCTAAGGGGCCACAGGATTGAAGGCTTCTTTCTAGGACTGTCTGGTTAAAGGTTTTTCAACTGCTGCTCAGGAGTCAGGAGTCACACAAGGTCCTGATTAAAGATTTCTAACAGGTAGTAGCACATCATGTAATTGCCAGCTGTAACTACAGGGGTCTTTGCCCCAAAAACCATTAAAGAAAACAACATTTTCTGAATTATTTCTGGTGGAATTTAGCCATGCAGATATCTTAAGTGTCTCTGAAACTTCTGCTGCAATCCGAGTACAATGCAGGTTAATACAATCTTATTTGTACTTGACAATTTACAACAGGTGATATAGATGGAAAGCACTTGGCTGTAACCCCCAGCAACCATATATTTATCGTCAGAAAACAATGAAGCATTTCATTTTTATCACATAACTCTTTTATGTGGCCCCAGTGTCAACTGTTCAGCAGAAGTTACATAAGATTGCCTTAAAGCTGTACTGTCCATTTGATAGAATCACAAGCCAGTAACTTTGGAAAGCATAAACATCCATGTGCAGTTTACAAGCGTCTCTTTAAATAATTTCTGAACGAAGAGAAGAAAACGGCTAATGTTGTTGTTTAAAGTGGCTTAATGCGGTTTTAAATCTTCAGCACAAATAGCTGAGAAACTTAACAAAAACTTGTAAGAGTTGAAGCTATCGTTTTACCGCTAATATTTTTAAATGAGGTGGCTGTGGCTTCGGTAGGTGGGTCGAGTTGATCACTAACCAGAAGGTCCGAGGATTGAATTCCGGCTCCCCCACTGTGAATGTTGATGTGTTCTTGGGCAAGATACTGAACCAGATGGCTGTGCTGTCACTATGTGTGAGTGTGTGTACAAATGTGTATGTGGCATGAAGTGAAAAAAAACTTTGAATGTTCGATAAGACTAGAAATGCTCTGTATAAGTGCAGCCCATTTACCATTAAAGGCATTGAAAGCAGCCCTTGTTACCAAACAGCAACGGTGGCTCACAGATTCAGAGAAATGAGTCAGGCCTGAACCAGCAAGGATCAGCTCAAATCAACTGTAAAATGTAGATGAGGGAAATTAATATGAGTATGAATATCACTGACATATATTGTTAAGGAGCTCTTGAGCAATGTCCTGAAACCTCAACCTGCTTCAGTGGGCGACAAAAGAAGACTGAAGTTGGGACTGTGCTGTTTCCATTAGGAATGATGTGTTCACTAGTGTGAGTGGGAAGCAGGGTGGTGCTGAGAAAACAACAGAGACTTAGTTGATGCTGATGATGATTAATAAAGCACAGCAGGAAAAGATTCAACAGCATTTTTCTGCTTGGTCCTGCATTCTTTAGGGTAACAACAAGATGAGGGGACCTGACGATGACCCATGATGATCAATCTAAGAATCAGATCCACCATGATTTTAATGTGAAAAGAGAGTCCAGGCCAAGGTTTAGTTCTTCATGCACACTTGGCAGTGGGCAGACAGAAGGCCATGGCAGAGGGAGGCACCAGGATGTCAGTGAAGATGGGCCGATATCCTGCAGGAAGAGGTGGGGCACTCTGCTCCAATAAGTCCAATACAGCCCCTTTGATTTCCCTGGAGACATCACCACGAATGTCTAGCAGTACAGACACATGCTCTTCACTGAGGGAACACAAAAACATAAGGGCACAATATTATTATTTAAAATGGTAGATACCTCATTTTGACATATAATAACATCCCCATTACTGAAATCAAGTACTGTTAGTGTTAACAAATTTTGCACCAATGACTTAGGAGCAAGTGATTTTTTTTTTCTTTGGCAGGATTTTTGTTTTTGTGATGCTCATTACAAAAACAAAACAAAAGTGCACCCCTAGCATAGTCTAAAGCAGACTAAAAGCATTCATGTTTACTCCCAGGGGATTTTAACCTTACACTATCTCACCTGACATCCTAAAGCCTGTCTGGCAAAATGCTCTTGCTGATTAAATTAAATTCCAAGCAAAAAAAGAAAGACATTACAATAGTGTTACTTAACTTGTTAATACAAATATATGTGTTCCCTGTGTTTCAAGTGTATGGAGAAATTAACTATCACCTTGAAGGAGACATGACTGCATTTAGTTCTATTTACACTGGGGTAGAGGTGCACTTAAGCCAAAATAAGAAATACGAAAACATCGACAAAAAACTTGAGCCAAACAAACAAATTGTTCTTCAGTTCAGGCAGGCAAGGGGAAAAAATGATCCTGGAAAAAAAATTCACTGGTCGCTCAGGGCTTCTGCAGATTAGTCATTAATGGACAATGGACTATAACTTAAAAACCACACAACAAGCACGGCAGGCTGAAAAACTTGTGACAGCAAGGGGAAAGCAGGTGAGGTCTGATTACCTGATGTCGGGATATTTGGCTGCAAGTCCTGACACTTCTAGAGTGAGCATGCTGGGGTCTTTGAGTCGGATGAAGTCAGCCAGGATGGGTAGTAGGGCTAAAGGGTTCACTTCAGGTACTGACCCATCACCCTCCTACACAGGCACACACAGTTACACGCCTTAGTTTGACTGACCATGGGATTGTGAAAGCAGATACAAGGGGATGTTTTAATTTCATAACTTTCATTACATTTTCAGTCATGGGAATCAGGGTTAAAACCATTACTTCATTCATGTCACCTTCTAACCCACAATGGGACAGAAAAACTTTCAACTACCTATTTAATTTTTTTTTTAAATATTAGTGTATGTTAATGTGAAATTGAGTCATACGTTTGCTGTTGAATCAATTAGTTTCAGTCAATGTATGATTAGTGCTACAAAATCAGTCAAATCACCTCACATCCATCAGGTGAGAGAGAGCTGAATCTGACACTGACATCATAATACTTCAAAGGGCTAGGATGTAGAAATGATGAACTTTTCTGAGTTATGACAGTTCAGGTAAATGTAAGGTAACTGTGATGATGTTTCATATTAATAATCCTCACCAGGCCATTGAAGATTTCTCTGAAGAGCTGGTCGTCGTCAACCATCTGCTGGGCAAGCTGCCGCCTTTCCTCGGCGCTGCGACACACCAGCCTCTTCTGCATCAAAGCCCTGACATACTCCACCACCATCAACCACTGGGCCTCCTCCTGTAGACGCTGCAGACACAAAAATAAGATTCAGCCGGCATGTTGAGCATACATTCAAAGTTTAGACCAAGTGTCAAACAGACACCCTACAACAGCAAGAAGAATTGAACACCTATAATGCAGATGTACAAAATATTATACTGCACATACTAGAGAGTTCTGAAGGATATTTCATGTTTGTTTTCGAAATATAAAATACACGTGAACCACCAATTTGCGATTGCTTGTGTCACCTGTTTCCTATTGTCTTCCCCTTCCTAGTGTATTTAGGTCTCATTGTTCCCTTCACTCCTTATTAGTTCATCTGTTTTTGCTCCCTTGTGTTTCTCTGTGGAGTTACTACTTACGCTGTATTGATTCTTTTGTTCCTGGTTGTTTTCCCAAGTGTTCCTCCAGATAAGTGGGTGAAAGGAACATACACACTGTATCTTCCTTTCGCCTGCTTATCTGGGTAACTGCCTGCCATCCTGTCCACCTGGGTGCAAGCCTGTTTTTTCTGTTGTTAAAAGATACCTAACTGCATCAGCCTGCCCATGTGTCTGCATTTTGGGTCCAGACATCACTAAACATTACAGTATGAACCAACCTAGCAGGAACAACCTTCTAATTCGGTTCCACTCTAGAAAGGCTTTCAGGTGAGTGGAAGAGGGGTCCATGGAAGTAGTACAGTGAAGCAACTCTGAGGCTGGCAGGCAAGGAAGCATCCAAAAAGCTGTGGCTTAGGAGTTCATTTCCTGAGACTTTAAGACTTTAACACCAAAGACCTCCAGCCAATCTCTCGGCCAGTCTGCATGCCTTCAGCAAGCCAGGCTTCAGTCTGCTTACAACCAGCCTGCTCCTGAGTCACTTAACCTCCAACTGGAACTCTATTCAGCTAGCCTCAGTCCTGCTAGCCTCCAGCAAGCTATTCACCAGCATGCCATCCTCCAGCGAGCCTCCAAGTCAGGTAGCCACTTGCCTGTTCCTGTTTCCGAGCTGTCCAACTTCCTGTCGTACCCTGACCCTACAGACCTTGAGCAGTTTCCTTTCATGTGGACTCATCTAGCTTTTCCTGGAAGGCATCCAAGGGTTGGAGCCCCTAGAAGAAAGCATGGGTCTTAGAGAACAGTGAATTTATCCTCCGAGGTGTCCAGAGTCACAATTTCCAGAGTCACTGGTTTCCATTTGGCTGGGCTGCCCAACACAATGGTGCCAGCTTCCAAGTCATCCTCCAGAAAGGAGTCTGTCTGGTGTCCTCCTGCTCAGCCTTCAGGGAGATCTCCCCTTTGCTGTTGTCTTTGGTGAGATCCTGGTTTCGTCCTTCCCTTTTGTCTGCTGGGGCCGACCACCCTATGTCTCCTGCTCCGTCCTTACCAGCCTGGCCCCCGTGCCATCTGCCCAAGGTCCCCAATTTCATTCTTATGCTTCTTGTCCACTGGCCCCATGTGTTTATTTTCCTTTTGCCTTTATCCCTTTTTTTCTCTTATCAAAAGATATTTCACTGCTTCTGCCTGCCTGTGTGTCCGCATTTATGTCCAGAAATCACTAAACAAAAAAAAAGCAGTTTGACTGATTCCTGGTCATTTTTTGTAAATTACTTGATCAGTTCTAAGCAACCAAACTCAACCAATTTTGCAGAAACAGTTTGTTAGAGTTCACTATAAATATTATCATTATTTTAGGCAGAATCCAATTCCTCTTACACAATTCTTGTATTAGATCTGGAATCAAAAATATTGAAAACTGGTACAAAATATTATTACAGCACTAAATCAAATAATGGCATCACCCTTCTAGTTTGCAATAATACCCCAATGATTTTTAAAAATGATTTTAACTAGCTTTCAGATGAATTATGGTATGAACAATATTTTTATACTTTGTGCTGCAATCATTTCTATGCCATGCTATAGCAAACATATTAATGCATCTGAGACTGATAAGAATAATAAAAAAATGACAAAATTAGATATCTGCATGCTGTGAGGACTTATCACATATTCTATACAACTGTGAAATGGCCTGCCGGTTCTTGCCTCTCGTTACTAAATCCTTCAGCTCCTCTCACTGGGTTTCTATCCCAAAGAAATACAGTATAGCTAAACTACAATCTGCACATAATCTGGAAACGAAGCAAAGCTGTGACCTGTCGACAGGGTGGCCGAACACGTCCATACAGCTCCAGGTGATGCTCCAGAACATGGCAGAGTTTGGGTGTCGGGTCTCCCTGGACCAGCCAGGGCCGGGTCAGTAGGCCTGGGAGGAAATGCTGAAGGTCCAACAGGAGCTGGTCCATCACCAGGCGACATGCCCGTCTCACCGCCCGGTCCAGAGCTGCCAGTGGGTTGGGAGGAGTCCGAGAGAACTGGCCTGCAGACCGGGATGACTGCTGCTGCTGTAGGCTCTCTGTGGACTTTCTGCATCACACAAGAAGACACCACATTTTCTATAAATCTGCAGAGATTTTAATTATGGCCTGTACCTGATTTTTATTCTGATTTCATTTTTATTTTTTGTGGGATATTCCTTGAAATTATTTTTCTGAACGCCAGCCAAACAGCATCGGATTGAGTAGATAGATCATTAGAGCAAGGAGCAAATTCACTAGATGATAGAGGGAAAGAGCAAGTTACTTCTTGTGATGCTGGCTGACATGATATTCACCCACTTTTTTGATACTCTAGCATTATAAAGGTTTTAATCATAGTGCTGTTGAAGTTTGAAAGCATTTCACCAATACTGCCATAATCTTACTTGAGGATGATGCAGTTGCTGATGGAGGCTAACAAATAGTGGAGGTAGAACTTGTTTTTGTTGTTGCTCGGATCCCTGCGATGCTCTTTCCCAAATTCCACCAGGGCTTCCCGAAACCTGGAGGTAAAGATGTGAAAAAATTGAGACAAGTGAGAGGCAAACTGCCAAAAGTAGGGGAGAATAAAAAAGGAGACAGGTATGTAAGGTGGTCACAAGCAATATGCCTGAACACAAACCTGTTCAAGAGGTTCTCCATCTCATACAGTCCCATCTGTATAGTCTGATCTCGTAGGGATTCCCCAATCATCAGAGCCACCCGGGTGTTCTCCTCCAGCATCTATCACAGTCCCACAAACCAAACAGTTCCACACAAAATATTAAATATGATATGACCCATCTCAGGCTTTAGGGGTGTGCTAAGGTGCTGAAAAGTGGCTATAGTGGTTGAAATAAGTTCAAGAGGACAAGCAGGGAGATGGTCTTTTGCTAATTCAATTTAAAGAAACAATAAGCACACAATTTCATTACAAACTGTGTCTGCAGGGACTGGACAGGGAGACAGGAAGACTATCACTGTGATTACATTAGATAAGATTAGATGAATCTCACTTTTCAGCCTGAACTCCAGCATCTCTCATCCTGAACGCTTCACTTTTTTGGTTACTACCCAAGGCTGAAGTCGATGAGTTTCAGATGTGTTAAAGGCACTTTCAAACACTTAAAATTAATGTTAAGTGTGTGTATGTGCAAAGTAAGTATGTGCAAAATATTGTATACCTGTGTGATAATTGTGGGCAGGCTGGTTTGGTAGAAACCTTCATGGTCTGTATCTGGTTCCTGGTCTCTCTGCCAGTCTTGTAGCTCCACCTGGAGAGCTTTGTGCATCCACTCTGATACACTCTTCTACAACAGCAACAAAAATAAAACACACATCAAATGTACTTGACTGGCACCATCATGCTCCTCTACATGTGGGAGCATTCTATAGGGTTCCCACCAATAGGTCCAATTTCTGTTATTATAAATTGAAGTTTATTTCACAGGCAATCAACACTTCCCTTTGAAGAGGCAATGTTGGAATATGAGCTACGATTGTTTTCTAACACAAAATGTTTAGTTCAATGTATATCCATACAGTATAGTGTATTTTTAATTCAGTTTCCAAACCTACGCATTTCAGTAAAAACATTACCTATGTAGGGATCCTTTTGTCAGAGTCTTCTCTTCACTAGGACACTGGTCACAGTTTGTGAAATCTTGGGAAAACCTTTGTTGTCCACTCACCCGAACACTTTGCACATATTTGTTCTGCAGCTGGTCCAGTCCCTCGGAGGATATAAGAGGTCCCAGCTTTTCTTTCTCCATCTCGGTCACGAGCTCTGAATGACCCATCATGTCTGGGCTGCAAAAACAAGACTAGCACGCTTAGAGTTTTTGGTGGTTAACAATGTCAAACAGGTCTACCTACATCCTAAAAATCTAATATCTGGATATATATGAAAGTTAAATAAAACAAAAACATGGTATTGCCACATTAAAAAATGTTGTGCTCAGGTAGAACAAGGTGATAGGACTCTTTATGACCTTTTATCACCAAATAATAGCTACCTGCTATATTGTCATATGCTGCATACTGGTTGCACTTGACCAATGAGTAATGCAACTTCAGAATGATGTTTCATTCTCAGACTGTTTCATTTCAAAGGTTTCTAGGATTCTTGAAGATGTAAAAAAAAATTTGTATTTAACATCAACAAAGTAAAGCTTTGAGAGAAGAAAAAAAAATTCTGCCAGAAAAATGTTTTTTTTTTCTGTATGTAATTTTCTTTCAGTGGTTCTGCTCTAACAGATGCTAAATAAGGGAAAAAGAGGTAACAGATATAGGAAAGACAGTGTAGTACAGGTAATCAACTGCATTTAAACTAAAATCTGCTGTAAAACTCTGAGCAAAAGTGATTTTCAAGTTCATACTGATCTATTTGATCAAGTGAAGATAAATTCTCTTGTAAAAGAATGTGCACTCAAAAAATTAGAGGTTGTTGATTTGCTTAGATTCGTTCAGTGAACTCTATATCTAAATCACCTCTTTTTTTTAAAGCACAAACCACCACATACAGACAGGAAGATGAAGAATAAAGATACAGAAAGTGTGCAGGTCATTGACCTCACCTGTTGTAGATGTGTAGCACCCAGTTTAGCATAGCAAAGATTTCACCACTCTCCAGGTCCCAGCTGCTAACCTAGGCCACAAATATCCATTACATGTGTCTAGTGAGGTTGTCACCAGTTTCAAAATAAAAATTAAAACTAGAGACCGTCTTGTGATGGGATCACACCAGTGATACACCAGTGGTAAGGAGCGATATCAAAGCTAAAGATGTTGCGGCATTGGTTTATTTTTTTACACATTACTCACCTGTGCCAGGTGAGCTTGTAAACAGCGATGGCTGGCCCTCAGGTAGGCTCCCGTCAGCCGATAGTGTGGTGGGACACAGTGCTCCAGCAGGTGGCGTACAGTGGCCAGGTCAGCCATGGTAGCGTGCTGGAGAGCAGAGAGGTGGCCTGTCAGACCCGGACCACGCGTGTGCAGGTAGGAAACACTACGAAACCGTGCAGAAACTGCCTCCTCCAGTGCCTGAAAGGTAGGAGATGTGAGGGACGACAGACTGTGACACACAAACAGAAATGTAAAAGGAGAAAGGCAGTAAAAAGTGAAGTGTTAATTATCAGCTGATGCAGACCTGGAAGAAGCAGGCTCTCCAGCAGCGAGGTCTTCCAGGCGGTAGGGGCCTGCTGTTGCTTCCGCTTCCCCCTCTCTCCTCCAGCAGAGCTTGGTCCAGGGCCTCCTCCCGCTCCACTATCCTTACTGCTGATACAAATGGTGTGGGGTTTTGTCGGGCCAGAGCCAGAGCGCTGCTCACCACCGCCCACAGCTCCTTACCTGCTTGGACAGGGTGGATGTTGAGGATGTTGCACCTGAGTAATCCTCTGACTTTTTGGCTGTGCTTCAACAGTGAGGCCTGCCCTGTGAACATGAATATCTGTTGCTGGCTGACTGAGTGATGAAGTTACACCACTTGTTCCCTGGCTGAGTGTTGGAGTTTCCCCATTGGCCGGTGCTCTTTCAATACATCATTAGGGGGTTGCTTAAAGACAAGCTGTTGCTAATTTAGCTCATTTGTCCAATAATACATTCTTGCAGTAGAAGAGGATATATATATTTATATATATATATATATATATATATATATATATATATATATATATAAACAAAAAAACTAAATTTGGTTCACATTCAGTACTCACACTCATACTCTGATTGTTGTCCATCATGTAGAAATGTGGTTCTTAGTAATCTTGTTTGGTAGGTGGTCCATCATTAAAAAGTAGGGCCCAAGAAATACATTCCTATGACTGCGGTCCTGAAACTGCAGCCCCCTCTTCCGAGGAAACAAGCTGCCTTCTATGTTGCCGAATTACCAATTTTTAGCAATTTTTTTTTGGTTTTGTTGTTTCTAGTGACTTTTTGGACAAATCTTTACCTCTATTTTCTGTAGACGAGAGTAAAAAAAACAGAGAATTTTACCCTTATTAATTAATTAGTCATACCCTGCAGTTATCCTCAGCTCTATAGAGTTTTTAGCCTTTTTATCTTGTTGTTTTGGTTTTCCTGCCAAATAGCTGCCTGCTGCAGCTAGAACTAGACTTTTAGTAAAAGATATACTTTTTCCAACTGTAAGCTACCCACCCAGAACCGAACGACAGACTGAGGTATAGTTGGAAATATTTTCCAGAGAAACAGCTGAACCAGAATAAGTTACAGTTTAAAATGAGCAAAATTCAGGTTTAAATCACGAAATGTCTAATCCAAAGGGGAGGAAAACAAAACCGACTAAGCACTCAGTGCCAGCTTTCAGTGCTCGATAGTTTGTAGAAGGACTTGCTCTTGAAGCTGTAGAAACATTTCGGTCGGTACAAAAAATGATTGAGAATTGATACATTAGTGTCAATTACATTAGTGCATTAGTCCTGAGAAAATGATGAGAGAGGAAAGATGCAAATAATATTGCTATAACGTAGATTTCCTTTTACAGGAATGAAGGAATATGAGGAATGTTCAAATGCACACTGTCATCATCATCTGCTTCGTAAATGAACACACATCTTACAACATTATGGCTACATATAGATTTTTACATCTATATTCTAGTTATACTGTATGTTCTGTATATGGTAGTTTATTCCCATACTTTAACAATGTATGTTTTGTTAGTGAAATGCACCAAACAAAAAAATGGCTCACTAAAGCACAATATACAGAAAATACTGCTGCAATATATTGTATGGTACATCTTGCTTATGAATGAGTTATATCGAATTAAACTGATATTACAGAGTCAACTATGAATAGTTCCTTACCCAGGGCGTCCACCAGCTGCCCAACACCAGAGAAATATCTGGCCACCAGCCCCTGGTCTTCAGTGCTCAGGGCACCAGCTGTCCCGGCGGCTCCGTGGAGCTGCCAGAGGATGTCATCCTGCCAGCGCTCCAGATCCATTAGGCGGGCGTGGGCCTCAAGGAGCCGGCGGGATTCCACCAGACGCTCAGTCTCCAATACCATGCTACGCACTGAAAAGGCAAGAAAGGGGAGGAGAGGGAAAACTTCCTCAAAGTCTCAACAATTACTGCAACCTCTTGTTTCTAGCAAAAAAATGTTCTACGCTACACCATAACTACTTGTGGAAAGAGAAACATTTCTGCTGAGATGAAAATCCCTTTTATCTTCTACACAAAACCACAATAGGTGGGAAAAAGAAATCAGGTGAAGAACAGATTTGTAGAAAATATTAAAATTCTGATGCGTGTTAGAAGGGGCAACATTTTCTTTACTTGCACGGTGCTAGGGGTTATCCACAAAGACACTTACAAAAGGTGGACAAAAATCTGGCAACTTAAGATAAAAAGTAAAACAAATGCACAAATTCACAAACTCATTACTTAGCCAACTTGAATCACTACTTTCTGATCTGTAAAATTAATTATGTTGCCAAAAGATTTTTGAAACAGATTCTTTTCCTCATAAGCCCGCATTTCATCCATGTACAATAAATATGTGGAACCCGATTATATGTGAAAAACTGAAAATGAAACTGAATTATTGTAATTGAAAGACTTTCCATCCTGTGAGCCCACAAAGCAGCACCTCACCAGAGTAAAGCCGTGGCAGGTTGCTGACAGCAGCGAGGAGCTGACAGTGGTTGACTGACACTTCTCTTAGCTTCTCCAGAGACTTCACCCCCTCTGAGTTTTGATTGGATTCTAGTCCTGCTTTCTTCAAAGCGCGTGACACCTCTTTCAGCTCCATCCTGGCCTCCTGGAGCTGCTCCAGACCCCAGCCTACCCCCTCCAAGTATGACTGGACCATGGACTGAAAGGATATGATTGAACTATGCATGAATTAACTGTGAATTTAAGCTAACATTTGTGTCTTTAAGCATGCCGATGTGTGTTTTGATGTGTCCCCATGTTTTCACCTTGAGTCGGGTGTGAATGGAAGCAGTCCTCTGACTCTCTCTCTTCCTGTACTGGCTGAGTCGCTCCAGATGTTCAGGCCGACAGAAAACACCTGATGCCCATTTCAAGGCAGCACCGCGGGCCAAACACTCAGCTCTCTCCACCTCTGGCCATACCTCAGCCACTGGCACTGTGTCTGTCACAAAGATAGAAGAAGCTGAAACAACTATTCAACCTCAGACACAATAAAGAGACAAAAATTTTGTCTAGAGAAACCAAACTGATTTTATTTTTGACCACATTTGCTTCCTCAGGTCTGCCAGGTAGCTAAATCTAGTACACATTTACTGTTTTTGGTCTGATAGGCTTTGAGACCAAACACAATTTTTTTCACCAAAATTGTTTTTTCCACTTTGTTGAAAAGCAATGCCTCTCTACAATGCAGTGCTGGAAAAGTAATGCAGCGGCATCTCTCAGCACCTGGTCAGTGAGTCGTGACTGTGAAAAGCAGAGCTCACACTCAACCCTCTTTTAATGACTAGCCTGACCAGACCCTGTGGGCTGATATTGATATTAAAGATAGTGATACCCTCACACTATGACCCACCAGCCAAGACTGTCAGGGGAAAATAGCAGAGGGGATATTTCACATTGTAAATTATATAAAATACTGTACGTAGGTTTGAGGCACTTTAGATGTTTAGATTCTTGTCCATCATGCAACGCCATCAGGGAGGCGTCTGATCAGGCCCAAATTCAGTCTGTAGCATTACAATGACCCTAAACATACAATGTATAAAAATAACATACAATACAATCAAGAAAGAAAAAAGACAACGACACTGTTCTTCTTCTCTCTTAATGAAACCCAATCCAAGCTGAGGATGAGTCCCACACAAGAGCTTCTGACACAAAGACGAAAACAATCTAAAAAAACAAATAAATGAAACAGAAAAATTAAATGGAAAAGTGTATACTGACATATTTGCATAACAATGTAAACTGCAAGCAGCACAGCACCAATCAGTCACAACTCATACTAGGACATCTGTAGACTCTGTTGAATTCCATATATGCAAGCCCCATTTTCAAAAAGTCCTCCCTTTTACAATGCTATAAAACATTTTGTCAAGTGGGATGTACTTCAAATTCAGTTCACCCTGTGTGAGATTGTAAGGGCAGTTCAGATTTCCAGTTGGTTAAAGGGCAAAATCGATATATTTCTTTTTAAGCTTATCCCAAGGCTTTGACTTGCTTGAGCCAAGTGGACAGAGGAGAGGTTACACTGAGATATCAAAATGTAGACAGATAGCTTGTAACACACTGCAGGACCACAACATAGGAAGACAATTTCCCTGAAACTTTTTACATTGCCATAGTAAAGAAGAGATTTCTCAGAGTTCTGTCAATTAAGTTTTTCTCCTGTGAGATGTTCTATGTATCTTTTTGAGGTAGGTCACTTCTCCAATTCCCATATCATGTTAAGGTTAAATATATCATCATTAACAGAAAGAAAGACTATCCACAGATTTATCCACAGTAAAGGGAGAAATGGACTGACTGCGGCCCAGCGTTCAATGAGCATGGTTGTGGGGGATGTGTAAACTGTTTATAATACAAGGGTTCTTAGTGATTTTTTTAAAATTCAGATAATCCAATGTCCTGTAAATCTCTCAAAATACTGTAGGACCTATGCACTTAATGGGTTGGAGGAGTTGAGTTAGCTGAGCTGAAACAAAATAAAATTTAAAACTTGGTAGGTTAATACCACCCTATTTACATGGAAGTTGAGGCACCTTAAACCAATGCTTTTAGACTTACTGTTCCATATAAAGGAAGAAATAGGACAGATTTAGAAAAAAAAAAAAACAGGATAAGTTTGGGGAAATCTGCAATTTTGGAAATAGATGTAGAATGAAATTAAAATATTTTTTTATATGTTAATTTGACAGATGCCCAAAAATGGAAGCATGCTAACCCCCTTTAAATCATTTGAAATTACATCCTATACTTATCAGTCTTGCATGATATAATTATATGTAAATGTTTCATATACTCAAGAGACCATGTCAGCTTACAAATTGATTGCAGCTGCTCAGAGTCAAAGTTAGAAAGCAGCATGACTTTACCTTTAGACCAGTTCACTTTGCAGCCTGATATACTGCTAAAAAGATCAAACAATGAACCACAGCTGACATTGAGAGTAAAGAATTGCTTAAATAAAGCAGAATGTCATCAGCCAACAAAGAAATTATATGAATGTCATCTCCAATCGTAATACCTTGTATATGGTCATGTCACCTAATTAGGGGTTCAATTTCCCTGTGTGAAAGGCTCAAAATACTGGTTGTTTGTTGTGATCGCTACCATTGGGGTGTTCAATAAAATCTGAATCCATACAGCAAAAAGAGCCAAAATAAAATCTAGACACTAAATAATTCAATTCAACCCTGTCTAAGGCTTTTTCAGTGGCATATCTTTTCTGAGAAAAAAAAACGGCTCTGCATAAAACCTTACAGGTCAGTGTGAATAAGATTCAATACTTAAAATTCTAAATGGATACATTTTTTGTCAAAGATCTTACAATTAACATTTAACCACAAGTGGATCTATATTACATACATTGCAATGTATCTTTGTCCTTTCTTCTCATTAAAGTTATAGCTGCAGTACAAAAAAAAGGAGGAAGCACTTTTCCCTGTGCCTGGTTGAAACCGCAGAACCAAAAGAGGGCATCAAATGTTGTGAAATTCTCTGTAAAATTTGTTTGAAAACCATCAAGCCCTGGCAACTTTTAATGTTTTAGGGAACGAATAGCACTATTGAGTAAATATTTTTAAAAGTGAATGGTTTTCCTAAATATCAAATCCATCAGAAAAATTGCCTTTACTACTGGGACCCAACATTCCCAGTGACAGAAAAGCTGAACTGGCCTAATTATCTCCCAAGGCAGGTTTAACTTACTCAGCCAATGTCATTATTTCAGTATCCACAGCAGCTCTGTTTTAAAGAAATGTTTGTTGTGCTGTGATAAGGTTTGGTTCCAACTGGGAAGATTTTTGTCAAGAGTAATTATGAATTACGTTACCTATTGTTTTTTTTTTAATTTTATCTGTTTCTCATGTTTCAGCTCAAGAAAGATACACTCTGATTTGTTATAACTCACAATATTGTCTCCAAATGTCCTCCCAGCTCTCCCAGGCTTTCACCACTTACTGTTGAGCTACCAACCATATCCCTCATAAAAAGAGGCAATTTTGAGCATGCTAAGTAGCAGTAATATTGATGTTTAGGGAACTGGATATGCTGCACAGTCTGAGACAAACTTATCTCTGTGCCCTAATGGAAAAGATATTTTTTTAGCAGAGTGAGCTAAAGCTCTGCTGTCATCTGGCCAGTAAGGTAAGCAGGAAATCATACTAGACATGCAGCTGAGCAGCCATCAGAAGCACATGACAATGCCTCCATTTGAATTACACATCTTAATTGGTCTTAACTGAATAATGTATTGGTTGGTGACTCAGCAGAGAGTAATGTGCTGTGCTAGGTCACCAGCATAGAGCAGGCTTTCTATGACTTTAGGGCTGAAAGCTTAGAGGATGGTTTTGAGATGTAATGTATCAATGTATCAACCAGAGATGAGGCATTTATCAATAAGAAATTAAGATTCTATGACTGAACGGTCCTGGTAAGCATAATAATTCATGACGGAGTGTGTGTGTGTGTGTGTGTGTGTGTGTGTGTGTGTGTGTGTGTGTGTGTGTGTGTGTGCAGATCTTTGGATGTCTCAATTACATGAACAGGACAGTCTCTGTTCCAGAGGAGGTTATAGGACGCTCTATTTTCTCCCACCAAGACTAAATCTGAGTGCTGAAACATCAGCAGCAACTCTGCAACACAATAAACCACAGAACCCACAGTCAGGAAAGTGATGAGGGTTATATAAGCTGTTGCTGCCACAGCACAGCTAAAAACACAACTGCAAAGAGGACAGTAAAGCCGTCACTCACTGATCACTGCGCTGATATTCTACTGTAATGGTGGGCCGGTATTTCATGCACATATTCAGTGTCTTTAAAGGGGAACTCAAAAACGATTACAAGTTATCATCAATTTACATAAAACATGCTATCAAGTTGCATTATGGGAAATGAGGATCTATAGTTTGTGAAACTTGACCAATATCAGTCAGGATATCTCAGCCTTTGTTGCTTTTGTTGTCTCTTCAATGTCCATCAACTTAATTGAAGTCCAAGACTAAGTACTCTTTATAAGTTCATTCTTGGCCTTGGAATGAGCTGTTGAGAGAGTCTCACCAAAAGGTCCAGAGGGGGTTATGGAGCTTTCAGTTATATTACATGATCTTCATCAGCAGATGTAGATGTTCAACATTTTATTTTTTTAAGCAGCAGATCCTAACAATGCTCCTAACAATTTATTAGAAAAAAAAAAACAGGGCGAACAGCATCTTCTGATGAAGATCATGTGATATGATTGAAAATGCATCAATGACTGCTAAATGGACCTTGCTGTGACACTGTTTGAAAACACATTTGGACCAGTAGATGACCACAAAACTTTATGCTCAAACACACTGTCGAATTTACAGCTCCTAAAAGTTAACTTTTTTATTGTTTTGTTTTTTTCTGTAGCTATTATCAGGGAGGAACCAGATGTTCGATAATGAAAATGTAATGAAAGAGGTGCTGATCAATACAGCACTCTGAACCTGACTCCTAAATGATGGATATTGAAGAGTTCATTCATTTCTCTCATAGAGAACAACACACAGTCATGCCCAGCTTTGTTTTGTCTCTAGCCATCCTTTAGAAACAGTAGTGGGTGTTGGCCATTGACGGGCAAAATGTGCGTTCAGAGTGTGTGTGTGTGTCCCATTACCTCCTGGTTTGTCACCACCATTCTTCTGATCTCCTGCTGACATTGAAGTTCAGTTTTCAGACGCCCATCCACCGGACGAGACTCTGTTTCCCTGAGGGCTGGCACTGGGGGTGCCCGGGTCCGATGCTGGCTGAGGAGGCTGAGGAAGGACGGATGAGACAGAGGAGAAGAGAAAGGAGGAGGAGGAGGAGAAGAAAGGGTGGAGGAGAGAAGGCACAAATCCATTCTACTGACGGCTTTCCTCTTCTCCCTCACACACACTCTCTCACCCAGACACATCCTCCTTCGAGAGGCCAGCAGGAAAGGGAGGGAGCTGGGGGAGGGGGGCAGAGGAGAGGGAAGAGAATAATGCTGGAGGGTTGGGGGGGCGGGAGGTGGGAGTGGGGACGGTAGAAAGGGGCAGGGACAGGGAGGGTATAGGGAGATGTGCTGCATTCAGGGGCCTGTTTAGAAGATGGTAAATATTAAAAGAGATAAGATTCACCTCATCTTTCTGATTCCAATTACTGCTTAGGGATTCAACAAAAGATTCCCAACTCAAAGGGCCACTTACTAGCTTTTTCCCAAGCTTTCAGCCACGCTGTTCTAATCAGACAAAACATAAAAATGTTATGGATGCAATCTTTACAGCTACTGAGCTTGCATGTCAATGCCTCTATCTCCATGACAACTGTCCCAACTCCACCTGCTCATTAAGACAATGTGATATGGTTGAAAGCTCTGAAAAAAGTTAGAAGGTGGTCCTTGGGTTGGGATTACACTATCAAACTATTTTCAAGTTGAAAAAAGAACTTTCATATTGATCTACAAAGGAACATTTTTTTCAGGATGTGCAACTGGAGTCCATGACTATTATTCTTCATTGTGAGGTACTTTACAGGCATCTCAGGTGATTTAAACCAGACTTGAGTCACATAACTTCATTGGTCAACCATTGACCCCCCCCCACGCACACACACACCAGGTAGGTAAAGTTTGTGGCTCCATTGTTGATGCTGGGACAAAATGTGTCGAATTTTTCCACTGAAAAAAAAACAAAACAGTCCGTGTTGTTGACCTCCTCTGATCCTCTGCAGCTGTTTGACCCCCGCCGGCGACTACCACTGAAGGGAGTTTGTTTATTTGCGGACCAGTTGAGTCCTTTGACCCCCACCACCCTGTTTACGCCCCCTAGCTTCCGGGACCTCTTCAAACCACAGTGAGGAGCATGCCAAGTGGCCCTGTGGCTGGAGCCAGCCTAAACACGCTATCTGGAGGAAACACAGCTCTGTCATCTTTCAGGGCTGCACCAAGAATTTTCTCATGCAGTTTCAAAATTCGTGCGTGGGCGTTCCTTGAAATGTCTTTGAATAACAAATTAAATCTAAACAAAGGAGATAATTGTGAAAGAACTCACTTTGAGAAAGATTGTGTAGCTTGTGTTTTAACCACAGTTATTATTAATTTCTTCAGACACTCCCCTTGACTCCCCCTTTTATCTCAAAACAAAGATACATAAAGAGTTGAAGCTGATGTACACCAGTTTATACTTGCAACGTTTTTGGCCACATGGGGGCAGTGGGGGATGTGAACATAACTCGGTGATATTATGATCTTACAAGTTGATAAGGAACACTTGTTAGCGAACACATCCAACAGAACCTGAGGAACATTAACATCTACTTAAAGTTGTGTTTCTGGGAACCAGATGAATGTCAGTTCAAAATTCACTGGACCTTTAGCTCTGTTGCTGTCTTGAGAGGCATATCTGTCTCTTCAGCTGCTAAATGCATTCTCACTAAAAACTATCTGTTGCTGCTGCTGCTACTAGAAAACAAATGAGCAATGGGAGTGATAAGAACAATCAGTGTGTGAGGTTTAAAACCAAAACAATGGGCTTAGAGATATAAAAAATCATATAAACATTCCATAGAGCCAGGGGAACTGCAGACCTGGGTGATGATTCTCTGAGTCTATCACCATGAGTGGCACATTTCACATTTGATTATTCTTATCCTAAAATATTAATCATAGTTGCTTTAAACAAAGTAAAACTCAGGGTTTATATAATACATGTCAGATGAGAGGGCTGAAATAAAATATGAATCTAAGAAAAAAAACAGACCCCCCCCCCAAAAAAAAATAGAAAGCAGTATGGAACCAGACCAAAAATGTGTTATTATTCAGATTTCCTGTGTGACATCCACATCCATTTATCCATATTGCATCTGTCTGCCAATCACACTGTCAAAGTCAATGTCTGTTTGGTTTTCATGCTTGCAAGGTCACACTGCTCAGTTTCACCTCTTGTATCTCTGCCATACAGGAACAGTTTCCTCCAGGGTGATGTAAGGAACAGAACAGAGTTTGTCACAGCAGGATGTTGTGCTGAATGTAGTCTCGTCAGGGTGGGAACACATTGCTAATGACTACAAGACTGCTGACGTGCCGAGCTCTGGTCTTGTCACAGTGACTGCCATTGAGTGTTTCTTCCCCAGTCTGTGTTCCAGGCAGCTCAGTCGCTCCCTTGGCTGTAGAACAACAATCTGATTTGCATTCACAGCTGTATAGCAAGTTAAGGCCAGGGAGTTAGAGATGAAGTCTAGCATTTGGACAAATGACGCCAATGTTCTGACATTTGTACCCTGTGATTGGTCGCCATTGGCCACTAAGCTCATCTACTCATTAACTCAGAGCCAAATATTTCATCAACTGGGTCATATTGATGAAAACCTCTGGATGTTCCTGGTCTGTAGGGCATGGTGACCTGCTGACCTTTCCTCTGGTGCCACCAAAGACCAACATTTATAATTGTACACACAATTTAACAAGTACTTGGTGTTGAGTGATTAAACACAGCTGTGTGTGTGTCCAGAAAGCAGAATGAAGTAACGCCCCCCCTGTTGTTGTCATCATCACCTTGAGCTCCACTGCATCCAGCAGCGCCTCCACCCAGAAGGGATCTGGGACGAACAGGATGTCTATTTCTAGACCACTTCCTGTATGACATTCCTGACCTGAGCTGCCTTCCTGCCAGACTCTATCAGGCTTCATATGTATAGATCTATGGCTCAAGCACCTACATCTTTACACTCTTTTGTATGTGAATGTAAATGTACACACAGGAAAAAAGTGTGGTCAGAAACAAAGGGTTGGGAAGTATTTTAAACCATTAAATCTATGTCACCTGTTTAAAATAACATTGTGTACTGACTTTAATTGTAAGGAAAACTGAAATATCAATGATATTAAAGTATATAATTTTGATGAGCGACTATGAAGACATTGTTTTTGTACCAGCACTTGCACACAAAACCAGTGCCTGGATTGGTCATGCTCATCAATTTAAACTGTTTTTGTAGCCATTTCATTCCATTTATTTTATTGGTACCTTCCATTAAGTGCATAGAATGAGAGTTAACATGAATAACATTTATAACAAAGTGACAGACTGATACAGTAGAATTACAAGGAAAAGAACAGGACATTAGGCATAACAGACTACATTCATTGTAGCAACATCAATGCGGTCCCCCCCTCCACCTCACCAGTTCTCTCATTTGTTGTATTACATATATAACATGGGTTTACATATGTAAATATACTGGTTTAAATATGCACAGTAACAATAATCATTTACTAAGGAACATGAGTGAACATTTCAGAGCACTGAGAGGGAAGTAAACATCAAGACACCAGTGACACTTTGTGCCAAAAAGAGGAATAGACACAGATTCTGACTGGCTATTTCTTTAGTAAAAAACACATAGCGACAGGTGGAATAATAGCCAAATATCTGTTGGGCCAGTGGAACAAAACCTGCATTAACTTCTACTTAGAATGGATTTACTGTGCCCCTGATCAAAAGCCTATTATTTCACACAACAGAAGCAGACACTGGCAAAGTGACTAAGAGAAGCTCCCATTCCAAAACTAGCTAGCATTCCTTCAGCATTTTAATATTCTGTAGTGTTCCCAGCCATTTTAAATATATTCTCATCCTAGATCCGTTTAGTAGAGTTAAAGATTTCCTAGTCCTTCAATATTCATTACTGTATCTATATAAATCTCAAAAATACAATATGAATCAAAATATAAAGTAGTAAAAAATTCTCTCAAAAATATATCATCCACAAGAGACTTTTCAACTTAGCTAGTGACAGTGACCAAATATAACAGTGCCAACAAAGGCTAAAGCAGCTGATTGCCATTGGGAGAGAGAGAGAGAGAGAGAGAAAAATCAAAATAAAATCTGATTTCCAAACAAATCATGATAAACAAAAACTAAAACTTTTCAAATGGCAACTGTAACTTAGCAAATAAAAGTTGAAACCGACAGTAATGATTGGTTTCAGATTAAAAGAAAGAAACAGAAACCTAAATAGATACCCCACCCAAAAAAAATCAACATGAGATACATAACATTTTGCCTTGATATACATCTATAAATTGGCTTTTCATCCATCAAACAGTGAAACAGAGCCTATAAAGAAGCTCTCCTGCAGCTCAAAGATAAAGAATCTAAACCCTGATGTCAGCTCATCTACCAGCCACATAAAAGCAGCCTCCAGGATCCCAGACAGCCAGAACCCTAAGAAACTACATCTGAGTGTGTTGGTTAGAATTATAGTTACAGTATGCTCTCTCTCAAGTTCCCACTGCTGGATGTGTTTGAGTGCTTGCTTTCTGTTTGGACTGCTGATGTTTGGTTCCATGTGTGAAAGTCCAGAAGAGCCTGGTTGAGTTTCTCCATCCAGTCCAGTCTCTCCTGTTTGGTGTCTGCTGAAAACCAACACCTAAAAAAAAGGAGAAAAAAAAAGAAAGAAGACCATACATAAGTCCCTGTGCTGTGATCAGAGACACACTACAAGAATTAGACCCATTTCAAAATAAATCTCTAGCTACAACCCAACTAGTGATTTACTAGGTGTTTCCCATCAACTGACAAAAGTGAAACACCAACTGTGACATCCCTAGCTGGTTGCAGCCAGAGGAGCAACATGCTTCATGCTTACTGTAAACAAAGTGTCAATTATGTTTAAACAGGTTTACATAATAAATTAACATCCTGTCTTATTCTTTATAAACCAATATATGCAACATCAAATATGATCAAAATGTAATAGATCTAGAATCCAAAAATGGAAAGTTGATTACAATCCAGGGACACTGTAAAAACAAAAACAAAAAAACCTTACTTGGCCAATGCATCCTGGCTTTCATCCTGCTGCTGATTTGGGGTGTTGCTCACCAGCTCAAATGTGAATGGTCGAGCACACGAGTCCCTCTTGACGGGCCTGACACACTGACTGGGAGAGCTGGACAGAGAGATGCTGCCCTCTGCCTCCTAAGAGGTTAAAACAGAAGACAGAATCAAGCCTGCTCGAAGCAGCATGATGACTTAGTCTACACATTTTTCTGTGTTTTTTTCACACCTTGGTTTCCTTGTCGTTGGGGTGGTTCCAGTAGCTCATGCTGTACCCCTCCAGGACAAAATATCGGCGATGCCACACCCCATATCCACTGATTAACTCAAACATTGTCTAGAGAAAGAACCATAAAAAGAGACAAGAGTGAACTCAATCTAACTAAATGCAACAAAAAACGATTAAAACTGTTTTCCAACATTTAAATTTTTTTTTTCTGCTGTTATATGTGAAGTTACAAAGGTTGCATTCAAATACATGAATTTTACACCATCAGCCACAACATATACATATATATACATATACATATATACACATATACATATATACACACATACACATATATACACACATACATATATACAAATATATACATATATACAAATATATACATATATACAAATATATACACACATACACATATACACACATACACATATATACATATACACACACACATATACACATATACACACACACATATACACACACACACATACATATATATACATATATACACATATATATACACATATATACATATACACATATATACACACATACATATACACACATACATATACACATATATACACACATACATATACACATATATACACACATACATATACATATATATACATACATATACACATATATACATACATATACACATATATACACATACATATACACATATATACACATACATATACACATATATACATACATACACACATATATACATACATATATATATATACACACATATATACATACATATATATATATACACATATACATACATATATATATATACACATATACATACATATATATATATACACATATACATACACACACATATATACATATATATACACATATATATACACATATATATACACATACACATATATATACATATACACATATATATGTATACATACATATACATATACATACATACACACACACACACACACACACACACACACACACACACACACACAGTACTTCCACAGGCGTCTGTTGTATATCTCATCCCTTTTGCTTTAAAGTTAAACATTTTAATACAGTATGACTTCAAATGGTGTGTTTAAGATTAACAAAGTTTTTGATGTTGTCAGAGTGATGAGGAATAGAGGAGAGTTACGGACCAGGAAGCCTTGGTGCTGCACATTAGAGTGACTCTTGCTGTCCAGGCGTAAGTAGATGTTACCCTCTAGAGGAGAGAGAAAAGGCACCTACAAACGGGAGGGCACACACTGTCAGACTGGTATATGAGGAAGATACAGAGAAGCAAGAAACCGATAACAATAGTTTGATGAAATTCATTCCAACATGCTCTTAATTCAGTTTGCAAGGAAAAGAGAATTTAAACCAAGCTGTTCTGGTAAAACTGGATCAGATTTGATCATAACTTAAGAATCCATGTATCATTTGTTCTGTCCTAATCACAAATTGGTCATTTATGATTCAAACACTCACAATCCAAGTATAAGGGCTTGTTTTTGATACTTTTAATTTTATGCTCAAGTCAAAAATTAGGAAAAAAACCTCAACCTCAATATTTAATCTGTCTGATTTTTGCGGACTTCTTTGTGTTTTTCACTTGATAAACTATGGCGATACCTGAGTTAATAATATTGTCTTAATAAAACATCAATATAAGTGGGTTTTTTTTTTCCAGGAAAGGATTTTTTAAAACAACAAACAAGCATCATTTCTTAGCACACTGTCTAATTAGTTGTATATGTGCACTGACAAGACTCTGGTTTTTAAGACTTCTTCGGTTTTAACGTAATTCATTGATAACTGTCAGTACATCCAATGGTACACAGTGAAAAATTAACTATTACTAGTTATTTTGGCAAACATGATTTTCCAAAACATAGGCTAAGGAAATACAGAAAGGCGCACTTGTTGCAGCCCACTTTGTTGTAATTCACTGTAACCATGGCAGCATTATACTTGTTTCTTGTTAAAATTGATCTTTTCACACAAGTGAAGACAACAGAATATTTTCCAAATTACTTTGTTGTAAAACTAAAAATAATCGCATTGATATTTAAGTTGATTCTTTACAATAAATCAGGTACGGTCGTAGTTTATCAAGGACAGATTAAATGTGAAAATCATATTAAGTCTGCTTTTATGTCCTGTTTTTGGCTTGAGCATAAATTTGAAAGCACAAAAAACGTTTTTTTGTGTCTTAGATTAATAAATAGGGAAAAAAAAATAAAAAATTCAGATTTTAGATTCTTAATTGAATTTGGAAAGAATGAATGATACATGGAATCTATGAGAGATACTAAATGTCATTATGTTATTATGAGGAGGTATCAACATGGTAAATACTGCATTTTGGAGGAAAATTCTTGTATGTTCAGACAGTTAACACACACAGACACTATGAGGGTGAAAAGGGTCATGGAGGAGGAGACGCATATATGTTTAATGAATTATTTACTGAAATAACCATGTTTGTGGGTGTATGTATGTGTATCTTTTTGCAATTAGTACAACTCAGCCATGCAAACTCCAAAGACTATATGTATATTTAATGTGGGTAAACACAGTGAACTGATGATGTACCTAAAGAAAGTTCGCTCTGGCGCAGCACTTCTCAGAGGCTGTGGATTTAACAACTTATCAGTTTTGGTGCCTTCAGATGCTGCTGGAATTCAATGAACTGGGGGAGAAGCTTTTCATAAAGCAGTGGTAGACAGGAGAAACTAAGAACCACCCACAATCATTCATAGATCAGTGCAGAATGATTAATCACGTTTCTGTTTTAACCACAATAAATGTTATTTTCTGTGCCCTTTTTGGTTGGAGAGTTTTTATTGAATTAAATTATTTAAATTTCAAGCATTAATCCCTTGTTGCACCACTTCTGCAGCAATTATTTCAGTTCAAACACAGGCACCTGTTAAACAAACCAACTGTATCAGTAGTCTGTGCGACACTAAAATAAAGGGATGAGTACTTCTTTTAAAGCAGTAAAGTTGATGTTGATCAGTGGGACAAACTTTTAATAGAATGAATTATTAGAGATAAATTTTAAATGTTGACTCTTAGTGTGTAGTGATATGAAAGATTAGGTACTAGTAATCATTCCTTTTCCCTCAAACTGTTCATTGAATTCATTGAGTTCATTTCGTTTTTTTTTTTTGTTTGTTTTTTTACAAAGGAGCAGAGGGAAATGTGAGAGGTGAAGGGATGACAGTGCTGAGAAAAAAGTGAAACCTTTTCCTGAAACTCATCGCCCAGCAGCCTCCTGATTTTGCCTTCAAGTTTCATCTGAGTGGAGGAAGCCAGACAGAGAGAGGGGAGGGAGACAGGGGGGGACAGACATGTTACTTCACCAGTGAGCCCCACCCATGTGCAGAAAGTTCAAACAGACTAATAAAAGGTCAAAAGGGACATATAGGGGTGCCCGTAGCAGTGTGCTTCTCTAATCAGTGTTGTGGTTCTGTTACATGGGCCAGTATCCAATAATTTCAAAAAAAGCATTTACATGTCTGAACTTACAAAAATATCCATCACATTGCATTCATGAGATATTTTTTTCCTGCCATACTGGCACAGGTATCTGAGGTGATGTGGATAGAGTCTATTTTATATAATTAAATTTTCCTGTATGCTCTACTAGTACTATTTTTTTTTTACTTTTAAAATTACTCAACCAACCAACAATCCTGTTTTCACCAACATAATTCAGTGAATTCTTAAGACACAATCTCTGGGCCCAGAGTAAGACAGCTGTGTGTTAACATTTAAGGACCGCTGTCCACAGGCAGCAGTTTTTGCATGGTTAGTGCCAAAAAGGTCCAACCTTCCTAGGATTTCTACAGAAAAGGGACACTGTCAACTCTCTGAGCTCTTTAACGAACCAATCAAAATCAAGAAGCAAAAGTAGGGGTTGGGTGGGGGAACAGATCCTAGCTGTAATTTACAACCCTGCTATTTATGATGTAATAATGCATTTGAGAGTGTGGAAGTATATTGCCACGTCTGTCTGAATTTCAGTGAGTGTCATATTTCTAATCAGTTAGCTATACTTTAGGTTAGCTAACCATTTAGTTTTTGTAACCTTGCAACAATAAGTACTTGAGAGAAGTGCTCAGAAAATGATGTCATGGATGCCGCCTGTGCAAAAGTCCCTAATTCTTAAGGATACCGAAAAAAAAAAAAAAAAACTAGGAGCACCTCTGTGAGCATATATTCACCTTATCCAGCGGGAACTTGGTCTGTCCGAGTGAGGCCAAGGTGATCTTATGGGAACCCACTAAACAAAAGTTACTGGAGCGACGAGTGTTGAGCGCAGGAAGAGCCACAGCTGAAGGACAAAGCAGCACAGAAGGAAACCTCATAACAAAGTCAGCAATATATATGTGGTGATTATGGCCAGTGTTTTGCCAGGCTTGTTCAGTACAAAGTAGAAATGCCCCATGAACATTTTTTTAAAACAAACATTTACTAAGTACCATTCTGTACAAATTGAGTTTAGTAAAACAGAGGAAAACAGAATTCTCTTTGTTAACATAAACTGACTAAAATAAACCCAACTTACGTGTCAGACTATTACTGGATTTCTGTTGAAATCAAAAGAAAATATTTAGGTGATGATTCTTCTGTGAGGTATTTAAAACAAAACAAAACAAAACAGAACAATATTTGGGCATGAAATAAAACGGTATACTAACTGTGATTGTGTTCAGAAGCTTTCTTGGTGTGACCTGAATGTGTGAAGACATCATAAAAGAGTTAGATCCATTAATATATACACACCTGGCTGATCATTTGTGAAAAATTACCCTACCTACCCGAGACTTGGTGGTGGCTCGGTCCACACTGCAGTTACTACCTGAAGTGTTGGACTAGATGGCACAAAAAAGCAGATTTACATTTGACACATTACATCCATCTAACAGTGTTTGTGCATTTAACAACTTCCTACAACCTACAAAATGGAACAAGACAGTTACCGTACTTCTGTCTATAACATCACTAGTTATAGCCAGAATAAACATGATCTTCAGAATAAACATTACAGCTAAGAAAGTTGAGATATTAATAACTGATGTCCTGTCCATAACACAGTCATATAATCAGTTACACAAATAACTCCCACGAATCTGTGTTAAGGAACATGCAGGGTAAGAATACTGAAAAAATACTGAATTCTACAGCTGTAACCACTTAACTCTTTGTAATTTTTTTTTTATAATTTCATTTTGTCATTTATATTATTTATTCCTGCAATTCTGATCACTGTGAATCAAACCGTAAATGTTTTTTGTCTCACCAGACTGTAGACTTCCACATCAATCTCAAAGGATGAGCGAATATCCTTCCTGAAATATTGTTGAAACAAAACAAGCTAAGATTTCATCTACATTATAAATTTCCATTGAAACAATCATGTTGATACAGTCACAAGACTCTAAAAATTCTAAGGCAAGTGAGCAAAGTCATATTTCAGAATCTCAACATGAAATCCATGCAAAAAGATTTGCTTTGTGCTGAAGAGACTTTCCTTATTTGGTCAAAGTTTTCTGGATGTGACCATTCGTTAGTTATTTAAAAATATACATTTAAATTGAGAAACCCAACTTATTTGTCCAGTGATGTCAATCAAATGATGAAATAACCACCAATCAGCTGATAAACTGCAGCTTACAGAGTGACAGAGGTAGAGAAGGAGATGGTGTCTCCATTCTGAGCATCAGCAGCTGTGGCCAGTGGGGTGGCGATGATGTTGCAGGGCCCGTAGCGGATCAGGACGAAGAAGTAGTGACTTGGCCGACCTGAACGAGTACAAACATTCCTTTCAAGGTGGACATCAACCACTTTGTTTGTCTTAACCAGTTTTGGAGTTTTAAAATAGAAGGTTTTTATTGAAGTCAAAACAAAAGCATCAGTAACAGTAAATAACTGAATGAGGCAATTAAAAATAAAAACTATAAGAGATTTTCTACCTGTCCGGCTGTGTGATGAGCAGACAAATTCAACCTTGAGAGGCAGCTGGATGTTTGTGATGCTGATAGTCCCTCTGCAGGGCTGCTGGGAAACATACTCCCTTTCCTCCCCTGCTGCCTCTCCAGTTTCCAAGTTCTTCTCCTCTCTCAGCCTGGCCACCTCTGCCAGCAGGGCAGAGCGTTTCTCACCTTTAAGAGACAGGTAAATCACAAGGATGAGGAAAAAGAAAGATATCAAAAAATGAGGAAGATAAACTCATGCTTTGACAGCAATTATTAAGGCTGTGGAACAAGAGATGTAGCTAATATTACCATTTAAGAAAGAGATGAATACTTCTGTGTGTCTTTTGGTTTAAATACTGTTATTTATATTATTTCATCAACTGAATATGAAATGTATCAAATATTCAAAGAATGCAATGGTCTTTCCAAAAAAACAAAAAAACAAAAAACAAAAAACAAAAACCTGTGTAATGTGAATATGGCTTCCTATCTTTGGAATACAAAGATGGGTCTCTTAAAAAAAAAAAGTCCTGTGATCTACATACAGGAGACCAGCAGTAGTTTTTCAGCCTCAGCCTCCTCCAGTGAGCCTCGTCCATGCTCCTCATCAGTACAGCAGCTCAAAGCCTGCAAGGTCTGATTGATCACAGTCTGAAGCTTCCCTGCTTCTTCATTAAGAGCCTGGAGAGATACAGAACAAAACCTAGCACCATGGGTAAAGAAACACTTGTACAAGATTTATTTCAATCGAAGAGAAGTCAGTTTCAGCAACTGTAGTACAGTTTACATTTTCATTTGACTGAATTAGTAAAGTTAGTATGTTGCAGTGGGAAAAACATGGTTGGAATTCAGTCTGAATTCCGACTGATCTGCTGTGAGACTTTGTCTCTCTCTGGTAATCAAAACTGGGCTACACACCGTGATTTTCTCCTTGGTCTTGACAGAGTGTTGAGGCAGTGACTTTTGTGGAGCTCGTCTCTGAACCCCAGGGGTGACACTCTGAATGGTGGGCAGCTTACTCTGCCTTTGTGTACGGTAGGCATCCACACTGTTAATCACAAATGAACCAATATTAAGTTACAGTTAAACATGTTAAAGTAAAATATACACTCATATGGAGGACAATTAGTGACAGTAAAGCTGCTTCTGATCATGTTGCCTCATGTGCTGGAGTTGACTCGGCCACTGAGTGAAATAATGTTTACAATCCCCTAGTGTCTCAGCATATATTTAAAAAAGAAAAAGAAAAAAAGAAAAAAAAAAAAAGGAAAAAATGTGTAAATACTATGTTGATACAGTGTGATATGTTTATAGAGGTGCCTGAATGTGGATGAGTGCAATGACACAAAAAACATTGATGATATAATTATTATGACACCCAAAATTCTAGTGAAATGTTGGATCGCAACAGGGCAATTATGAAGCACCTAAAAACTTCCAATTTACATATTCATAGGTGGTTTTGCTTGTATTTTTATTTTAAACAAACATTGTTTAATCTTCCTCTTTCCGTTATTTGTTATCTTCACCACTTCGAAGATTTCAATTGTAGAAAACCTGGTTAACAAATACAATACTGGACTTGTGATGTGTCACCAGTGTCACATCAGTGTGACTAGCAAAATACATCAATGATTAGTCAAGACTGAGAATTATAAGTGGCTGTGCTGCTGCAGTGACCTCTACCTGTACAGAGGAGCAGATTCAACAGGAGGAGTGGTGGTCTCTTCTGGAGTCAGGAGCAGAGATGGAGGATTCGATTCCTGGCTTGCTGCTAGACGCTGTTGTGTTGGTGGAATATGGAACATTATCAAATGATAAATATTTTTCCAGCACATGAATTTATTAACTTTTACAGTGGTTCTTAATCCAGACAGCTTCCATAACTGAACTCCTGTGTCAACAGCTCAAAGTTATGAATGAGTCTTACCAGAGGGGTGACCACAGCCTCCACAGACTTGCTGAGAGGAGAGAGGATGCCACTTGGGGGGAAAGTGAGCAGCTCATCTCCATTGCTTTCAAGCCTCTTGCTCTCACCACACTCTTTTTTGGCATCTCCCTCTTCTTCACTTTTCTCCCTCTCTGGCTCTGTGTCCATTCTATCTTTGTCTCCAGCACAAGCACTGATACCACTATCGCAGTCCTCAGCATCTTCATCATCTCTCCCTTCTTCCTCCATCCTTCCAGCATACTCCAGCACCTCCTCAAACATCCGGTCGATTATTTCAGTGGTGGTGGTCTCATCGTGAGAGCTCAGTTCAACATCTAAGGAAATGAAACATAAAAAACCCTTTACAAATGCTTAACTTTGAGAAGCAAATAAGGACTACAATTTCTACGATAGTCAGATGGCTGCTTCTGGAAAATCAATAATTAAAAATAAACAAAACTCACAACAGCTGGCCACCTACATGTCTCAAATGTTTTTTCCTTTTTTCCTTTAGGTATACCTGTGCAATACTTACTGTGTACTGGAGATATCATTGGTCTCTTCTTAATGTCTAGCTGTATACTTATTTCCCAACACACTTAGTTTCAAATAATAGTTATGCAAAGACACATGTAAAAGTCTTTTATGATGTTGCCTTATGTTCAACAGAAAGAGCCATACAACACCCTTTTGCTTGTGTGCTTGTGTGTTCCTGGGGAAGATTTTTCAAGTCATTAGCCACCTTGTTTTCAAAAAAAAAAAAAAAAAAAAAAAAAAGCCTTAATGTAAACCCAATGTATGCAGTTTACCAATGGTAAGAGATTTCTCTCTCACCAACCACTTCACCTAAGTGTGCCACCTCTCCTAAAGTGTCCTCTGGCAGCCCAGGTGCCCACATATACATCTTACTGTTCTCACCTGACATACTTGTCTCTGCCCTGGACTCCACAGAGGCACTGGTCTCAGACAAGGATGAGTCATTGATGAGCTCAGGCTCCAGGATAAAAGTGACTTTCTTTAGGCTCTCTCCTCCCTCAGCCTTGTGAGTTTCTTCTGTCAGCCCATCTCTAACACCCTGCCTTTCATCTACTGCTTTTTGCTCCATTTCCTCTGTCTCCATGAGGCATTCTGACATCTGGACCTCTGTCAAACTTAGAGCTGGATCTTTTGTAGGAATGTCTACCGATTCAGAATAAGCCTCTTCCTTTGGCTTTGCTACATGTTCAATGTTTCTTTGGAGCTCTATATACACAGTCTGGGTTTCTGCCTGAGCCTGAGCTACCTCTGCAAAAGGAGATGTCTCTGTTTGATTCACTCTGCTATGTGGGCCTGTTCTGTTTGACTCTAGATCCATTTCTTCTTCCTTTACACTGATCGTCTGTATTTCCTTTGACTTTTGACAAAAATCGTCCTTATGACTACATCCTTCTGTGACTTTCTGGTCTTCTCTTATTATAAAAATATCAGTATCTCCTCTAGCTTCTATCTCATTACATTCTTCATAGGACTCTATCTTCACTTGGTCTCTCTTTAAAGTAGACTGGTCTTGAACAGAGTCCTCCTCTGGTCTAGGTTTCTCATCATCCTGAAATTCAGAGGAACCAGCAATCTCAACAGGGATATTACCCAAATAACATTCACTACCCTGGATGGCAGACGGATCAAAGTGATATACTACACTTCCTCTTTTCTCTTTTTCCACTCTGGATATTTCTGACTTTCCCTCCTCTGCTATAATAGACTCTCCCTCTTTATTTACACTGTACCGAGGATATCTCCAAAACAATAATTCCTCGTCTGTTGAAGGCTCAATCTCCTCTTCACTGTATGAAGGACCATTGATCTTTTCATCATCTTCAAATGAAAACATCTCTGGTCTACTCTGTTCAGTGACTTTGGAAACCCCAGCTGTTTCATTCTTGTTTGATTTGTCTGGACGAGTTGATTCTAGGATTCTCTGTTCATCACCTGACACATTCTGATCCTCACCGTAAGACGTTTTGGAGAAACTCTGATCCTCACTAAAAGAAAGCTTCAATACAGTCTGGGTCTCTGGTTCTTTGGACCCTAGCAGCTCCTCTCCATTTTCAGCCAAATGCTTGTGGCGTTTCTCTTTCATGAGTTCTTCAGTCTGATGAATATTTTGCTCCTTTCCTTCCATTTGCAGCCGCCCTTCACAAGAGGTTTCAGGCTCTACAGGTGCTTCTGGGGCTTCATAGTCACAAAGTGGCCTTTCACCTGTAGAAAGATTAGTCCCATATCTTAAAACTAGGGGCCTCGAGACCATACTTAATACACTTCAGAGCAGATACCAAGTATTAATATCAAACAGAAAGCTATATAAAATCTGTAGAGTAAGATACTGAATGCAATGGGAAAAGACAACAATGCAACTTAAAGGAAATCTATGTGGCATGATATCAAATGCAAGTACTGACTGAATTTTAGAAATTTGTTAAATAAATAAATTAATTAATCTTATTAAGAAAAAATTATACTTCCTTTTTTGGATACTGATTATCGATCTGAAACCAGCAATTCTTCCTTGTTAAAATGAAAATCTGTATAACTCATTGTGTGGCACTATTTTGGATCTTAACTCTATGTGCAAAGTAACATCAGATTGTAACAAAACATCACTTTTTAATTAGATATCCAACAAAATTAATTCATTCTGTACAAATTTTAATCAGTGTTCTACAGGATTTATAAAATTGTGCTACAGCAGTTTTAGTTAGCGAACGAAAACATACATTTTACTATGAATACTCTATTGAGGCAAAACATGGTGCCAAAATTCTTACCTGTTCTATTTACAGTTGGTTTCTCTGAACCTGATGTAGGAGATTCATTGAAGCTGGCACCTTTCATCTCAGCATCACCATCAACCTGCTTAAAGAAACAATTTCAGCACTACGACTTATGAACAGAGGTAGGGATGCAGAGCCAAGCTCTGTATTATTTCGATTTTTGCAAATAAAATAACAAATAAAACAAACAGCTGTGATTGTGCATCTTCAATACAGAGTGCCATAAATGCCTTTAAAGGTAACTAAAAGCATAAAAGCTAATAAACTACAATACATTTTAAAAACATTAACCATTAACCATAAATCCAGAAAAACACACTCAAAACAGACACATTAGAAATGAACTGAGAAACTAATGACAAGGTGGAGAAGGGCTAACAGAAGAATTAGTCCCTCAATAAAGTCCAGACTTCAAGTTTTTGGACAGTTAGATAGTTAGTGTTGATGATGAAGATGAAGATGAAGATGAAAGGCAAGTAAAGAGGATAACAATGAAGTTAAGGGAAAAAAAAGAAAAAAGAAAGAAAGAAAAAAGGAAAAATTTCAATTGGAAAATCTACCCGCATTTGGCCCTTGGCGGGTGTTAATTTTGGACACTGGGTGTAACTGTCCAAGTACTTATGGTCTGGACTGTACCCTACACAGGACAGGGGTATTACAGGGATAGTGAGGATAATAAATCAAACAATGCCAAACAATGTTTATCACCTCATCGTGACCCCACCATGACACACCAAATAAAACTGTTAGTGTTCACCATTGTTCTTGACAAGTGAGAAGATAATCCTTCAATGAACAGCCCACTTCCCACAAAACCACACCCAAGACTTAAAAGTATTTTAGGAGTGAACTTCCTTCCTCTGAAGACTGGGGCCAGGTGAAATTCTGACTATAACATTGCTTCAATAGTTTTGAGATAGTTTCCCAGTTCCCCATCCAATTTAATTCTCATCAATGTCCAGTCAATATTATGTAATATATTTGCTCAAAGTATTGCCCATGTTCAACCCTTGTGCAATAAGCATAAGTATTGCACCCCCATCACTGACTTACATCCCTGGGCTGCATGGGAGGCCAGTGAACTCTCCCTCTGGATCTAGGGACCCAGGAGCGGGTAAATGAGGGGCCAGGAGGGGTCCTTCCCTGCTAATGTTTACATAAGCAGGTGTGTAAATTAATCTCAAACAAACTGGAAAAGAGGCTAGTAAAGAGATTTATTAAATAAATAATAAAAAAAAATCCACAAAAATAAGTCAAAATATGTCAATTATCTATAGTCAGGTACTTGATTGCAATTTAATACACAAAATAAATTAATCAAACTCTACACAAAGGATTATAAGACAATTTCAAGTTTATAATGGTGAATGCATGGTTTAGGGGTCAAGGAAATTAACCAGATGAACTTTAATCTATCTGAAAATTCAGTATGTCGTGACAAAAGTGACAGGTGTGACTAAAACATACTCAAATGTTTGACACCAAAAATAATACAACCACAAACCCACCTGAGCTAATGAGGGATCCGAGCTACTCCTCTTCAGCCAGGCATTCTCACTGATTGGCTGGAGATGCAACTGGCTCAACTCCTGCTCCCGTTCCTGAACCGGGAAACCATCGTCAGATGTCAGACAAACCTCATTAGTAGGTTGTCTTACAATCAACTGAATATGATCCTGAACCTCACGGATATAAAATCAAATCAATTCCTCCATTCTTAAATTCATATAATTGAATTATACCATTGCAGTGCTGCTAGCAGCATTAGTTTATAAATATTTTAACATTTAAATATTTACAAAAGCCATTGATGAGTACTGGTATATTAGAAATAATTTACGGGTATAAATGATTTATTTCACAATTCTTTTAATTTCATTTACTAATCTAAGTATGAGTACTTGGGATCCCAGGATTCTAGAAACCACTGATGCCTTCCAGTTATAAAGCATTTCAACCAACCTGGCGCATGCGAGAGGCCTGCTTGGAGCTGGATGTTGTAGTTCCCTGGAGTTTCTGATGAATGCCAAATACAAAGTTGGAGCGGGTTCGAGGGCAGGAGGCAGCAGGGCTCGGTGTGGGGCCAACCTGGAAGACTGGCGCTTTAAACCGCTCCATTCGCTGACTGAATTCTCCCTCACCTTTTGAAATAAAGTCAAATTTAAAAATAAAATTTTGCTAGTGATATCCAGATGATTTTGTCTTTCCATAATCAAAAGGTGTTTAATAGTGAGTAGCTGCTGATACCAGATTCCAATCTGATATTTATATTTTTCTGCATGAGCAGCTGTATGGTGAACTTCAAGTGGATTTAAAAAAAAAAAAACAAAAAACCCACACTATATATATAAACTGATGTAGCAAGCAACACTCTAAAACTGTATTTTTTTTTAAGCATAACTGCATATTTCTTCTACTATTTTTTTTTTCTAACTGACTCAATACCTTGCCAGCCAAAGAATATTTATAACTGAACTCAGATGATAATCATGTTAGTCTTAATTTAGCTTGAACTTAACACCAGGACTTAACTAGGAGGTTACTGAAGAATTATCAAGCATGACGTGCTGTACTTGAGACCAAGGAAAAGGATCAGGATGCACTATGCTTCATGAAAGCATCCCTTTGCAAAACAGCATAGGGTCTACTAATGCTTTTTTGGAATTCTAAAATTGTAAGGAACTTAAACTTGGTAACAACTGATGTGACTGACCATTTTCATGTTAAATGATAAACACGACAATCAGCGCCCGATAAGAATGAGAAGCTGCTACCTAAACTGTGTGTATACTGGATTTTATCAATTCCACAACAATTTTGTTGACACTCTTTATCTACCCAGTACTTTATAGATTCTTTTATTGGTTCTTTTTAAAATTACTCAAATGTGTGTGTGTGTATATATATATATATATATATATATATATATATATATATATTTTATATATATATTTATTTATATATTTTAAATATTATTTTTAAAAGTAATATATTTAGAAAAGCATTAGAATTTATTTATATTTTAAATATAATATTAATTTTTGAGCAGTGACAGCAATATCTACAACAGAAAACTCACTATATAAATGCAATAACATCACCCTGCCTGGAATGAAATGTGTGATCTAAATGAAGTAAATAACATTCCTCACATTAAGCACTGGGTAAAGACTTAAGTGAATGAAGTGAATGAATAACACTGACATCAGACCCTATCAGTCATGTATCATCTGGGGTCCCCCTCACTGCTGGGTAGGTACCAGTGCTGGGGGAGGGAGGAAGGGCTGGTTTGGGAGTGGGGGGCTGCGGTCTCTTCAAGTACTGATAAACTACTCCTTACAAAGCAAGAACCAGTTTAGAAACAGCATTCCTAGGAACTCAGACACTTGCATCAGTGAATCCAAATAATATCACTAATTTGCACATTCCAGTTATCACTTACACATGCAACAGTACGCTAACACTTTGCAGCCCTGTACTGACTTCCATCTATTATACATTCAATGTCTATACAAGTCGTTTTGAAATTTGGAAATAGAAAAGGAGCATTACATTCACAGAGAGAGGTTTGATGTTATTTATCAGAGGTTTTTGAATGTATGTGTTCATGTGTGTTTACCGAGGAGATGCTCTCTGGTGCCCTTGCCATGGATGACAGCTGATGGGCTGTCACCCTCAGGATCTGACAGGCACCTCTGGGCCAGTGGAGCTCCTTCAAAAAACAAAAAACCCCCCCAAACCTTGCTGTTACAAACTGCATCATTTATCTGACAACATGATATTGATAGTGACTGCAATCTAATTCAACAATCCCTGCAATAAATTCTACCCTATTGAAAGTTTCTGTCAATCATTTTAGAGAGGGCTAGATGCAATTTTATTTTAATTTTAAAGGACATAATTTATTTAGTGTCATCTGCTGAACTGTGTTGTGTTATACCCAGCGGTGTCTCTAAAATTTAGTCAACCTCACTGATTAAAAACAAACAAACAAAAACAACTAGTTCGACAAAATACTGGAATGGCTGATTACCCTCTCTTCTCTGGCTGAGCTGCTGGACTAGGGACCGGACTGAGGGAACAATTGGTGTGTCTGGCTTTTTCTCTAGTTCAGCTAGGTGCCCAGAGGGGCTACAGTTCTCCTGACCAGCTGCCTCCAGACGCCGCCGCTTCTGGCATTCATTCACCTCTGAGACATAAGACAGAAAAAAAATGCTAGACAACACATAAATCACAAATATAAATAACTACAAATATCATTGTAAATATGTGGACATTCTGTACTTTTAAGGCGTGAACCTCGGCATTTTCTTGTGAATGCAGGCACAAACAGACCTGATGGTGGGAGGACATTGTCTTCAGAATCTGACAGAGGTGCTCTCTGTCTCTTCAGGTTGATGTTGCTACCATTTTCTTCACCAGGTTCCATACTGAGCTGCAACCACAGTGAAATTACAGAGCAGATGAGTTTTTAAGATGTCAGTCCTCACTCTTATTGAACAGAAACCTGTAGGCAGCAGCATTAGGAACAAAGGTCAGGTTGCTAAAAAGGAGTTTACCTTCAAAACACCTGCTTGCTATTACTAAAATTGCCCCTTGAGTTAAAATCCTGATTAAAAAAAGAGATTTCTCGACAGTGGTTAAGAAATGTAATCTAGGTAATTAACGTGGGCGAAGTCATTATAGGCCTAAATTAAATCTCTGATTATGCCGTGAAAAAACATTTGGTCAAAATTAGTAAAACTAACACTGACATACTTTTTATACAGACAGAAAAACACAAACATTAGGATGAAGACTGAAACGCGACAACGCCCCAGCGTTTCAGTTTAGGTCATTTTAACACAGAGCAAACATTCATGGCTACCTGCGCTAGCAAATCGCCTCAACACAGCGCGATGTCGTTAACGCTGGCAACACGTCAAAAACCCCGTGGTAGTTCAGTTTGATTACTCGTCAATTTTCCGAGCACTGACAACTTGTCGCTTGACAGCTCCGTAAACGAGCCAAGTTAGATATCTTATGTTAACAACACTGTCATTTGAGCCAACTCTAGCCAGCAGATTTCGAGCTAACCACTCCAAAGTTGGCCAACAAAACGTTAGCCTAGCTTAGAATGACGAGCTAACTTTAGAAGAACTGAACCGTCCAGACGCGTGTTACGAAGTTAGCAGAGCAGATGGAAATTGTATGTCGTTTTTCGTCCTACCTGAAAATAGGTGTGTTTGAAACAACGGCAGTGAAACAGGTCAACGCTTACTGACGGAAAACGAGAAACAAGCTTGTTGTTTTATTCCTTCAGTCTCCTCCTCCTCTAACTTTGAATTTCAGCGGGTCCTCAGACGACCGGAAGACGACCGGAGTCCGAGAAATACGCTCAACAGTGCTGATCTGGGAGCAGACTAAATCCCGAGGCCCGCTGGGCTCAGCGGACCGCAGAATTGTGAAATCTGATCCCGAGTCTGTGCCTGCCGAGCAGCTCGAAGTGAGGCCGATTTACCGCAATAAACGGAGTAAACACGCAGCGCATAATTCCACTACTTTATCACATTGGTTTTGCTGCAGAGCTTTGACAAACTGTAAAAATCTGTTTTGGGGGTGTGACAAATAGCTTTAACTGAGGTAATAACTATGAATAATATCTTATAATCTGAATGAAGTCTGTTAACACACCAGTGGTTGGTTTAATACACCTTTTGTGCTATGTGTTCTGTTCACTCTGTTCCTAATGCAGCGCTGGCAGCCTGATCACTGCCTGGTTATACTTCACCCGACTCACAGGTAGAAACTAACATTTGCAAAGCCTGTGGTCAACTCTGTGAGGAAATGGACCCATGTGGCTAAACTGGGATTATAGGCCTTCTCTGACTGCACTGATTTTGGGTTAATGATGTATCTACTCCTTTTAAATACAGTATATGTATCTACCCCCCCTGCGTGACCATAATAGTTGCATTATGTTTATTTATCTTTCTTTTTCAGGTTGTTTTCCTTGTTTTTTGTGTATGTCAGTGTGTACACTGAGGGTCACTACAAACCAGAGCCTGAAGGTGTAATTGATAAATTATCCAAATATGGTAAATGATGGCCAGGCTCAGATATGGTTGAATGAAAGTAGAACATTTTTTGTTCAGCTCACTATTGCTTTTATACAAATAGATCTTGTTAAATAGGTTAAAGTGATACAGTGAGTTATATCTAATATGCTAGATAAAGAACTCATTGAATTACATGGGCAGACTTGTGCAAATAAAATACAAATGATGATCATGGGGAATTTTATGGGGATGCAAACATATGCTTGAAAGTGATCTAAATAGGTCAATGATGCACTGCTAAACCTGGGTTTGTGTACATGTCTGGAAACAGCTATGATAAAAATCCTGTGAACATCAGGGTATATCCATCATCTTGTGTGCACAACACAAGTCTGCATATCGATAAACTATTAACGTAAATGTACTTTATCCTGTTTCAGGCAGAAATCAAAATGATTTTGTGGCTGGCATTTTTTAAAATTTTTATGAAGAATCCCACAGTTGTCCGATCCAAAGAATTTTTAGAAACAAAACCCTGAACTCTGAAATATACAATTCAACCAAACCTTTTGTATGGCTTGATACCACTAATAGTAGGTAGAATATATATATATATATTTTTAATATCTCTTTTTTTGTTTTGGGTGAATCAACCCTTTAATGTAAACATTATCAACACCTGGACTGGCACTCTTACTATATGTAAAAATATTGTATATAAAACTTCCAGACAAACATTTTATAGTATTATCAGACCACCAGTGATATATATAAAAAATCTTAATCTAGTCCCTTTCACAAATTAAAATCCATTAACCTACAAAACAGACTTTCGCAGTTCACATTCTCTGATCCTATTTTCTTTTGGTGGTGGAACCTCAGCTAGATTAACTTGATATGGGGAGCAAGGCAAAAATAAACTACAGGACCACTATTTATCCTGGATTCCTCTCATTTTCTGTGCATTTTGTGCTGTATTTCTTTGCTTTCATTCCTAAAACACCTGCCACCTAGATTTGCTGAGGGATAATTTGATTCCTGTATAAATCTATGAGTATAACATTAAAACACTACAATCTTTCTACTTTTTCTTAAAACTCGTAAAAAATGTACAATTAAGTTTAGTGTAAAGGGATAGCCTTTCCACTAACTAAATATTAAACAAGGTGTCAAGATACATGCTGACTTTTCCATTGCCTATGGTGCAAGAGATGATTTAATCTCTACAACAAAACTGTGGACCGTCTACTTATTGTAACTTCCCTCCCCGACTAGACTGCAGACATTTGATTACTTGTTTCCAGCTGAGGGGGACCAGCTAAAGCAGTGCAGTTCAACACAGCACCTGGAACCTGCTGCTTCAGCTTTTGTACATGAAGTTTACCATTAAAGGCTGTAATGAGCATAACAAAGACCCACAGCTGCTGTTTAAGGCAGACATTCATGTAAGTTTGTGCTGTATTCCTATACTGTTCTCTGATCCTTAGTCAGGTTTTATCAAAAGACCACAGTATTAAATCCTTAACAAAAGAAGGTGAACTGAAATATCTCCTCTGTATGTTATACAGAGTCCAGACTGCCAGAGGGAGACAGACCTGCTTCAGTGGGATTATCCAATGGGCTCGAGGTGTCTATAACTGGCTTCACTACACTGAGGGCAGCAGTCAGTAGATTTAAAGACGTATTACTGTACAATACTTTATTATACAGTATGCATATCTGGTTTTGCAGGCTTGAAGGTATAAATACAAGATCTTTGTATCTTAATAAAAGTTCCATTGCTTGAATAGACTATATTGGTGGCTATGTGTCTTTTCTGAGTACAGTATACAATTACTAAGGTTAGATCATGTACTGTATCTCAGGTTTTCAATTTCAGCCTTTTACAGGTCAGATATTGATTAGTCAGTGGCTGACTATGGCTACAACACAGTCTGGATAACCATGGGGATTAATTTCACTCAAATGAGTGTACAACTCATGTAAATGTTTCAAAATCTGGGACATTTATGGTTAAGGTACAGTTTAGTTCAGGTAATTAAAAATATTAATGTCAAAGAAATTTGGTTAAATGTTTAAAAGGTACCAACATTAACAGTTGTTTACAGACCAGACATGAATTGCACATCTTACACTTAGTACATATACTTGTTTTGGAAGAAAAAAGTCTGTTATTGCCACTTGTGACCACTAGTACGCAGGTTACTCTCATTTTTTCTCTCATCATAGCCTTCTCTGAGAGCAGACGTTTTGAATTGCTATATATTCCTTTAGAGTCAGCCTGTGTACTAGTGGTCAGAAGTGGCAAAATACAGAATTACTATAAATGTTAAAATGTAGTGTAACAGTAGTAGTTGAATAAGAGTCATGAGGTTAGAGAAATGACCAAGTATATAAATCAGCATCTATCAGCAGTTACCAAACATCGGGTAACATTTGCCATTTGTTATACTGAAATGAGCAGTGGTGTGTTTTACTTTAAATTTTTATTGAAATAATGTGTTATTTTTTCCTCCAAAATTTAAGTGCTCTTGCTTTAATCACCTGTATGGAAATGTAGAGAAACGACAGACATCAGTTTCCCAGTCTTTTGATACATATACTGTGAAGAAAGATGTGGAGCTTCACTAGACAATGGGCAAGCTGTTGAAGTAAAAGTTTCAGTTTGTAAAGATATGATCAACTTGTTCTGTAGAAATGCGTGAAGTTGCTACATGACATACAAATGCAGTAGTGTTAATGATGTGATGTATACAATATTTTGTAGTTTGTAGAGAAATTTGTGAATACACGACATATAGGAATTTTAATCAGTGCCTCTGAAACAGTCAGTGATCTCCAGCAGTTTTCTGCACAGAATGACCACAAGCTGTTTGCTTGCTGTGGTAAAATCAGTGGGGTTTTAGCAACTGCAAACCTGTTACAGAACTCCTCTGTTCCTGTTTGAGATGTCTTTGTTTTCACATGATATATTTTCTTTTTTTGTCTTTGTGTCACCACTGTTTGAAACAAACTTGAATTACATGTGAGGTAACTGCATTCAAACATGTTCAATTAATATAAATATGAATATTCGAACGTGATTGTATTTGTAGTAGCCTATGTTTGATATTCTCGACACAGAAACATGACTGAATGAATGCTAATAATATGTCGGTGCTGCTCATCTGCACAGTTATCTTTTGTTGAGTTAGAAACCTGAAAATGGAACAAATGAAAATATGTCAGTTCTGGTGAAAATATTGTGTAACTGTATCTTAGTCTAGAAATTGGGCTAAAAAAAACAAATGAATGAGGCAGAGACAGGGTCAAAAAGGCAAAGAGAGGTTGGCTGGTACATACAGTATACAGGATCCTACCTGTTCTTCTTTGTGTGTAATTGCAGAAAATTTGTAAAAATTATATCATTAATTACTATACGTCATAATAATAACAATTCTTAACAATTCCGACATTCATATATCTACATTCTAGATTTATAGTTTTTACGGTATTGCTACAGAGGCAGTAAAATATTTATGCCTTAAGGTCTACAGACTGTGTTAATGGAACAAACACCATAACACACATTACAAACTGTGCTTTTTCTGCAGGCTGATGAGTGTTACCTTGTTTAGAACATGACACAGTGGCACTGACTTTTTCTTATACAGAATTTACCGCATAAAGGTGTATAGCACTAAGTGAACCCTGTTATTTTTTTCTTTTTATGTTTTTCACATATCAGGGATAAGGAAATCTCACCTAACCTCCAACCTCTGGAAGGGGTCTCATAATCATAATCAGAAACTACATTGTAATTAGTATTTGTGTAATTAATCATAAAAATTTATTATCCCTGTCCTTTAAGGAGTCCTGACAAACTCCAAGTGGGCCCTCATATATCTTTTACTCAAAGTGGCTTTAGTCTGGCCGTTCTACCATAAGGTCCTAATTGATGGAAAGCTGCGGAGATGGTCATCCTTCCAGCAGGTTCTCCCATCTCTGCAGAGGACCTCTAGGTTACCTCTGGTCACCTCTAGGAAGACTCCTGGTAGTTCCAAACCTCCAATATTTTATAATTATCAAGGCCCTGTGTTCCTGGGAACACTTAAAGTTTTAGAATTGGTTTTGTACCCTTGCCTTAATCTATACTGTGCCACAAAATTATGGCAGTGATCTACTGAGTTACTTGGATAATGAAATTTGGATTTTTTTCCTGACATGCAATGTGAATCTTGGGATCTTATATACACAGGTTTTGGCCTTTGAGTGCCACAGCAAAGGGTCAGAAATACTTTAAGTAAGAGATTTCATTGTTTGATTTTTAATATATTTCAAAAATTTCTAAGAACTCTAAATAAAACTAAATCCATAACACAATAAAGTGTACAAAAACTGAAGTAGTCGAAATACTTTCTGAAGCCACTGTATGTTTTATATCTTGACTTTTGCTTTTATTTCCTATTCTGCAATAATTATAATTATTGTTGTGATAAATCTCAAACCTCATCCAGAAAGATTCTTAATGTTCTGACAACATACTACATGACAAAACCCTCCTCCTCACCTACAAAACCCTTAATGATCAGACACCATCCTGTCTCAAAGAGTTCATAGTACCTTATTACCCCAGTAGAACACTTTACTACCAGAACACAGGCCTACTAGTGGTTCCTAGAGTCTCCATGAGCAGAACAGGGGGCAGAGCTTTCAGTTATCAGGCTCCTCTGCTGTGGAACCATCTTCCAGTTTGGGTCCAGGAGGCAGAGGCCCTCTCCACGTTTAAGAATTGGCTGATCAACACCCACTGCTTTTATTATTATGATTACTACTGTTACCATTTCATTTAGTCCTATTAGTATTATCAGCCCTGTTAGTATAACTATAGTATATAAAGCTATTAGTCCCATTATTGTGCTATGCTCTCTCTCCTCCCTCCTGCCCCGTCTCTCTCTCTCTCTCTCAACCCAGCTGATCGAGGCAGACCCCCCCCCCCCCCGAGCCGGGATCTGTTCAACGTTTCTACCTGTTAAAAGGGAGTTTTTTGTTGCCACTGTCACCAAGTGCTGCTCATAGGGGAAATGTTCGGTCTCTGTAAATAATAAGTATAAAGAGTCTGGTCTTGATCTGCTCTATATGAAAAGTGCCCTGAGATAACATCTGTTATGATATGGCGCTATATAAATAAAGTTGAATTGAACTGACAAGTATTAAAAAAATCCACACATTGAGAATTTAAGTATAACCTTGTCAACTTTAATATTAACCATGTACAGTTAGAGACAGAACACATAATAAAACAACAGAAGAGAAGCAGAAAACAGTGTACATATATATAAAAAAAAAAATTACAAAAAAAAAAAAAAATTCACCTAAACTTAAATCTATCTTAACTTGGTGTTACTGGAAGGGCAAGTGGCTCACTAGCATTTGATAGAAAAAAAAGAAATGAATTTTTCTTTAACTTGTAGGACAAGAGAATTGCTTTTCTCTGGACTTAAAGAGAAGATCTAGCATAACGGAGTAGTCCTGAGAAGGTAAACTCATTGGCATTGATGTTTACAGTATAGAGTCTATGTGTATAAATGTATGGGAATGTATTCATGAACTCAACAGTTTTACATAATAGGTTGTGTTTCGAGCACAAGTTCTGTTGTTATTTCTGGCAGAAAATATTCTGAAAAAAGAAAAGAAAAAAGAAAAGCTCAAAAAAAGGCCACTGGGCAGCCTCCGGTATGTACACACTATATGCATCTCCATCATGAACAAATCCAAAAGTCCAATATATAATGTGGTGAAGGTATAAGGTTTGTCCCTTTAGCATTTTTGCTTTGAATGTAGGCAGCCTGTAAAACTATACTAAAATATCAGATTAATCTATGAGTTATTTGAGAAAACTACAAGGGAAGGAGTCATTCTTCAACCGTGCCTATAATATCATTAATATCATCATCATTATATGAAAATAAAACATGACAGCTCTGGGAAAGCTTTATTAAAAGTCTGAAAATGTCACTGTATGCTGCTTTCTGACTCTGAAAGTTCTCAGAACAGAAATCATTCTGGGAAAACCAGGGAGGAAAGAAAGGAATATTTCAGCTTTTTGGATGAATTGTCCCCTTGGCTGTTTTACCCGAAGTGAAAACAATAAAAAAATCTGGACACCAGGGTTCAGGTCTATGTCAACACCCATCACTTACATCACAATATTTAAACATCTTTGTAATCACCGTAAGCTGTGAAGTTGTTAACACCAATGAGGCTTTTGCATATTATCTTCTATTCAGATAGGAAACACACACTGCAATGACAATATTCAGGCTGCTGTTTCACAATATTCTTATCTCCTTTTTCTCTGTCTGCATGGTTCAGAGCAGACAGTATCCATGACCTCTGACGTGGCATTTAATAAAACACAAGTGCTCATACACACCTCCCAATGCACTGTAATTCCTTTCTTAATACCCAGTCACACCACTACTTAAACACACAATTTTTTTTTAATCAAGTTTGGTGAACCTTCATGTGTGTTTTAGCACTGTTGGCCAAAGGCAGCCTGTCTTGACAGACAATTGGAGAATACAAAATAGAGGAAGCTATCGAAGCTTGTTACCTGTTCACTCATGTTTAATCTCCTCTTTCAGAATAAAAACTGTTCCACAGAAAAAGGAATGGTCTTTAGACAGCTGAGAGTCAGGGGTCAATGGTATAAATAAGTTTTAAGTTCTACTAGCATACTTATTGTTTTGTTCACTGATGGTATTTTTATCATTGACTGAGCTAATGAGTCTGCTTACACTTAGCAAGCTCCTTCTCTTGTGAAGAAATTTAAAGAAATGATGTACCAGGGGCCCAGTGCTGAGAAACTATAAAGAAGTTCGAAAAGCTACTGTGAATGAGTAGTGCTAGCATGTTCCCAGCTGGCTAGTGCATCTGGTCAGATAGCCAGCCAATTACCTGATTACAAGTTCATTATCTGGCCCTTCAAGACACACAGATTATTTTTGCTGTGCCACTTTTTGGTGTGACTGGGCCTTTATTCCATCTACATCTTCCTGCACAGCTGGACCTTCACTCACATACACTCTCCCTTCTCCTAACAAACGCTCAAGGAGGTCCTTATGACTGAGGGTTTATGTGTGTTATATTGTTGGGAACAGTGAAAAAAAAAGAACATTGAGGAAGGAGTTGGTACATCTATCTGCATATCTATGAATACCTAGAGAACATACGACTACTACATGTATACAAATGGCTATGCATGGTCCCTGCCATTTATTTACTCAGTACAGTAAGCTCAGAGGAACTTGGGCCTCTCCTCTTTGTCAGGAAATGTAGGAAAATAAGACTTTCACAAACACGTGCATTCCTCAAGAAAATGAAAAAGTCTAAACAAACACAGTAAAACCCTGCAGAGATAGAAGCATGTGGGCTGTTGTGGGCATTTGCATGTGTACCTGTGTGAGTGTAAATGGCGTACATGTTACATGTGATGCATGTTAAATGTAACAGAGGAATGTTCTGGAATACGTTGAGTGTTACACTGTATCTATGTATGCTTGTGTGTTCTGAGGGCCATAGTAGATGTGAGCTTCAGAGAGGATGAAGAGAAAATGAGTTTCTGTAAAACTGAAGGAACAGGCTGTGTCTCTTCAAAAGATTTTTCCTTTCTTCTTGTTCTTTTCCATTGTCCTATGTGAAAAACAGAACAAAGAACACAGAGAACATTACTTTGCTATCTGAAAAACATGAAAACAAAATTCATCATTAGGCTTTACAGGCACCTTGGGAGTGTAGTGTAGCAAAATTAAAAGTTCACCTAAAAGAAGACCGTCTTTCTTAAGAATAAAAAGTTGAATTTATGAGCAAAGTAAAGTAAAAAGCAAAGTAAAAAATAGACCCTAAAAATACACCCTAAATTAACTGAGAATACTTAAGGGTTTTGCTGCTACTGCTTTACTTGTTCTGGTATAACCAGTAGCTTATGGTGCTTATGGCCAGTTGATAATCAGCTTCATGATACTGGTTAATGTTAGGCTCAGTGGAGCCACTTATCACTGCGACTAACGGATAAAAAAAGGTTATGTAAGGAGGGCTCTGAATCATTCAGGTGTCCCAGTAAGCAAGGACAGTCTTAAAGTGAGCGTGCATGAACAATACAGAGGTTTACTAATAGCATTGGGGAGTTACCTTCATTCTGTCCTTTCTACATTTAATATGTAAAGAATTGTAGTATATATTGATTACTGTATTCATTACTGATTACAAGCACACAATAAACTCAAATTCTTGAGTTGTGAATGGTGCAGGCTCTCAGACACTCTGGGACAGAAATATTAAATGTTACATTCTGGGAGTCAGAATCAATCACAGCTTTTTGAACAGTATTATTGTCCAATGTTTTATACGTCCATGTGTGTGTAAGCTTGGATATACAGTTTTAACTGTGACATGCCAAAAAGTCCAATAGATAGCAGAAAATATTTACCAAATGGTCATTCATCTACAGTATAATTTCATGGTCGGGTTTGTGCTGAATCAGTTGGTGTTGTAAATATCTTGTTATTCATACTAGTAACCTTTAAAGCTCAATGAAGGTAATAGAATTTATGACTGCATGTTGCAAAAAGGTAAGAAAATGTGTTAAAAAAAGAACAAATGTGGCAGTAACAATATTCCGTTACAGTCTTATCTAAAAAAAAATATATATAAATAATAAATAAATAAATAAATAAAAAGATAGTACATCATATTTATTAACTAGCAGACATTCTGCATATTTCAGGTGGATGAATTAACTGTTTTGTCAGGTATTGAAAAGTTTGAGTGTTACTGACTTGGAGGCGTCCAGTTTCTGCTGCTCCAGGATTTTCTGCTGAGCCTCCCAGTTGACCTTCTCCTCCTCAAACACTCGTCTCTTCTCCTCCAGTTCTTTGTACTGTGCCTCCAAGTTCCTTTTCATCTGTTCATGGCGCCGCTCCAGCTGTGGATCACAACATTTACTACACTCACTCTCAAATTATGACTTCAAATTCTTTGCTCTATTATAATCGCACTTGGAGTCACTAGCCCTAGAGATATTGGTCATTCATTCACTTAAGCTGTTTCCAGATATGAACACCAGACGATGTCAGTGGAATCAGGTCTTGACATTTTTCTAGTTAAACTGGCGTCCCAGTAGTGTGTGCAGGTAGCAGGACCGTAATTCCATTAACACGTGCCCTCATTCTAGACACTGACAACTTCTATTTGCACATGGGCTCAGTTGGACATTAAATGGACTTTGAACATATCTAGACATTACCTGGTGGAGCTGTTTGTGAGAACGCAAATGTCAGATTAAGTTGAGCCGGACATTAAACAGCATTTACCCTGCCAGCTCCCTAGTACAGAGTCATAGTGTATGTGTGAAAACAGCTTTACATACATATGAAATATACAAATGGCTGACAAATTAAAGGGAAAAACCAACATGAAGTGGTTAGTTGGGTTTTGGGAGACCATGAGCCACCAACACAGCCTCAATATGCCTTGTCATTGATTCCCCGAGGCTCTTGAGTCTACTGGAGGGATGGACACCATTCCTCCAAAAAATGATGGTGTTGTAGAGCACAATCTCCCACAGGTGTTAAATTGGGTTGTGATCGGATGACTGAAGGCCACAGCATCTGATCACATAATTTTCATAATCATCAAACCATTTAGTGACCCCTCATGACCAATGGATGGAGGACTTCTCATCTTGTTTCTCCTCTCATTTTTCAGTTTCTTCCTTTAATTGGTGACCTGTCTGTAGCTCCTGTAACATTTCAGGATAGACTAGGTGCTTTAAACATCCCGACAAGTTCAGTCACCCCCCTCTGTCTCTCTTACTCTCACAAACACAAACACTCGCTAGCTCTGTAGTGCTGTCTCCATTTCCCTCTTAATTTCTTTTAACTGGTGATTCTTCTACATCTCTTTGTTTTCTTCTGGTCACATATCCTTAATCCTAATTGTAGAGATTCATTGATTTGGTTGAATTAAAACATTTAACTCAAGGTCCACTTATAACCACATCCTATTCTCTTCATCAGCAGATGCAGTTTGCTTGGTTGTCATGGAGTGTGTCCACGGTAACTTTCCATAACAGCTGACCAACCTGACTCTGACTGATGAAGACTTATATGCACTTTAAAGCTAAAGATTGTAAGCTGATCTTGAGTTTAGCTTTTTTTTTTTCAAACAACCATTTCAAGGTGGTGATTCATCTTTATTACTTACACAAATAACCTTAACTTCAAGCTCTTTAACTTTTTTGTCTTTACATACATTTTAATACTGGTGCATTAAATAAGAACTGCAAACAGATACCTGTGTCATATATGTCTGGTTTTACTGTCTATTGCTTGTAAATAACGCTAGCCAATCACAATAAAGAACGCTCAGCGGCCATGGTCTGTATCGTTTAACTGCAAATTTTTAGAAGAAAATTCAAATAAAAATCATGATGATTATGATAAAAAGATCTAAATTGTCCAAATACAGTTTCAAATGCAGTTCAACTGGATGATATTAATAACAATAAAATGTTACAATGAATAGTTCACAACATGAAAGGCACTGGATATTGGTAACCTACAGTAAATATCGTGGCTATGTAAAGTGTACCGTACTATTAAGACTTAGATAGGACATACCCACATGAAGTCTCTTGAAATAGCTGCAGATGAGGTATTTGAATCTTTGAGGTCAATTATTTGCATAATGTTTTATGCCTTAAGTGGTGGCAGTGGAAAAAGATAAAGACAACATACATTACTTACAGCTCAGACAATGTTCCCTAATAACATGGTATTCTTCTCGTAGTTGTGACGTAATATTGCAGTTTAATTCAAAGAAGGTTTGAGCTCATCTCTATTTGAAGTATCTATGGTCACCAAGACTGCTACAGTCGGATGACTGGCCCAGATGCTAGTCTATCTGATGTGAAACTGCCTCTCCATGCCCCTGCTTCACCATGGCAGTGAAGCACACAAACACACACACATGCACAATTCCTCGAACTCACCTCAGCCTCTGAATCCTTCAGTTTCTGCTTCTTCTCCTTGACCTTCATTTCAAAGACTTGCTCCATTTCTGCCTCCATCTTTTTCATTTTCATCACATGCTCCCTCCGCTCCTCCTCCATCTGTGCCAGGGGACTCCTGTTGACCAAAGAGACAAGGCAGAAGTTAGTGGCTGATGTAACTGGTCAAGGCTGTGTTGGAGGGGCCCATTACCCCTGCAGTTGGCCCCCTCTACTCTGACTGTCTGACATCTGCTCTCATTGAGGAATGTCCCATTGCTATATGGAGCGATTGGATTCAGGTTGATGCTGACCTTGCTTCGCAGATCAGTATGAGCTATACCTTTCCACACTGAAGACTGTTTCTTCATAAGTTATCATAAAATCCAGATTTCCAGTTACTTTCATTCAGTCACAGTGAATTGCACTTTAGCTTTTAACTGCACAGCTATCCCTGGTCTCATGCTAACTTATTTAAAAATGATCCCAATGAGCTCTAAACAGTGTTGTCCTCAGATTTTAAATTGGAAAAAAAATTATATTGGTAATATGTAATTGCTTATACCCTGGGCAACAATGCAAGCACAAAAAACAATGGTTCCTCCTAAAAATGATCCAACCTCATGAGTTAGCATTGATTCTTCTTCTAGAAAGCTGCTGTATGGGAGCTCCCACTTTGGAGAGAGCAGAGTAAGCATGCTTTCCACTGGCTCCTTTTTTGTAACGTTAACCTCTTTTCCCTCCCAGCAAAGAGGAGCATTTTGTGGTAGTCTGAAGAAAAACCTCCAAATTGGTAAAGATCGATAAAGCAGCAAAGGCAGCAAGGGAAGCAGGCTAGTAGAGAGTCTCTTCTACCAATAGCACAACAATTACTGAAAGTTCGGAGCAATCCAAGAGTAATATTTCTCTCAGCTCCATGATTTGAACCCTCAGTGGGAATCTCAAGTGTTTATTAGATGCAGTTCTAGTCTGCTCCTCCCTAAAACCATATCCCTCAGGACATCTGCTTCAATTATCAGACTGTTTATCACAGATTCTGGTTGACTGGAATTTTTATGTACTACAGGGTGGCAATCAGGCTGAAGGATAAAAAAAAATTAAATTCTTGGAAATGTTTGTTTTGTTCACCTCATACAGACAAAATGTTGTGGCAACAGGCTGGCTTCTAGTGTTTCTACATTTAAATTGGCTTGTTCTGTGTCTTTAAAACAAACATAGTTTTAGGTTAATGACTGAGGCCGTACTTAGTGAGCTGTCCCTTGGTCTTTGAGGTGTCCACTCCATTACAGGTGACAGCAGCAAGTTTCTTACTGCGGTAATTCTCGTAGTGGACATTGTTGGTGACATCCTTTAGATCCTGCATATGAGTCCTGTGGAAGGGGTGGAAAAGAAGAAACAAATCAGGGACGATAAACCAGAAGGAGGCTTATCTATAAAGGAAAAAAGCTAAACCTACTAATGAATCTAGCAGGCAGTACATTGCTCCATAAGTATTTAAGCCAGTATAACTCATTTTCAATAAACTAATGGGCCATTAGAATAATTTTTGAAACTCCAGCGGAGTCACAGGGTTAAGTTTGACAGGAATGAATAAAACTGTTTCATTCATCACAGGATTAGAAATCAAACTGCATTCATGAGTTATGTATGGATAATCTAGCCAAGAAAAACTCTGTCTCACCTGATCAGCATGTTGCGGAGCACAGTGAAGTCGCAGTGTTCCCCATTCTCCACTGAAACACACAGGGAGAGAGAGGAAAACAGAAAGGGAGGAAGAGACACACATGACATCAAAATTTTTACTTGTGAACGCTTCTCATACTAATAATTCTAATAACCATTATCTGGTCTCAAGGGAAACTGAAATAGAAATACACTGCAAGCATTAATATCTGAGCTTCTACAAATACTGGCAGATACAGCACAACTGTCTTACGGGTCCTAAATTACTGAAATGAACTAAATGGCTAAATGGATAAGCTGCTGTTTATCTCTCGCTATGTGTTCATAAACAGAGGCAGTCCCAGTAGAAACACACATTATTATGTTTTTGGTGAGTAAAAATAAATACAACTCTAGTGTGTGTTATTTACACAATATGTATAATGGTAATGAAAAAAAGAAAGAAAGCAAAACACAACCAAGTTAAAATTAATGTTGCTAATCTCAGTGGAGACCTCATGGTTCAAACACACACATATCATAGTATATGAAGATCATTCATTCATCAATTATAAAAGGAGGAGATGCTGAGGTACTTTCAGGTGCAGCCAGTGTTTAAAGTGACTGTAAAAAAGATGTAGTGGGGCAAAGAGACCTCAGGCCATGATCACATAGGATGGTTTTAATATGAGCACTGAGATGGGTTTCTACAGGTTGTCCCTAAAACAAACTACACACCTGATGTATTGGAGAAGTTTGGCTGAAAAGTTAAACATATATCAATTGACTGATGGTAAATTTGGGTCGTTACTGCCCCTTTAGAAGCACAAACTCTGCTGTGCAGCTATTTTCTGAAATAACTTTGTTATTTAAACATGTTTTGCAGCCTCTTGTCAGACATTCTGTTCTCTGGAATAGACCGTAGACGAGAATAGGCTGCGGCAACATTGAATTTCCAAGTAATAAAACATGGTTCCTAACTTAAATACACTAGGGTTTTATAGCCATACTTGGTCTAGTTTGACCAGCGGCCAGGTAGCTATTACCTAGTGTTAGCAAACTTTAGATAGATATTGTTGGGTACTTGACATTATGGAACTGCTTAGCTGATTTATTTTGTCTTTTCTAATTGTTACAATTACGCTACATTTTTAGCATGTCACAGACGAGCACTTCAATAAACACAGTGCTTCCTTGTTTTTTGCCTTTGTGATAAACTGTTTAAATGTTCATATAATACTTAGCAAAAACAAATGCAACAGTAAAGGATGGTTAAAATGCCACCAAAATGACAATATAATGTTAGTTACACATCGATTTTTTAGCTAATGCTTGCTAACATTAGCCATTAGCTACTAGCTACTAAAAACCACTGGTCACACCAGACCCAGTGGGACTGTAGAAGTAAAACTGGAGTGTACTGAAATGAGCAAGGGTTGATTTATTACTTAAGGTTTTTAACATTTCACTTGTAAGAGGAAGATTATTCTTATCAGTCTCATTTTCAATATGCCCAAATGTTTAAAGGAAAAAAGTGCATCAGCTAAAAAAAACTTCAGTTGTGGCTAAGTTGTGATAGGCTGAGACCCTTGTCAGTGCAAACAATACACCTGGGCCTTAAAGCTAGCATTAATTGACTTTTGCTCATTTCAGAGTGGCACAAAAAGCTATAGACAACTGCTGCATGTCATCACCTCATAATTTGGTTCTATTGAATGTGTTAGCAAACTGTTGCCTATTTACACATCCATAAGGCACAACATTGGCAATCATTTGAAGTTGTATTTTTCATCCACCTGATGAATGTGAGATATTAACTCTTCTTTTAGTTCTGATTACGTTTCCATTCTCCAGAAAATATTTGGCTCTTTAATTACTAAATGCTCCACTTTAGTTACTGGTTAGTTTCTAACTTCTGCTGTTTGGTGCTAAGTAGGTAGCAGACAGGGTTTTTTTGTGAGCTTTTTTGCTGTAAACAGCTACCAGTCGCTACTGAAAGAGGTATTAATGAGACCAGTGAGACTGGACTGTTAAGATGTGCCCATAAAACCAAAATACTGAGTTGAAAGATGCAAAATTGCTTTATAGAGCTTAGGGGACCTGCAATATTTGGTGATAATTCTCTGTGGGTTCATATCTACTAGTGAGTTCTTTCACATAACACATAGATATTTGATCCACTTAAAAAAAAACAAACAAAAAACCCCCATAACTTTGATTAGTGCAGCTTTAATATCTTCTTAATAATACAGAAAAGAAAAAAATGCTGTGGAGGGGTTCTGCTTTGTCTTGTGGAAAGAAAGACTTCAACTGACTTCATTGCAATTGATTTATTGTAACCAGCAGGACCTGCATTTCAGTTCACTTTGCATAAGCTAGAAGATTGACCCTCCTGTTCTGTGTTACTAGTGAAGCTCACAGCTGAGTTTTGTTTTGAGCTCAAGAAATACTTGTCCTATCTGATCACAGCCTGTCAATGTTGAACCCACAGATGCCACATAGTTAGGACAAACATGAGTTCTCGGTCAGACAACAGTAAACAGAACTGGTCTAGTTTCCACATAGCACAGTTAGATGAACGTGAGTCTTCATCTCAACAACAAAAAAAGACATGGTTACACGGTGTGATGGGATTCTGGAAAAGGACTGCAAAAAACCCTCAAAAAGAACAAAAACCAAAAAAAAAACAAAAAACACTGTTCAGGATGTGTGTGGTGGATCTCCAACCTCCTCTTCATCTAATTTGCTGCTCCTCTTTGGTTAGCCTCCACCCGACTGGCAGGCAAACATCATCAGGGGAGCGAATAATGAGGACACCTTACCATTGATGAAACTTAAGCAGTCCCGCCCCTTGGCATCCCAAGCCAGCCATTGACCTCCTGTCTCTTCTAGAGGAGGGAGCTCTGACGGAGGGGAGGGGTACGGTTTTTCAGTTACTGTCTGTGCCCAGCGGGGGCTAAATCTGGGTCTGGTGCAGCTGGGTATATTATGGCTCAGACTTGGCCTGTGTTTGGCCCAGATTCAGCCCAGATTTGGCCCGAATCAACACCATAGCCTGCATGTGTCCAAGATAATTGGCTAAACAGGCTTGTAGAGGGAGTGTGGTTATTGGGGGTGGTGTTACATGAGGATCTATGCATGATCAGCTGTGGACAGTCTCAATGAGGGAAGCAAGGAGAGGAGCTAAGTGGGGTCAAAGGTCAGGAAAAATAAAGTGGTTTTAACTAATAACAAAAAAAAAATCTTATTTGGTAATGAATGGCAGAAAATACCTGATGCATACTTCAGTTTTTTGTTAATCCATGTACCTTCACCTTTGTAACCTGCCCATCACTGAGACATGGACATCAACTGAAAATTCTCTCTGATCATCAGGTGTTTTGAGCCTGTGTGCCTTATCTACTAGCAGTGTTTATTTAGGTCATGATGATGAACTGCACTGGTTTAATGAATCAAGAGCAAACAATTGTTTATCTTAAACATGCAAAAACAGGTGTGTATGTGTGTGTGCAGGATTTATTTTGCGAACACCATGTTTCTAAATGAAAAGTCTTACATTAACAACCCAAGTATGCTAATGAGCGAGAATTCATGAATCCAAGCCACGTGTTATCTTGATGACTTAAATGAGCTGCTACATGCCCTACTACAAAACACTAACTCACCATTAACTGCTCATGAGCCTATAAGCAATGTGTTAGGATGGTGAATCCCAGTCCTTGGTCCAATGATACACTGAGCGCTGCACACCTCTCTAACCCTGCACCAACACAACTTATTCAACCAAACAAAACACTGTTAGCTGAAACATGTGGTGAAGCAGGGCTGAGATTAAATGTTACTGCTACTTTTTATACCATAGGAGCAAAGAAGGGAAACACAGCATTAGAATGATGATTCTATGGCAGCGGCAGCTTCAGCACCAAACAGCCTCTAGTTTTCTCCATCACTATTCACAGCATCAGACCTGGGACAAAGAAGCCGATAGTGTGAAAGCTTTAAATATCCAGAAACCAGAAAGATGGGAAAATTTGAGGTATATGTCAAGTAAATATGATCAAATGCACCTTCCAGGGTATTCTCATCTATTATGACAGTGGCCTAATTTTTGTAATTTTGTAAGCCATCCTACTTATTAGTAATAATAACTTCATACTCTTCAAGTTAATTGCTGGGATCTGGGAACACAGCAACATCAGGAAAATGTCTGATGGAGCAGGCAACACAGGCGGTCTGATGACCATACCAATTTTAAACAAACCCCCAGGTTAGAAATACTTGTTTTGAAAAGAACATGAAAACAAAAAAAATGGTAAAATTATTACAAAAACTGTTTGACCCACTGTGCTTGCTGCAGTTTTGCGCACATAGTTTTCTTGTTAACACGGGATAATTAGCAATATTTCAGGTTTGGTCACTTTCAGTTTTATTTCCAAAGAAAATGGGTAAACTGTTGGTTCCATGTTTCTTGCCCTGTCAAACTTATTTATAGTCATGTCACCTTGTTCCCCGATCACAGTTATTACCTTGGTGAGTACAGTATTGTTGTAATTCAAGGAAATGATGAAATCTGTTTATGAAATAAACTATAAAATTAAGATACAGATAGCAATAAACTCGGATTATAGTCAACATTCAGTGAGGTTTTGAAAGATTGTCTTATGGTTTTACTTTTAAATTAAGTCATAAGAACAAAGACCACAAAAACAATAATTCATGTGTCCCCATGCTGGATTACTAGCTCTTTTGCGATGAATTATGATGACTGACAATAAGGAACTCAGAGACTTTGAATATTGTTTAAACATTCCTTAGACATAAACAATGTCTTAAAAAAATCACTTATAGTGTGAAATGGCAGTCCAAGTTGGTTTTTGCTCTGCTGTAGCTTGGTTCATCTTTCCATTTGGTGGATGTGGATTTTTTTTTGTGTGATGTACTGCACACTGTTTTAGAGTTGTGTGGTACAATCAGCAGTATCTCAAAAGAGCTTTTATAGCTTTAATTCTCAGTGTAAAGTTTTAAAGTGATAATGGCAAAGTCTAATAGTTCTGTTCCAAAGTTACACACTAGAGCCCAAGAGATAGTGGATTTTTGAAGGTAACGCCAATTTTGATATTTAGAAGTTTAAAAAAAACAAAAACAAAAACAGAATACTGTATATCTACCAATAATTATCTTTTAAGATTAAAACATTTTTGATAAGGATCCTTTAGGCCTGTGATTTGTGACCAAGATACACACAGGTTTAAAAGTTATGGGACAGTGACATGATTTTCATAATTTTGTCTCTGTACTAAACCATCAAGATGTGATTGAACTATAGACTTTCAGCTCTAATTCAAGGGGTTTCACAAAAATATCACATTAACTGTTTAGGGATTACAGCCATTTTTATACATAGTCCCTTATTATCAGAGGCTCAAAAGTAATTGGACAAACCAACATAATCATAAATATAGGGATTGTTTTTTTAATTTATGGATAAAAGTCCTTTGCAGGCAATGACCACCTGAATTCTGGAACCCATATAAATCACTTGAGGTCAGGCTGCTGACTTGGACATTGAAGAATATTCCATTTCTTTGCCATGAGAAGCTCTTTAGTTTCTTTTGCAGTATGTTCTGGGTCATTAACCATCTGTACTCTGAAGCACTGCTGAATCTGAGCAGATAGTAGAGCCCTGTACACTCCAGGATTCATCCTGCTGCTTCTATCAGCAGTCACATCATCAGTAAACACCAGTGATCCAGTTCCACTGGCAGCCATACATGTCCATTTAAGCTGAAAGTCTACATTTCAGTCACATCTTTGATTCATTTGTTTCAAATCCATTGTGTGTACAAAGGCGAAATTGCAATAGTTGCATCGCTGTCCAAATATTTATGAACCTAACTGTATGCAAGGAGTTTTGACCATTCTAAACCTTTCAAAATTAGTTAGTGCTCTCTGGTGGACAAACTGTATAACAGCAAAACTGCCTCTAAATTACTCCACCATGCAGAACATTTCTGATTTCTCTAAACAATGTAATATTGCTCCTGGGCTAGCATATACATCATTACCAATATTTATGTGATCAACTAAATCAGCTGATACTGTCAGCCATGCTTATATATTGGGGTAAGGCTGCAATTTACCCCAGATGATGAGGAAAATGAAAATTTTGTGATTGGATTTAACAAGATACAGATAGTGAGCAACATGGAGAGAAAGGGAAGTGTACAATCACAAATTGCTATTCAGTGAACGGATTTGAGGTTAAAACAAACCCAGGCCGCTGGAGTCAGATGTGGTGTGTGTAGTCCAACTATTGCAGAGTAAAACCCACAGCATGAGCTGAGTTACTGATATTTAATCTGTAAAATATGAGAATCTAAATAATGTGCTCTATTAATAATTGCCACTAGAGTGAGGTCTTTGGATGGTTCTATCAGAACACATGAATCATTTCGGTGTCAGCTGTTTGCTCTTTGGTATTTCAAACTATAATATATTCACATTTTAGGATATCCATTTCTGTCTTTATTTTCAATTGCTTTCAAAATATGGTGCATTCTAGTGTTTGGGAAGGCTTAGGAAATATTTAGCCCAAGTCTGATTAGAGCATTGGTTTGACCATCAGCCTAATGATGAGACAGCACAGCAACAGAAAAGTGGAGGGAAACGAGGGACGGAAAGTTTGGGGGACACACTGAGGGAGGAGGAGGAGTGGGGGGTGAAAATGAGGTTGAAATAAAGTGAAAGATGGTTTTGTTTACCAAAAATGCCCTCTGTAAGTCATGGAAAAGAACAGAAAAAAGAAAAAAGAGAGAAAAGAAAAAATGAAAAAGTGAATCTGACTGATCACCGGTCAACCACAGAGCGACAAAGGTATATTACTATGTATATATATATATATATATATATATATATATATATATATATATATATATAAATAAAGATAGAGACTTCATATCATCTTTTAGGGGACTTTAACACAAATGAAAACACCAGGAAGAGCAACAACAGCTCAAAAGATGACAGTTTGATGTCAGCTAGGTCAGAGCTTGCTGCTATACTGATACAACATATCTCATAATACATTACGTCTATCATCCTTTGACTATCAGGGTCAAGACTAACTGTCAAAAAGACTGTGTGCATGTGTGTGTGTGTGTTCATGTTAAAGGGAAGAAAGGTGGTTTTATAAGATATTAATGTAATAACTGACAGATAAATTCATACTTGTTAAACTATAATGATGTTGGGACAACTTCGTGGCTTGGAATTTCTTTTTTTTTTTGCCAGTGATGAACTGCAAAGTTCCTGATTTTAATCTGGGTAGAGACTCTTGTTGCATCTCTCTACTATCGGTATCTAACAAAGCCGAAAAATGAAAACCACATAAAATGCCCCAAAATATTATTTAAAAAATGAACATCCTAATTACTGAAAACAAAAGCTTTTCCTTGACTTTTCATTCTGCCCTAAAGTCCTTGACAATGCTAAGTCCCTCTCTGTTGGACACCTGAGGGTCTAGACAGCCATGCACTTCCTGCCATCTGCTGCTGCTATTCACTTTCCAGCGAACTTCATGTGGGAAGATTCAAGCTATCGCCCAGATCCTAACCCCTCCAGCTAGGCACCCTGACCAAGAGCAAATGTCGCTCATGATCCCTCCTGAAAGGCCTCCAAGTGTTGAACCCTGTTAATTGCATTTGATGGGGAAAAGCTGGAGGAACTGTGGTGTGTACCTGGTCCGTGTGATGGTGGTTACTGCTTTTTGTCTGTCTCCCAGGCTAGTTGATTCATTGAAGACAATCATACCCGCCCCCATAAATCAGACCTTGACTAGGGCTTGGTAATATAAACTCAAGTAACACTAACTGGCACAGACAATGGACAACTGAAAGGAAACAACAACCTGAAATATGAAGAGCTGCTGTGGCAAGAAATCTGTTGTGTGGAGATAATGGCGCTTGACCACCAGTAGATGGAGAAAGTCCTGGGTCTTGACTAATAATAAGTTCAACCGCAAATATATGGTGATATTACTGTAAACTGTACTGAAACCAGTGTCAACAAATACAGGAAGTACTACAAACAATTTTTATCACCCAAAGCACCTAATAAAGCACAGAGACTAAAAGTCCAGCAATTTGACCCACCCCCCTTGAATGATCAGTCAGGCTTAAACTTACTTCCGTAATACTATTTCCTTGTTTACATTTTGACAAGTCATTGTATTACCCGGTAGTTAATTCATCCAGTGGATGCAGGGTGTCATTGTGAAGAACACAGACTGAGTCCCACACTCTCAGGAATATCATGCTTCATCCATTCTAAAAAAGGAAACACTGTGAAACTCTCAAACAAGTCCATCTCCAAATGCCAACATGCTTCAGCCTCTTTCTCACATCTTTCAGTGTCTGACCAAGGTGCAATGACAGACTGCATGTAGGGTCAAAGGAAAAAAAAAAAAAAGCCAAAATGTTTCCCTCATACACCTTCAAAGTGTTCACATTACTTTTATTGTTCATCTTCTAGGCTTTTGCAGCTTGGCAAAAAAAATGCAAGTCATGTGCTTCCTTTCTGGAGGTGGACCTCAGTTAACCTACCTTCTGCCACGCCCCACGGGTACTGGCGACCTCTGACCTTCTTGCCGTTCACTTCAATCACCACGTTGCTGCCAACGACAGCCAGGGGCATCTTTTCCTGGAGTGGAAAGACACACAACTTTCTTTTACTGCTGAAGCTGCAGGCAGCTTTCTACATGGAATACTTGCTTATTGCTGGTTAGACAACGGTTCAGTCTCCGTGTTTGATTGGTTGCTTCCTGTGGCAACTGACCAGATACACCTGACATCATAGTTAAAACTGACTTAATTGTGTAAATGTTTGGGAATGGACACTCATGTCATGTTTATGAGTATTTTTACATTAAAACTCCTTTTTTTCAGTTCAGTGGACTGAAGTATTCAAATGTCATTTTCTGTACTGCAGGAATTGTTCAGATTTACATATTTTTAAGGACCAGTCATACTGGTGAAATTTTTCCATGTGTCCTCTGGAAATAGGTGTTATTAGAGGCTTTGTGATATAGGGACTACTTGCATGGCTACTTATTGAACTACTATGGCTGGCCAACTAACAGTTAACACACACCAGGAAAAACAGTAGATCTAGTGCTGGCCAGGAACATGCTAGTGCTAGTTAATCACACTTCTTGCTCTCAGGACTGTAAATCATTTCATTCAATTAAGAATTATTGAAGGCTGAAAAAAGGACTGTGATCTAGCAAAATTGTTATATGTCAGTTAGCAAGTTGCTAGCCTGTCAAAACAATAATTCCTTTTTTTGGAAAAAGTTATAATCCCACAATGGAGAGTTAAATATTCTATTAAAAAAATCTTTCAGTTTAAGAATATAAAAAAGACTATGTCCATTACCTTTATCTTTCGGATTAGCTTGTTGTCCTCGTCATCCTCTGTGTCTGGGAATTCATAAATTTTGATTTTGTGCTCCTGTATCTCTTTCATTATCTGATGAAGAGAGAAAGTATTCAAAATAAAGAGAACATGCAAACACACCATAGATCTGCAAACATATGTAGCTCAATGAAGGATTTTAATTTCTCTATGAGCTTCATACATCATACATAATATGTTACTTATTTGCTTGTTTTTCTTAGATAAGCTTAGGATGGCAGCGATGGAAGGAGGAGGAAACAGCTTGGCTCCATCCAAAGTTCAAGAAACCAACATCTCTAAAGCTCAGTAATTAAAACATTGTATCTAGCATATTTAATCTGCACAAACATATATGTATAAACCACAAGTTGTGGGTTTACAGGGTGTTATGTATTGCAGCTATTTTTGATTAACAACAGTTTATCCATCCTTCCAATACTTTTGGGGTAGCATCTTGGTGGGTTCCCTGGCAACCTCACTGTCACAACAAGACTCAGTAGAGTCACTGGAACAAGATGTTGCATGTAATGAATTTTGGTGCCTATTTATGAACTTTGGAAAGAGCTTGGTACTTGTTTTCAACTGCTTCCAGCGTTCATACTAAGCTTGCCTCTCCCATACTTGACACAAAGGCATGAGAGTGGTATTGATCTTCATCTCATTCTTGGAAAAAAAGCTAGTAAACAAATTTCCAAACATGTCTATTATTGCGCTGCATCCACATACACTACAAAATGTTTTATCTTTGCAGATTAGTTGGGACTCTTACAACAGCACTGCTTATTCCTCTAATGTGAAACATACATACACAAATACCTGTTTTTTAAAAAGCTGGCACTCTTCAGGGGTCAAAGTGTCGGCTTTTGCAATAAGTGGGATGACATTGACTTTGTCATGGAGTCTCTTCATGAACTCAATGTCCAGCGGCTTCAGACTGAAGAGAAGAAAAGAACTGTAAGAACTATATGCGAAAATCATTAACAAGACAACAGAAGTCCAATCATTTACTTCATACAGCTGAGCAACTGCTGGCTAGTTTGAGGATGACTGGCAGGTCCGCATGTGTATTTCCCCATTTCTCATTGACAATTTAATCTTTGTTGATAAATGTAAAAGTATATTTCTAGGTCTCGTAGCTAAGGCAACTGGTGACCTGTACCTTGTCTCTCACCCAGTGCATGCTGGGGTAGGCTTTGGGCCCTGTATCTCTGAACAGGGTAAGCTGTTAGAGAAGACTGATGGATTGAAATTGATTTGTTTTTGTGAATAATAAAATAATTTAATGTGGGTCAGGCACAGGGTCAAGCAGGGTAACGCAACCTGTAAATAGAGAGTTTAATTAATTAATCAATCAATCAATTAATTAATTAATTGCATGACTTTTTGAAATAAATGTAGTTCAGTGGGTCAACAGCAGAGGGCCCCCCACAAGTGGGTCTGGCGCTGTTCAGGCATGAGGTCACATGCTGTCGGCTAGTGTGGGCAGTGTGTAGGCAAGCAAGAATGTGCCACATATTGTGAGAAAGTTAAGTAAATAGAACTGTACATGCCTGAATCCTAATATCCAGATGTGACTATATGAATGTAATCATTTTTATTTAGGCGCATGCAAGTGACACATGCTACGTGTGGACATGGTTCTGTAAAATGTGTGTGTGACTCTGTGTGACAGGTGTTGATAAAGGGGATGAGAGTTTACACATCCCAGGAATGCAGAAACACGAAGAAGGCAAAAAACAGCTGTTCAGTGGTTCACTAGTTCACAGGGGGACAGAGAGAGTGTGTGAATGTTCTACTTGGTAAAAATGGGAGTCAGATTGGTGTACAATGTGGTCCCAGATAAAACCGGAGTCAGAGAGTCTGGTCTCTGGAGGTGGAGACCTGAGGACTGGACAAGGTACCGACTGTCAAGGCACATCTGTGATCTTGAAAGGTTATTCCTTTCAGTGTTAAATGATAAATCATCTTTGCAAACTGACAGTGATTTATTTAACAAGTGGTGAGAGAAAGCTGGATTCGCTGCTGGAACTTTTCCTGTCTTCTCCTGAGCCGACCTTGAAAACACAAGGATGCAGTTTACCTCTAACACAGGAATTCAAATTTTGCTGCTGTCACTGACCAAGTGAACATACACACACACACACACACACACACACACACACACACACACACACACACACACACACACACACACACACACACACACACCATCTGAGACACTGCAAGATGTCAGAAGACAGAGTGTGTTTGTCTGAGATGAGAGGCCTGCTTCTGTTAGCTGCTCCAAGCCTCCGCTGTGACTGTGATGGAGAACAGAAGTCTACTGAGCATGAGCAGAACTGGGTTATATAACCCTTTGTGGGTCACAACGCTGGTTGGCAGCCTCCTCATCTATGGCACAGACACAAACTCACTATACGCTTGTAGCTGGCTAAGGAGAAACAGCTGGGTGCAAAGGCAGACTTTTCCTTAGAGTAAACCAAAGCAAAGAAATGTCCAAGATTCTGCAGGCTTTCATTGTATGTTAACAATGCATCAGCATCAGCATTGTGATTTAAATCTGTGCAGAAGAATCGTAGTTAACAGGACCAATGAGTAAAAATAGACTCATAAAGAAGGCATTTTGATAGAACAAAACCAACCTCCCACTTGCCAAGTGCTGCTTGTTATACTGCTGGTTTTATCTCCTGCAGTTTTGAAATGAAAGTACACATTTGGAAACGTCGTATTCAATTGGGGCCTTGGAAGAAAAGCTTCACAAATCAATATTTTTATATAAAAAAAGGAATCAAATTAATATTTTCCTATGTGAAAGGGCTTTCTCATACTGACAAACCCATAGGGATCTATTGCCTGACCTCTGTTTAACTCAGCTCTACGGTATGTTTCAGCATCTTTTCAGCTCATGTTGTTGGTTTTACAGCCCACAACTTTACTGTTTTATTTATTGTCATCTCTTTATTTATAGCAGGCAGCTGTTTTCAACAAAGCAGCTCTGATAAACCCTCTGTTCTACCTGCTGTGCACCATATGGGATACAAAGTTAGCGACTAACAGGTGAACATAGTGGAGCATTTAGCAGCTAGGGAGCTAGATATTTTTTATTAGGGGTTTGTAGAGGCCAAAGCAGAGCTAAAATGAGAGTAAATAGTTAAGTTTATCAGCTGACCTGAAACAGGACTCCAAATGAATGCTAATGTTGCTCTCTCAATTGCTTAATTAACTAAAGGATGTAGCTAAAAAGTCCAACCAAACACATTCATCGTTCTATCAAATTAAATTTTCTTTCTCTCCACACTAACTTAAAGCTCATGGATTTATACTCAACTGTTATAAAATACAACATGAAAAGCACTGTTAGAATTCATGGGATCTTTAAGAGACAATTCCCTATTTATTAAATATCTTTTAATGGCACTGTTTTGACCAGGTATTTACTGAACGTTTCAACATCTGATTCTAATTATCGAGGTATTGATTAGGTATTAACATATTAACCCTCATGCATCAAAGCTATCATAAGGAGTCACAGCTACTGTGACAAAGATGAATGCTATAACTAAAAGAGTGCTGACAGCATTAGTGCCATGCTTAGATCTCATCGCTTTCATCCCATGCCACACCTACCCGTGTCCGGAAGGCGCGATGAAGTAGAGACAGCAGTGGACTCTGTTGTCTGGCATGGATCTGCGGTTTACCCTCGACTCTGCGTTCAGGAAGTCCTCACACTTACTGTCGATGTAGTTTATGACTGGCTGCCAACTGGGAAGATGGAGGAAAGGAGTCGGGCGCAGGATCATCGGAAAAAAACAGACTATTTGGCAAAATCTAATCAAATGTTTTTATAGAAAAAAAAACAACAAAAACAGTGACAGCACTACTCACCAGTTGCTGTTGTCCACTGCATCTCCAAACCCTGGCGTATCGACGATGGTGAGTGTCAGCTGGACCCCTCCTTCCTTGATCAGCACTTTAGACTGCTCCACCTGAAACACACCAACATGCACACGTTTAAGTTTACTAATGATAAAATCCTTGCCTTATTGATTACTTGAATTCATGTCTTAGCCTCTAACTTCTCCATGGAAAACAATGTCACACAGGAATTCTAGTTGCTGCAACGTTGATAGTCTTTATCAGGATTCAACACTTTGTAAACACTCTTCAGAATACAATTTGGCAGCAAGAGTGGGCCAACACACATTGGTCTACATGTTTAATTATGTGACACCATCCTCTCCCACTCAGGGCGCTGATGATACATCATGACAATGGAAGTGTACCCACAGAGCACGCTGGGAGATTCAGAGATACATTCATTCAAAGATACACGTCCTCAAGGAATGTCACCTAAATCCGCATCAATTGGTTTAAAGAATGCAAATTTTTTGTGTCAGAAGTGTACAAGATGAGCAGTTAAAAAGTTAGATGAATTCTGAAGCAATGTCTCCACTAATTGATTTTAATACCTTCATGGAAAACTATGTCTGCCAAGGATAATGCCTTCAGGATTTGAAAAAAAAAAAAAAAACATGGAAAACTATTAAGTTGTGACCAATAATGTAAAGAACATGTATGCTGGTATCCTTTAGCAAGAGCCAACATATTATTTTTCGAGAACTGAGTGATTTCTGCTTGTGACTTTAGATGGAAACAGTAAGAGCAGACAAACAGAACCATTCTCACTCTTCAGACACATATTCAGATTCAGATCCATCGTTTCCTGGATCTCCTCTGCTTTTCCCTCACTTTGCTGCATACTTTCACAAGGCCATGTAGTTATTTTGGGATCACCCCTTTAACTCAAACTACAGCCCTCTTGCTCTAACACAAACATTCTTCAGCTTCCACAAACCTTCAGATAATCTGTCTGACTCTCCAGCTGAGCATATATATATCATGCACCACAGTCATTTGACATATCTGAGCTTAATTGTGCATGCAACATGTGTGTTAAAGTGTGTGTTTGTACTGTAAGTGTTTGTGCACGACATGTCAGCCATCTCAAAACCAAATCCACTATTTCCACCGTTTCTGTGAAGAAAAACAGATTGGGAGAAAACCTCAAAAATGCCGTCGGGCTCGACACAACAATTTAAAAGAAATCTGATCTGGGGGAATGTGAATGAGCGACAAAACATGAGATTGTTCTGGAATATAAATACACTGAACCTGTCTCTCCCTCTCAGCCTCAGACCAAAGTACCCATGGCAAACACACTTACACACGCTAACTGTTACTTGCAAAGAGCCTTTATGCCCACATTGTGCTCATGGTGTACACATGTGGTTTGATGTGAGCGATGGACCGAAAGGGAGCTTGGAGCAAAAGGATCTTAGTGTCTCAGTCTCACCAAACAGAATAAATTTAGCACTGTGCTCGTACAACAGACTCGAACATATCAGAACCGCTGTCGTGTGGAGATGCAGAAGATACAGCGATATCACTGGTTTTCTTACACAACCCATAATTTATGACACACTACATGAGGATAGAGTAACAAATATCACAAACTGAAGGTAAAAGATTGACTTTGCCCAGTACCAAAAAAATGACCATTCATGAAATGGTATAGTGTTATAATTTATGCTGAAGAAATTAATTGCCCTCATGAAGAATGGATGCTGGCGACAAAAACATCAAAACTACATGTATTATTATGCCCTTGATTGAATATTATAAACGATTTTCTGTTTCTATAAAATCTTTAGTCCTATGTTTAGTCTCTACTGTACTGATATCAAATTGGTGTTTTTTTAGATTTGTTACTTTGAGTTTATTTCAGCAAATCCTTTTTTAATTTAACATTAGAAGAGCAAATAGTTAAATGTTAGTTCTGTCAAACTAAAAATGGCAAAATTCAAATATCACAGTTCATTCTTGAGCTAGAGAACAGTTGTTTGCAAAAATAATTTTAACTCCAGGTCCGCTTAAAAGTTGTAACTGGAACTATCAACTGCATGTCATGGCCCTCGTAATCAAATGAAAAAATTTGGTGCGTTAACTTATGGAGTTCCATACTTACAGTAGCTTAAACGTATTCAGACCCCTTCACCTTTTGTCCATTTTATTGTGTTGTAGATTAATTTCAAATAGATAAAACTGCCATTTTTGCCCATCAATCTACACTCAGTAACCCTTAGTGACAAAGTGAAACCATGTTTTTAAAATGTCGATTTATCAAAAATCAAAAAGGTGAAATCTCTCACTAAAAAAAATATTCATATCCTTAAGTCAGCATTTTGTAGAAGTGCCTTTGGGAACAATTACGGGTTCAGGTTTTTTGGGCCAGCTGTGGCTCAGAAAGTAGAGCAGGTGTTCCCAGCGGTTCGATCCATGCTTCCCCAATCCACATGTCGAAGTGTCCTTGGGTGAGATACTAAATCCCAAGTTCCCCCTGATATATCATTGGTGTCTGAATGTAAGAGATGCTGCGGGGATCAATGTTGTGTTAAGAAGGTGAGGTCTGCCTCAGTCCCAGGTTGTGTACACTCTGGGGAAGGTTCTCTTCAAGGCCTTTTTGTTATTTGGCTGCATTCATCTTTCCATTTATTATGAGGGGTTTCCCTAACCCTGACATTGAGGACCCCCCCCCCCCCAACAGCATAATGGTGCGACCACCATGCTTCAACACTGCAGCAGTTTTTGATTTTTATAAAATTTGCAAAAATTTCTAAAATCACATTTCCACTTTGTCATTATGGGTTGTAGATGGTTGTCAGCAGATTGATAGGTGAAAATGGCAATTTTGCCATTTAAAATCAAAATCAAGTGTGCAAGAATTCAAGCTACTGTGGGTCACATGATGACAACTAGCCTTCAGACAGTCAAGCCATGCTACTGACATGTTTCTTTTGCTACCAAAGAAGTATTGTGATTCAATACTCAGCCCTTAAAATGTATTGGAAAAAAAAATCTAAAAGATAAATGATAGGATAGAACGGTCATCACTGTCCATGGGATAGTGTTTGACTCTATTCTAATCTATTGTTTACTATATAAGGTTTTACTGTAGTCGGGAGCTGTGACATCTAGTTCTTTCTGTTTACAACTTACCATTTAAAAGGTTTGTTCACCTAAGAAACCATTTTTTTAATTAACCCAGTTAACCCAATTAATTTATGACATTTTTTTAATTAACCCATGGCATTTTTGTTACAGTATCAAACTTTGTCAAGTACCAAATGTTGGCATCAAAAATTGGATTTATTATTTTTTGATTACATAGTTTCACATTTTAGGCACTATTGTTTGGAAGATTTCTTGTAACCAAGAAATCTTTTGTTTACACTCAGTGACTCGCACTAAAATGATATTGTGTGTATCACTGAGGTCTAACAAATATGTTGAATGCATTTTTTTCTTCCCTGCTGTTGCTGGTAAATTCCTACATATCTTGACATGTAACTGCCATCTCTTGATCAGTCTTAATCTAGCTGCAACAGTTTGCTGTTCTAAATGCTATTGTGACCAAGCCTTTACTCAAAAAATTTCCCTCATGGTGAAGGTTTTGTTTTTAATTGTCTGGGTTTAAGATTTCTGCCTCCACATAAGAACAGTGGAGATGAATGGAATATATCACTCTCACAACGATGAAAACTTCAAGAAACAGTGTTCTAATTATTCTACATAATCTATAGACTCACCCTCAATTTAGAGAGACTATTTCTTCAGTATAGAGTATTTCTAATGAAAACTGCAGATGGCAATACAGACACTGTTTCCTGAAAGATTTATTTCTGTTAACTTCCATTATAGTGGGGTAGAGACTGAAATCTCAGAAGTGGGCATCACACTTCTGAAATCAACACACAAGACAAAGCAAATCAGAATTAAAAGGGCAGTTGTTAATTAGGATGAAAGAAATCTTTACTCTTAATAAACACCTTAATTTTTACGAACTCACAGTGCAGCTTTGAATTTTCAGCTGAATTTTCTCACTCAACAACCTATAAAGAGGCACTTATGGCTAACTGAGAGAAAAAATGAACAGTTGGATTCCAGGAAAAGCAGTTGTGTGTGGATGTGTTGAGTGTTATGCTGGTTGTGGTTATGTGTTGATGACAGTGTAAGTGGGAGCCAAATTCTGGTGTAAAGTGATTTGATAAATGTGTTTTAAGTGTGTGTGGGAGCAGCTGCCATGATTAGGCAAACGATTAATTATTAAAGATTTTTTTTCAGCTTTTTAGCAGTGTATGCATTAATTATACATACATACACACACACACACATATAATATATATATATATATATATATATATATGTATACATATATAAAAATATATATAATATATACATATATATGGATACATATATAGATAGACCTAAAGACCTGTCGATCGATTGATTCAATCATTCATCCTCCTACTTATGGACCTAAATGTAGATAAATACATAAAGATGTGTGTGTGTGTGTGAGAGGATGGGGGTGGTTGAGGGGTGTTTAGTTTCATGGGAACATTCTTGCCCTGCTATTGACCCTCTCATGCCCCAGGGGGACTATGGGGACTCTCACCCAATTCCATATTTTTCTTTGTTTCTCTCCCATCAACTCTCACTAAGCCATCTGTTACTCAGTCTTTAGTTTTGCCCAGGTTCACCTTGTTCCACCTTGTTCCACCCCCCCCCCCCACACTGCCCTACACTGCTTATGTCCCTCTTCTATTACCTGCCTCCCTCCATATCACCTTCTGTCTTCCCAGCTTCATTGCTTTTGTCCACAAGCCTTTCTTCCCACCTAATCGTAGTTACACTCTCCATCTTCTACTCTGTGCTATTTTTCTCCCTTCTCCTCCTTTCTTCTTCACCCTTTTCCCAAACTGCTTCTCCTTCCTCTATCTGTCCTCTGCAGCTCCCCACCACTGCTCCAGATGCAGCCTCCCTCCTCCTCCTCCTCCTCCTCCTCCTCCTCAGTTTGTCATGACCATAAAAGGACAAAACCAGGCCCTGTGGCCTTTGCCGATTCCCTCTCAGTTTCTCCATCCCTCTTTTTCTTTCTTTCAATAATACTCTATCCCTCTCTCTTCCCTCTCCAAAACACTCCATCTCTTGCTCCCTCTCTTTTTTCTACTCTATGTGCTTAAGACTTATATCCTTGGTGACAGCCTGACAACTAGGACTGGTTCAACCTTTGAAGCTGGATAAAATGTTTGTGTTCCAGACATAAGCGGTGATATTTTCTATAATTAAATTTTATAAATGTTTCCAACATGCAGATCTATACCAATTTATTCCTTCGAGATTAAGCAACGCCTTTGATACAAACAGTTCAAAAAAGATTCTAATCTACCTTTGTCCAAAGTTATTAGGTTATAATTTGCTGTCGAAATTCTCAGAATCTAATCAACACAGAGACTGAAAGACAGCAGGAAAACAGAGTTGATACTGCCATGACCCATTTTCAAATATCAACATATGAAGAGCTTTTGAAAACAGCACGGAAGGATTTGACATGTATATGGAGACAGAGTGGTCAGAGATAGCTTTTCCTTTTCAAACTTTTCTTATGACATTTTGTTAACTGTACTTAATACAGGCAAATTTCAGACAAATGTGGGACGTCTGAAAAAGGCTTCTTCTCTTATACAAAGTAGAGTCACTATATTTAGGGATGCCTAACACTCATGTTTGCGCAGAGCAGGTTTACTTTTTGGAGACAGTTTACATACACAACTGAACAAAGAGAATAAAAGATATTACACATTTCATGACTTACAAAACTTTTTCCTTACACCAAGAGAAGCAAAAAACTTTCAAGTTGCTTGATTTGAGCAATGGCTCTATCATTTTACAATCTATACAAAACGGTTATTGTGAAAACAAACCAAAACAGACCTGAGAGAGACGAATTTTACTTCAAAATAGTAAGTATTTTTTTTTCCCTTCTCTTCTGCACAACTGCTACTAACTCATCTCAATTAACATTTAATGTTGCACTGATAAAAATCTGCACAATTTGGCAGCTCAAATGTGTGAATTCTTAAGACCTTGATTGGACCTCATGATTTTGTTTATTCATACTAAAAAAGCTTGCCCTCAATGCGTGTTACATCTGAATACAGACTATACAGCAAAATCAAACACTATAACATCAAAGTTAAGCTCAAACGGGATCTCTGCTTAGTTCAACAAGTCAGATGGAAGATGTTATCAGACCTTTTGATTGCCACATCAAATGCAATTTAATACACAAACACTTGAATACGCTATACAAAATCGATGGTTAGATTATCCAAATAAATACTTTTAATTCCACATCTGAATTTACATAAAGTGAAGAATAGATGGAAACATATGGAAAGAGAGCAGAGGAACGATTTGCAACAAAGCTCGCAGATGGTGTCCGCTACAGTACTCAGGACTTGGTCATGAAGCAAGCGTTGGCACCCCCTCGCCCCGGGCTTTTGAACAGCTGCTGAAGATATGCTTCAGGGGACAAGCTGGCGACTCCACCTTCCCTCAGCAGAACAAGTAGGATGGTCTTGGAAGAAAATCATAATCAGCCTGGATTAAGAATTGTATTTGATGGGAATCAGCTTTCCAAACCTCAGCCCCTAAGACTGCACTTGCTGCTTGCTCCCTGCTGGCTTGTTCTTCAATTGATGATTGCATGTCACGCTGGATCCATGACCTCCTGTCCTTAACTGATGCCTCGCTGGAGTTAGTTGTAGTGCTGCTACCCAGGCCCAACATGTGCCGAACAGTACCCTGTACCCTAGTCATGACACAGCAACATCCACTGTCTCTGCTGTCCTCCACTTCTGTCCTGAACTTGATGCCAGCCTGAGAGTTTAGGTTGCAGGATTCTCGGTATTGTCGCACCTCCGTAGTATGGGTCACCATTAATTCTTCATTCAGGCGGTTTCTGGGGAGCTTCAGGTTGTTGTTCTACCTGCGGACTCAGACTGAAGCTGTTGTAGTAATCCAGAATAAGGTCCCTGAATTTGCCTGGGATATGGTGCTGGTTGAGTGCCTCTTCAACTAGCTTGTTGGGTATGACGACATGGTGACAGCGCCTGCATGCTTCAGAATCCATGGTATCTTCAGAATCCCTCCTTTCTGGACTGTATCAATGAAGGAGCTCATCAGGAGGTAGTCTGTCAGGCAAATATATTTCCCTAACCATTGAGCTGTGAGTTGGTTCTAAACTGATCAATGTTCTTTGACTCATCCTCTTTTGGAATTTAAACAGCTTCTGCATCCACTGATGAGCTACCTCGCCCCTCCTCCAGATCACATTCAGAATCCTCTGGAGCCTTTGGAGTAACCTTGGGCAGTTCTTACAAACCTTGCAAAGTACCACACTCAGTCCTTGGGCATAGTTTGTTCTTACCTTCTTGACCACCTCCTTGACATCCTTCTAGCTGGTCTCCTTCCCATCAAATTCCAGATTTGGTGCAGGTGAGTAATCAAGGACCGACAGTGGCCCAGATTTGTATCCCAGGATTCATAATTGGAGATGTCTCTGAGGTGGTGGGTGAACCCAGGTTTGGGGCAGGTGAGCTGCCTGTTTTGTAAACCCAAATGGGATTGCTAGAGTTCACTTCCTGACCGAAGATGGTAGACAACTTCACTCAGGACATCACGAATGAGTTTATGGTAACATTTTTTATGGTGTTTATCTGTGTTCATTTTTCCCCAAATGTCAAATAACATGTAGAAAAGGAAATTTTTGATGCCCCCTCAGGAACCACTCATCCAAGAAACTCCACCATCAACACTGCACTACCTTGGGTCCTCAGCAATACAACCACAAAGTCTGAGGATGATCAGATGAGTGATTGTTGAGAAAATCTAAAAACAGTCAGACTGAGACTTCTCTGCTTATTAGTGGGACAAGTTATTCATTCTGGGGTTCACCATACCTGACCGGTTCCAAACCAGTATTTACCCATTGAAAAAGGCTGAATGGTGTTTTCTAGATGATCTGCTCAAACTACAGCAAGAAATCATAACTCTTCAGATTCACATATAGAACAAACCCTTTTGATGATGATGGCCATGACCAGATTGAGTGGATAGTGATTCTAATAACAAATTACAAAAACAAAGGCACATCTGAAGTGATTTGAAAGTCAGCTTTGATGCCTAAAGAAGCTATGACAGAGGTAAAGATGGAATAAGCTCACCTGCACAGTCTTCTTAATGCGCTGGGAAGGCCCAGGGTAGTCCTTTGAGTATAGGTCAGTCAGGAACAGAGAGTTGATGAGTGTCGATTTCCCAAGACCAGATTCACCTAAGGACACAGACACAATGTTATATCATAAATGTAGGCATATACATACACTAAAACACAGACATACACACACATATATACTTATATTCATGTACATATATACACACATATATAAATCTACACATGCATCCATATATAAACAATGTAAAATTATGAAGATAACAGCTCCATTTTGTAGCTAAGCAAAGCAAATTCAGCATTAAGTATTTTACTTTAATTATTTATTTATCCGACATAAGAACAGCAAACAGAACCTTATGCTGGCCATTTGTTTTGTGCATCAATGCTTTCTGTAAACAAAAAGCACATACATATATATCCACATGCAATACGCACACACTCTTACACACAGGGCCTGGAGGGACAGAGCTGAAGCAAAAAAAAAAAGGAGATTCACTGAGAGGGAAAAGGTCAGGAGCTTGTCTGCTAGCAAGAAAACCTTTCAGATAGAGGGAATAAAACACTTCCTCTCCACTCCTGCTCACTTCCCCCCTTACCATCCCCATTCATTCACTCTTTCTCCCTCCCTCAAACAGAACGCCTCCCTTACATATAAATCTTCCTTATTCTCTCCTAACTGTGCCAACTTTCCATTCCCTGCTCCCACACTGATGTCAAGGCCACAGTGGCTACACAATAACAAAGTTAATGTTCACTTGATAAAGAACACAGCTGCTCCAAACATACACCTTGCATACGCTAAAAAACACACAATACTCTGTTTAATGGTCGAGCATCTGGCTTGTGTCTCTTGAAAGGCGTTGTGTGGTGAGTGTTTGGTTGGAGGGAAGGAGGGCTGCTTGTCCGAGCAAGACCTCTATCCCACTTTAAGCCACCACCCACTTGTGATCAAACACCGACCAGGGGTAGGTAAACCATAGCTTGAGGGAGGTTATAATGTACTTTATTTAGTTACCAAACATTTATAAGACACTTGTTTCAGTGGAAATCCTATTTTGGACAAAATCTATCATATAAGAGAAAGTTAAAGCTGAAAATGTCTCCCGTGTTTTTTAGAACGACTATACTTGGAAGCAACACTTCTATCAGCTGCTCTGTTGATTTCCTTTGGAATCACTGAATTATTACTGTTTAGTCTAAAAAAGTAAAAAAGAAGTAAAACAAAAAACAAAAAACAAACAAAAAAAAAGAAAATCCAAAAAGTCGAAAATAGATTCACATTGTTACGGTCATATTCGACAGACCGGAACAAGCAAATATTTGGCACTTTTGCTTGAAATATAACTAAATAAGTAACTTGATTATATTAATTTAGTTTTAGATTAATTTTCTTACAATCAACAGATCCCTTTAGTGATAACGTTGAGCATTGCTAGGACAGGGAACAGTTCTCTTCTATCAATCGTTTACCTTGTTCCCTCTGTGTTACTATTAAGTTGTTTATCAAAACTTTTTTTTCTATGATAGATTTGTCTCTTAAGTAGCAATATTTTTTTTCAGGAGAGAATAAAAACTTTGGTTGAAGTGACAGTGAGTATTTAAAAAAAGTCTGTATATAGTACATTTTGTAATAATATCTGTATTGTAAGCATGCAAAGTAATTGCTGCATTTAAAGAAATCAAGCTTCTCTTGACAAATGCAAAAAATATGTATAACGTTGCCAAGTTCTATTGCTCCTTGCATACAGCATCCTCGTAAAGCCTGACAGCAGAAAGCTGGGGGTTTTCCATTTGAAAAGGATCCACTCGATGTTGCTTCTATAATTCTAGATTGATGAGTGATTTTCCAGATGTCTGACAATGGACACAGTCTGATGTGTCATATCCGGGCTTCTTAAGGTGCTCAAGATTGAGCTTATTTTACTGCATTTGGTTAGCGTGAAATAAAATGCCAATTCAAAGAAACACTGAGTGCATTGCTTTGAAAGACCACATAATTAGATGTCAGTAGTACAATCAAAGAGTTAAATCACTTAAATATGGGGTCAGTCAGTTTTGCTTTAAAATGCTTCTCCTTGAAGCAGTATTTCAGTTATGATCATTTTAAGGATTTTGATTCTCTTTCTATCCCTTCAAATCAGCTGCATGCTGGGAGAATGGTTTCATTCATTCATTCCATGGGACATATGAACTGTGTATTCTATCAGTCCATGTTGACGTGGTGTGATGGCCCCCCTGGATTCCGGTCTTTACCCCCTTTTGACCCCTCCGTCTATCCCCAGTTTGTGTTTGCACAGTTATGGATGATATTCTGTCCCTATGTGAGTTATGAACACACTGACTCTTCCTCTGCTTCAGCTCTAAGGTTAAACAATTGACAACTCAGCTGACGGATGGACTGTTTGGAGTTGGAGGTGCATCACGCAAAGAACACACAAGCGATACACAAAGGCCATTTCATGATGAAATATCACAGATGTATGAAAACCTGGGTATATAGCTCCAAGCCTTGAAAGAGGGAAAGGGAAAAGTCTAAATGTGGAAGGAAGGTGCTGAGTGTGTGTGTTTGAGTATATCTATCATTGCTGAACTATGTTTGCTTCTCCTGTTAGCTTTACTATGTTGGTGGGTAAGTGTTACTACTGATGCCAACTTGACAAAACAAACAGCAGGAAATGAAGTGAAACTAACCTAGCAACGACCCTGCTCACATGTAGACTGCAGCTTTATCCTCCAACTTAGCACATCAGAAATCAATTTTACAGGTGTGATGGATTAATTTGAACAACTTGAAAACCATTCTACATTCCAATCTTGGCTATTTGAAATAACTGAAAGTATGAATGGAGGCAATTGATAACTAATTAAAGAATTAAAAATGTCTGAATTCTATGTACATAAGCTAATTTCAGGGTCCTGGTCACAATGTATGGCTCAGTGAAACACTGGATGGAAGTGAGCACTGGTTTTTGCTGTTGCAGATGTTTTATTACACTGATTTCTTTTAGCTTGATGGACCTAATAAACTGCCAACTGAGTATATATTCATAGTAATATTTATCCTTTTATTCCACTCCACCTGCTCTAGGGAAGAAGGCATGGCCCACCAGGAAAGTGTTACCCTGACATTTATGAGAATGATCTGTGAGATGCTCACCAGTGTAAAAGCTGGGTACCAGTGTCATTTCAGGACAGAAAATCTTGGGTCAAAGGTTTCAGTTTTTGTTCCTGACAGGCTCTGTCCGTGGTTTTTCTGAACCATGCTTGCCTGTTCTTGTCTGAGGTGCGGACGGGATACTGAGATCCGTCTTTAAAAATAGTCAACACTGAGGTTTACAACATTTTGAAGACCCTCAGCCAAAGGTCCTGGCCACAAACACTGGAGAGAGCTCACTTAAACATCCCACTGACCAAACATCTCAGTGGATCTTCAGTAAACAGCAGGATTCACTCTTCAACAAGGAAAAAGAAATGAAGCAGCATTTCTGACGGATATTTGTGAGAAAAATAAGTATACATGTTAACATTTTAACATATCAGATGCTGTGAAAACTGTAAATCATTGGACATTAGTTTTTGTATGGCTGAAGTGGGGAATTTAAGCTCAAAATCACAGGTTAGTTTCACAGAGAGCAGCCCACAGTGTGATGGATGCGTCATTCAGTCACAGCGATAGCTTGAACCCCCCTCAGGGCATGTCCGTCCTAATTAGCCTCCCCTGGTCAGCTTTAATTAAATATTGCTCCACATGACAAGTGGAAGCGCAGTGCCAGCTCTCTGTAAATAGACTAATGACCTAAACGTCAGTGATGGATGGCCAACCCTTGCAGTTCCCTTGCAACCCTGCTGTTTCTCTTCCTCTTCCTCATTTGGCTCTGTCTTTGTGTCAGTCAGCCTACAACCACATTCCATATTGTCCTATTCCTCTTCTCTGTTCCTGCTGTCAGTTTTGTAGTTTAACTTTTTCATGGTAAATATGATGACTATTATCCCTCAAACTGACCAAGGATTTTTTATTCTTCATACATCTATTCATATCTTTTTCTTTCTTTGTTCTTTTGAGTATTATATGAGATAATCATTTCATTCTGTTTTCACAAAACTTTAGGAACTAAAGACAGTTAAGACTGTGTCTTAGCAGCTTCAGTACAGGCTGGTCACAGATGGTGCAACACAGACAGGCAATACAGGACTAACAAATTTGTTATTGATTGGCCCGGTGAGGGAGACTGTCTCCTTTTGGGAACATTTTTCTTTCCCATTTACTGTCTTATTTTTACCATTTCAGTATAATTAAACCATGATGCCCACTCTTAAGAGCACATGTAAGCCAGTAGATCCACTGGAAAGACAATCCCTACTAAAAACTTTAAATTTCTCTCTATTTCTGCCAAATCATTAAGAAAAGGATAAATAAAGTATAATCTTCTCCACCATACAAAAATGTTTGTCCTTGCAAAGAAAATTATTATCATTATAGGAAATTACATTTGGTATATCAATGATATTGGCAATAATAATAATAATAATAATAATAATAATAATAATAATATACTATTAGGTACTCATACAGAAGATGTTAATTGCCATAATAATTAGTTTCTTCTTTCAGATTTTCATTTTTTTCTCTGTTCACACTCAGAAGACATATACACATAGCTTTACAATGGCATGGTCCTAATGAGCTGACTCAACTCCTAAACTTAATGTTCTGATTCTGCTACAAACATAATGATCACTTGGGCCAAAAAAATTTTAACTCAAGGTCCCATTTACTGGTTTCCTTCAAGTACTAACTCAAAGGTCATGACTGAACCTTTGAGCTGATATAATGATAACTGTTTTATTTTGATGGCTCTGTGTTCCGTTGTGCCTACTCCTCATTAAATTACACTTCTGTAATTTTTGTGTATGTTTTTATGGCAAAATCAAATCAACAGAACTTAAATCATATGTAAAAAAGAACAAAAGACACCAATTTCGTTGATAAATTTACCAAATACTGTATCTTTACATTATTTTTAAATTTTTATTTTTCAACTATAGTGATGTGTCACCAAAGTTTTCTCTGCTTGGCAACTGAGCTGAACTTAATGTTTCAAAATCCCTGTAAAGACTCAAATAAAATTCTAGTGAAAATGTTTAATTATAGGAAACAACTGTGTAACTCATTACAGTTATTCTAATGGCAGGATTTAGTTTCTGTTGATTTGATAGAACTTTCCATCATGCTTAAATGGAACTATGTGAAAAAAAAAAGGCTTTAACACCTGAACTAGGGACAGACTAGGTCCTAGTATTTAACATCTTACCACTGTAATGAATTGGAACACAAATTGAAATTGGACACATTCATGTTCTACTTGCTGATATTTTTAAATATTTTTCATTGTTTCACTGATAACTTGTGATGTTGTGTATTTATTGCCAGGTCCCTCCTCCAAGAACCAAGCGAGATACAGTACTAGAAATGGAGCTAACAATTATTTTCCTTGATAATTAATTACCCGATAAATTTCTCTATTAAACACAAAGAAAGCATTGAAAATGTTAATAGTAATATCCTAAAGCCCAATTCCAAAACTTTTAATGTCTGTTTTTCTTTTAATCAACAGTTCAAAATCCAAAGGCATTCATGTTACAATGACATAAAACAGACAAAAGCAGCAAATCACCCCATTTTGAGAAGGTGAAAGAAGAGAATGTTAACATTTTACTAAATGAGTCGCAACTGCTCTGATACCCTCAGCTTTGGTGTGCAGTTGACAACTTTTACTTTCTTTGACTGCATCAGAATCTGATTATTTCAAACCCCATATTAGGAACAAAGACATTAAAACATGAGTTTATAGGCAGAACATTATAGAACATTATAGGCAAAAAAATCTACAGAGAAGCTCTGAGCTGCCTGAGTACAGCCCTACTTGAAAAATTACTTCAATGATTAACTGGGTATTAAATTAGTCAGCGTTTAATTTTCTGTTTATTGACTTACTGTTGCAGCTCTGTCCAGTATATTATGCTATTGTGATGGACATTATTCACCATATGCACCTTGTGTACCTGGAATATAATACATATCAAAAACATGCATATTAAATGTGAATATGCTAAAAGAGTAATAGCAAGCTGGACTGTGAGAGACAGAAAAACAAACATACAAATGGTCAAAATTGGGTTTCCCATGGGATTCCTCACATTCCTCTCTGTCTCTCTCTCCCTCTCTCTCTCTCTCTCCCTCATTCTGCTCCCTGCTCTCTCTCTCAGCCCTGAGGCAGCAGCTGCCCCCCTCACATCCTGACAGACCTACTTACTAGCACCCAAAACAAACACACATACACCTAACAGACGTGTGAGGCCTGAACTACAAAGTGTGAAATGAGACATCTGGAGAACATACAGGCATAAATGAAGGAACAGCAGAGTCACAGGCAGATGGTGGATCTGAAAGAAGTTGTGTTTCATGCACACCAGACTGCTGAAAAAGATAATTCTCCATTGTTGAGGCTAAATGGATCTGGCTTAAACGGGGGGCAAAGGTCAGTGTTTTGGGAAAGATAAGGATCTGCAAGTCCAGCAGAGTCTATGGGACAGTTAGAACCCAGACTAAACTGTCAGCATCCAGTCTGACCAGGGTGGTCCACATAGGCTGGCTACAGGAACCTATGAGGGACACAACCCACTCTCCTCTGTTTTGTTTGTTTGTTTGTTTTTTTTTTAATTAGAGAGAGAGTGTTCTGCTAAAATCTGAAAGAAAAGACTAAATCTGACAGAATCAGCACATGCTGGGTCACTGTAGACATGTGCATCTCAAAATAGAGACGCAAAGAATGCGAGCAGAGTACAGAGAAAGACTGAATAAAGAAGGGAGAGACCTGCCTGCAGGAGCTTGACTGAGCATGAAAGAACATGCGTATGACCTCGTTCGTGCATGCACATACACAATGTCAGAGTGGCCCCTTGTGCCCAGAGGCAATGAGGAGTCAGTGAAGTACATTTGTAAACTGGCTGCTGTCCAGTAGTAATGATGACGCGTGTCCAGCTCTGACATGGACGTCTTAAGGCATTCTCAACTTGCCACAGATCCAGGACGGTTGTCAGACTGTAAAATAATGACTTCAGACTGTGACATCATTCTGTAACTTTCAGGTGGCCTGCTCAGAGACGAGGAAGTGGGGTTTCAGGGTAGCAGAATGTATTTCTGGAGCCACAAGACTTGTGTGAGTACTTGTTTGGTGTTCTCTATGTTGAATACAACTGACAAACATGAAAACAATAACAAGGGCACAATTGTGTGCATCTGACACAATGTGCATGAAGCTGGCCAGCATGACGACCAGAACAATGGACATCCCTGCAGAAATTAGAGGACACACAGAGGATGCAGAGGAGGAACAAAGTGATGAGAGCTGGGTCCAGACAACAGAGACTGAAGAGAGGAGTGTGTCTCTGCTTAGTCATCATGGGCAACGTGAGATCACCTATAAACTGGATCAGCTCATGGCCGGGACCAGGCTACAGGAAGATACTCCCACTGTTACCAATGACGACATTCAGATAGTTTCAGCGACAGGAAAAAGGAGGCTGCTGCCCAGACACTGAACAGTCAGCTGTGGGGTTACATCCATACTAAAATCTCAGGAAGTTCTCATCTTACTTGCTGTTTACATCCATATCCATATTTTCTATTCACTTGCTATGTATTTATTACTAATGATAGTTTTTATAGCAGCTTTTACATATTACCTCCTATTGTAATTGAAATAAAGCAATTTCCCTTTGAGGATCATTAAAGTTAGTCGATTTCTGACTCAAAAAAATTAACTGCAGGAGCATCGCATCTTGTACAACAAGTTCAAGAAACTACAGTTTTTTCTGACTACAACATGACTTGGGAACATCATTCTGCAAAGGGACACAAGTAGCAACTTGCGATTCTTGAATGTGACACTCCTAGAATTTGGCAGCTGAGAACTGCCCACACCAAGAGTAACCAAGAATCACCAGCCAGTGAAGTTTTTTTATGGCCATCAAGCACAGTTGTGTGTAGCTCATAATGCATTACACAGGGTGCAGACACAATAAAAGCAACACCTGTGCAATGTAACACAGTATAACAGCCCATTCATCCATCCATTCATTCATTAATTCTCTGGGTAGCCCAGAGGACCCCCTGCGCTGCTTCCTCCAGCTTCTCCTAGGGGATCTTGAGATATTTCTGCTGGGCAGATGGGAGATAATCCTTGTAGCATATTCTGGGTTTGGCCCCGGCTCACCTCCACACTGGACTTGCCAAAATAACTCCACAGATAGGCCCCAGAATAATTCTTCCTCCCACCGCATCTTAATAGCTATAATTTTGATTTCTTATTTTTTCTGTAAGATTTTTTAGAAATCTCCTTTTGCATATTACATATTTTAAATTTCCATTGTAATTATTCATACTATAAATAAAAGAGGACAGATATTCTCTACAGCTTTTACTAATTTACCTTTCAATCAACTTGTTACTTGCAAATATGTTAATGTTAAATAATAACATTAACAATGGCTCTGTTCCATTCAGGTGTCCTAGTAA